>CM076570.1:520682761-521145062 GCA_034641835.2 Pinus albicaulis
ATCTAAGTAAAGAATTAAATGCATAATAAGATAGCTGGACATACGCAAGTTTTATTAAGGATATCTGCGTGTATACGCGAGTTGGGTTCCATAGAGTAGCGTATGGTTTTAAGAGGAAAAAAAAAAGTTTTCAGTCAGCTCTAAATACTGATTCACGCCCCCTCTCAGTATTTTTCCCAACAATTGGTATCAGAGCAGGTCCTTCTGCAGAAGCTTGATCGCTTGAAGGAGATCCGTCACAATGGGAAGTCATAAAGGAGTATTTTCTATAAGGCCACCTCTATTCAATGGAAGTAATCTGTTATTCTGGAAGATACGAACAAAATAATATTTGCAAAGTCTTGGTGCAGAAGTATGGGCAATCGTGGAAGAAGGTTATCAGTATCCGGAAATTATTCCTACTCATGCAGCAGAAAGGAAGAAATATGAAATCAATGCCAAAGAAGTCAATGTTTTATTAGGAAGCATGTCTGAATTAGAATTTGTTAAAGTGATGCAGCTACATTCAGCAAAAGAAATATGGGACAAAATCATTCAAAGCTATGAAGGAGATACAAAGGTAAAAATTGCAAAACTCCAAACTCTCAGAATTGAATATGAAAATTTAAGGATGCATAGTGATGAGAGTATTGCGAGTTTCTCTTTAAGTCTAGATGATATTGTAAATCGTATGAGAAATTTGGTTGAAACCATAACTGATACTACTTTGGTGGAAAAAGTCTTAAGATCTTTGACTTCAGAATTTGAGTCAAAAGTATCAGCTATTGAAGAAAAGAAAGATCTGCAAACTCTTACTATTGTTCAACTACATGGTATCCTGAATACTTTTGAAATGAGAAAAGGAGGTCCCTCTCAAATCAGAGAAGTTGCCTTTAAGGGATGTGCAAAAGGAAAAGAAAAGGAAGTTGTCAAGGAATCGTGTTATATATCAGAAGAAGAAGAAGCAAATTTTGTGAGAAGACTCCAACCAGGTACTGGAAGATTCAAAGGTAAGCTTCCATTCAAGTGTTTTTCTTGTGGAAGAGTTGGTCATTATGCTGCTAAATGTCCTTATGAAGAAATTCATGATAAATGGAAACAATTTGAAAAGGGAAAGAGTTATTATACAAATGAATATAATGATGAAGTGTCAAATGAGGATGAAGAAGATTCTAACCAAGATCTGCAAGTGCTCATGGCATCTACCATGCATGATGATAATTTCACAAAGGGAAGGAAGCAAAAGAAGAGGGCTACTCAAGGAAAGAAGATATCTCAGAAATCGTGTACGGCAGAAAATGAAGATGATGCAAAAGGTTTTAATCCTTGTTCTTGTGATTCACTTCCTTATGCAAGAAATGGTGAAGATAGTGAAAATGATAGTGAAAGTAACAATATGGGTCTAGAAGCAAATCTCAATAATAATGTTGAAGATCAATTTCAAAAGAAGGAATCTATCTACAAAGATATGATCTCTAGAATGGATGGAAAGATAGAAATATATCAAAGAATGCAGGATAAAGTAACCAATCGAAGTGAAAGACTTGAAGCAGAAATCATCTCTCTCAAAACAGGTCTGGAAAATCAAATAAGAAGAATGAAGAACTTTTACAAACTTTTGAAGAACAAGAAAATGGGTTGAAAGAAGAGATTTTAAAATTGAATGATCAAGTAGAAGAAGGAAGAAGGGTCAAAGAAAGTATGAAGAAGCAATGCCAAAGATTGGAGGTTGAGGTAAAAATTTCAAAAGGTAAATTAGAAGAAAAAGATAAAATCTTGAGGTTTCAAGATAGTACTAAGATTCTGGACAATATTCTTAGTAGTCAAAGGTCTCCTTCTGTTAAATTTGGTCTTGGTTTTCATGAAACTGTTAAAGGAGAATCTAGTTCACAAGAAAGTGTTAAAGATTCAAAGGATATCAATGCAAAACCTGAAGTGTTGAAAGAAACAAAAGGTCAATCGATAATCAGGAACTCTCAAAAGAAATCATTCCCTCATAACTATAGAAGAATCAATCGATTCTCTCCTTTGATCAATAATGTTGAACGCTTTAAATGTCATAATTATGGGAATGTTGCAGCCAATTGCAGAAGCAGATTGTTTCATTCATAAACAAACAGATTCTACACAGAAAGGTACTCAGGTTTCTTTAAGGGATATTGTTTTTCTTGCAGCAAGTTTGGTCATAAGGCGGCTGATTGCAATAGAAGAAAGAATAGAAAAACACATTATGATCCCTATGCTTACTTTTCTGGTCACTAAAGATGTTAAGCCTGTAACAAGAATGGACATGTAGAAAAAGAACGCAGGATGAATAGATCTTAGAAATTGGATAATTTCTGGCACACAATAAGAAATTTCAAGCAAAGCTGGAAAAAGAAGGAGGACTGGTAAAAAATGTAGGGGATAATAATCCT
Organism: Pinus albicaulis; assembly: GCA_034641835.2. Taxonomy (NCBI): domain Eukaryota; kingdom Viridiplantae; phylum Streptophyta; class Pinopsida; order Pinales; family Pinaceae; genus Pinus; species Pinus albicaulis. Next base: position 520,685,158 of record CM076570.1, read on the forward strand.
ACTGCAGTCTTCCGCTTCTAAATATTACTTCTCATAATGACTGTAGGAGTGATGTGAGATACATTATAGGAATCAGTAATGTATCATCACAAGGGGAGCAATATATGGCGATTCCCATGGTGGGTTTGGTAATTCTGGCTGTGTTTATTTCTAACAGTGCATCTAATGTGACAACAGAAGACAGGTACAGAATGTATAAATCCAGGAGAAAATGGAGCTATGAAATTTTCAGTATTTCACTTTTCATACGCGGGTTTCATGAACTAAAGCCGCGTATACACGCGAGTTACGATGGAGACAAAAGCGTATGTTTTTCTGATAAGAAAAATAGTGAGTCAGCTCAAGGACAGGAGCACAGTTTCAGGGGGAGCATTAGCCTTGCTGAGAGTAATGCATTGTTGTCATTATGATGGTTCTGAAATATAATCTCTCTCTTGAGGTCTTTTTGGTATTGGTTATAAAAAGTCATATTTGTAATTTGATGAAAAGGTTATGTTGAGACCTATGATGTAAATTGTTATATTCATTCATGTAATGACTTCTTCAAATTTGTAAACCCACTTGGTTGGGTAGTTGAGTCAAAATGTGTAAACCCACTTGGTTGGGTACTTGAGTCACATATGTAAATCCACTTGGTTGGATCATTGATGTAAGTATGAGTCCTTGGTGATAGGAAAGGTCATAGTGTCATGTACTTCATTGAAAAATATGTTTGAAGATTCAGCGTGAACTCAGGGGGAGCATGGTAACTTCAGTGCACATTAGATTTACAGAGCTCTTCTTTATACAAGAGAAGAAAAACCTTGTTTTGGTTTTGATCCGCCCTTTGCCCTTGATGTGAAAGGGGGAGAGTATCATGGTGTTTGAATAATGGTTATAATCAATGTATCTATCTGTTGTGGTGATCAAAAGACCATCATGGTTGCCATCAAGTCCAAAGGGGGAGATTGTTGGCAATATGATGCAATGTGTTGTCCTTGATGGCAACCTACTTGATGAAGTTTTCCTTGATGGAAACCTACTTGATGAGTTTATTTTTGATAGCAACCTATTTGTTAAAGATGTAAAAATGATGTATCTACAAATCAGTTCAGAAGTAGTAGAAAAAGGAATTTCAGTAAGTGCCAGAGAAATGATAAATATAATATGTCACAATGTATATGTTACTTTTATGAAGGCAACACGCGTATGGATTTAGTGTATACACTACTTTTGTGAAGGAAACCCGCGTATACATTCAGGACTAGTGTATACGAATCTAGTTTGAAGAGAAATCGCGTATACACGCGGATACGAACGCTCCAAGTCGTGTATGCCTTTTGCGCTCTAAAAACTATGATACCTAGGGGCATTATCATGGTATTGGCCCACTGTATTGAGCGCTGGATTATCTATTTGATCCCATCCAGGAATACCATCAGCGGTTGAGTGGTTTTGACTCATGGTATTGACAGAGGCTAAATCTATATAAGGAGAAGAAGATCATGGTGCAAGGGAGTGCAAAGGTCTGGGTTTTAATGAATACTTCACTTTGAAGTATATCTGCATGAAATGGGTAATAGTTTATTGATTGATCTGAATTAATAATGCACCTATGAAGAAAATGATGAAGAGGGATCTCTAGATCTGAAATGAATATGTATTTTCTAGATTTGTTTATGGAATTTTTAGATCTGTGATCTGGCGAATCTTTGCCGAAGTAAAGGGTGAGATCTGAGTTATCTGTTCCGAAGAGCTGCATAGTTCTCAAAAGTTACAGATCTATACACATGTTCATCTCAACGAAAGCATGTATATACGTAGGTTTGTTTCAGCAAAAGCGCGTATGAAATCAAAGGTCAGTTCTAAAATAGTTGCAGATCTATATGCAGGTTTGTCTCTGTGAAAGCGCGTATGTACGTAGGTTCAGTGAAGTAAAAGTGTGTATGGAATCTAGGGTTTTTCTGAAGTGTGTGGAATGAAATGTCTGATCTATTTTGTTGTTTTATTGTTACATGTCAATGATGTATTCATACAGATCTAGGTTGTTTGAATGTTGATCATGCTGCTGATTATGTTGATTAAAGATCAAGTTGTTGGTTGATTGGTTGATGATTCAATGAATGAATTGATGGGGTTATAAGTTTCAGTTTGATGTATGTTGAGCTTAAATGTGTGGAGTGGGTCCAGTCTGAAAATCTGATGAAAAGTGGCCTACAAGGTATGTTGTGTGGAAGCTGTTGGATCCAGTATGAAAATTGATGAAACGTGGTCCACAGTGGTGCTGAGGGTCGAAGCCTTCAGTGAGGGGATTGTAGCTCCCTTCCAGTGGTAGCTGGTAAATGAGAGCAAGGGTTAGTAGCTCCCTTCTAGGAGAGGCTAGTAAACAAGAGCAGGGGGTAGTAGCTCCCTTCCAGGAGAGGCTGGTAAACGATATTAGGGGGTTGGAGCTCCCTTCCAGTAGTGGCTGGAGAACGAGAGAAGGTTGCAGCCTTCTGCAGGTGGGTGCCTGCGTGCTGGTATGAGTCTGCGCTAGTACAAAATTGTAAGAAGTTTTCTTTATAATAAATATTGAAGACAGAGACGACAATAGCGGTGGTTTTCTCCTGAATTGGGTTTCCACCTTAAATACTGGTGTTCATGTGTGTTGCTTATGTGTGATGATTTATTCTGTTATTACTGCACATGCTTACTGCTTACTAAACATCTGATGAATGAATGATGCAATGATCTAAGTAAATAATTAAATGCATAATAAGATCTCTGGACATAAGAAAGTTTTCTTAAGGATATCCGCGTGTATATGCGAGTTGGGTTCAGTAAAGTAACGTATGGTTTTAAGAGAAAGAAAAAGTGAAAAGTTTTTTAGTCAGCTCTAAATACTGATTCAACCCCCCCCTCTCAGTATTTTTCCCAACAATTGGTATCAAAGCAGGTCCTTCTGCAGAAGCTTGATCGCTTGAAGGAGATCCGTCGCAATGGGAAGTCATGAAGGAGTATTTTCTATAAGGCCACCTCTATTCAATGGAAGTAATCTATTATTCTGGAAGATACGAACAAAAGCATATTTGCAAAGTCTTGGTGCAGAAGTATGGGCAATCGTGGAAGAAGGTTATCAGTATCCGGCAATTATTCCTACTGATGCAGCACAAAGGAAGAAATATGAAATCAATGCCAAAGCAGTCAATGTTTTATTAGGAAGCTTGTCTGAACCAGAATTTGTTAAAGTGATGCAGCTAAATTCAACAAAATAAATATAGGACAAAATCATTCTAAGCTATGAAGGAGATACAAAGGTAAAAAGTGCAAAACTCCAAACTCTCAGAATTGAATATGAAAATTTAAGGATGCATAGTGATGAAAGTATTGCCAGTTTCTTTTTACATCTAGATGATATTGTAAATCATATGAGAAATTTGGGTGAAACCATAACTGATACTACTCTGGTAGAAAAAGTCTTAAGATCTTTGACTTCAAATTTTGAGTCAAAAGTATCAGCTATTGAAGAAAGGCAAGATCTGAAAACTCTTACTATTTCTCAACTACATGGTATCCTGACTGCTTTTGAAATGAGAAAAGGAGGTCCCTCTCAGATCAAAGAAGTTGCCTTTAAGGCATGTGAAAAAGGAAAAGAAAAGGAAGTTGTCAAGGAATCAAGTTATATATCAGAAGAAGAAGAAGCAAATTTTGTGAGAAGACTCCAACCAGGTACTAGAAGATTCAGAGGTAAGCTTCCCTTCAAGTGTTTTGCTTGTGGAAGAGTTGGTCATTATGCTGCTAAATGTCCTTATGAAGAAAATCATGATAAAGGGAAACAATTTGAAAAGGGAAAGAGTTATTATACAAATGAATATAATGATGAAATGTCAAATGAGGATGAAGAAGATTCTGACCAAGATCTGCAAGTGCTCATGGCAAGGAAGCAAAAGAAGAAGGCTACTCAAAGAAATGAGATACCCCAAAAAACATGTGCAGCAGAAAATGAAGAAGATGAAACAAGTATTGATTGTTGTTCTTGTGATTCACTTTCTTGTGCATGCAATGGTGAAGATAGTGAAAGTAACAGTATAAGTCTAGAAGAAAATCTCAAAATCAATGATGAAGATCCATTTAAAAGGAAGGAATCTATCTACCAAGATATGATCTCTAGAATGAATGGACAGATAGAAACAATGAAGGGACAGATAGAAATATATCAAAGACTGCAGGATAAAGTAACCAATTGAAGTGAAAGACTTGAAGCAGAAATCATCTCTCTCAAAACAGATCTGGAAAAATCAAATAAGAAGAATGAATAACTTTTACAAACTTTTGAAGAACAAGAAAATGGGTTGAAAGAAGAGATTTTAAAATTGAATGATCAAGTAGAAGAAGGAAGAAGGGTCGAAGAAAGTATGAAGAAGCAATGCAAAAGATTGGAGGTTGAGGTAAACATTTTAAAAGGTAAATTAGAAGAAAAAGATAAACTCTTGAGGTTTCAAGATAGTACTAAGATTCTGGACAATATTCTTAGTAGTCAAAGGTCTCCTTCTCTTAAATTTGGTCTTGGTTTTCATGAAACTGTTAAAGGAGAATCTATTTCACAAGAAAGTGCTAAAGATTCAAATGATATCAATGCAAAACTTGAAGTGTTGAAAGAAACAAAAGGTCAAACAACAATCATGAACTCTCAAAAGAAATCATTCCCTCCTAACTATAGAAGCATCAATCGATTCTCTCCTTTGATCAATAATGTTGAATGCTTTAAATGTCATAATTATGGGCATGTTGCAGCCAATTGAAAAAGCAGATTGTTTCAGTCATAAACAAACAGAGTCTACACAGAAAGGTACTCAGGTTTCTTTAAGGGATATTGTTTTTCATGCAGCAATTTTGGTCATAAAGCAGCTGATTGCAATAGAAGAAAGAATAGAAAAACACATTATGATCCCTATGCTTACTTTTCTGGTCACACAAGATGTTATGCTTGTAACAAGTATGGACATGTAGAAAAATAATGCAGGATGAATAGATATGAGAAATTGGATAATTTCCATCACACAATAAGAAATTTCAAGCAAAGATGGAAAAAGAAGGAGGACCGGTCAAAAACGTAGGGGATAATAATCCTACTGTAGTCTTTTGCTTCTAAAGCTTACTTCTCATAATGACTACAGGAGTGATGTGAGATACATTATAGGAATCAGTAATGTATCATCACAAGGGGAGCAATATATGGTGATTCCCATGGTTGGTTTGGTAATTCTGGTTGTGTTTATTTCTAATAGTGCATCTAATGTGACAACAGAAGATAGGTACAAAATGTATAAATCCATGAGAAAATGGAGCTTTGAAATTTTCAGTATTTCACTTTTCATATGTGGGTTTCATGAACTAAAGCTGCGTATACATGCGAGTTCCGTTGGAGACAGAAGCGTATGTTTTTATGATAAAAAAAAAACAGTGAGTCAGCTCAAGGATAGGAGCACAGTTTCAGGGGGAGCATTAGCCTTGCTGAGAGTAATGCATTGTTGGCATTATGATGGTTCTGAAATATGATCTCTCTCTTGAGGTCTTTTTGGTATTGGTTATAAAAAGTCATATTTGTAATTTGATGAAAAGTTTATGTTGAGACCTATGATGTAAATTGTTATATTCAGTCATGTAAGGACTTCTTCAAATTTGTAAACCCACTTGGTTGGGTAGTTGAGTCAAAATGTGTAAACCCACTTGGTTGAGTACTTGAGTCACATATGTAAATCCACTTGGCTGGATCATTGATGTAAGTATGAGTCCTTGGTGATAGGAAATGTCATAGACTTATGTACTTCATTGAAAAATATGTTTGAAGATTCAGCGTGAACTCAAGGGGAGCATGGTAACTTTAGTGCACATCAGATCTACAGAGCTCTTCTTTCTACAAGAGAAGAAAAACCTTGTTTTGGTTTTGATCTGCCCTTTGCCCTTGATGTCAAAGGGGGATAGTATCATGGTGTTTGAATAATGGTTATAATCAATGTATCTATCTATTGTGGTGATCAAACACCATCATGGTTGCCATCAAGTCCAAAGGGGGAGATTGTTGGCAATATGATGCAATGTGTTGTCCTTTATGGCAACCTACTTGATGAAGTTGTCCTTGATGGAAACCTACTTGATGAGTTGTGTTTTGATAGCAACCTATTTGTTAAAGATGTAAAAATGATGTATCTACAGATCAGTTCAGAAGTAGCAGAAAAAGGAATTTAAGTATGTGCCAGAGAAATGATAAATATAATATGTCACAATGTATACACTACTTTTATGAAGGAAACCCGCGTATGGATTCAATGTATACACTACTTTTTTGAAGGAAACCTACGTATACATTCAGGACTAGTATATACGCATCTAGTTTGAAGAGAAATCGCATATACACGCGGATACGAACACTCCAAGTCACGTATGCCTTTTGCGCTCTAAAAACTATGATACGTAGGGGCATTACCATGGTATTGGCCCACTGTATTGAGCATTGGATTATCTATTTGATCTTGTTTAGGATTACCATCAGCGGTTGAGTGGTTTTGACTCATGGTATTGACAAAGGCTAAATCTATATAAGGAGAAGAAGATCATAGTGCAAGAGAGTGCATAGGTCTGGGTTTTAATGAATACTTCACTCTGAAGTATATCTACATGGAATGGGTAACAATTTATTTATTGATCTGAATTAATAATGCACCTATGAAGAAAATGATGAAGAGGGATCTCTAGATTTGAAATGACTTTGTATTTTCTAGATCTGTTTATGGAATGTTTAGGTCTGTGATCTGGTGAATCTTTGCTGAAGTAAACGGTGAGATCTGAGTTATCTATTCTGAAGAGCTGCATAGTTCTGAAAAGTTACAGATCTATATGCATGTTCATCTCAGCGAAAGCGCGTATATACGCAGGTTCATTTCAACAAAAGTGCGTATGAAATCAAAGGTCAGTTCTGAAATAGTTGTAGATCTATACGTAGGTTTGTCTCTGTGAAAGCGTGTATATACGCTGGTTCAGTGAAGTAAAAGTGCGTATGGAATCTAGGGTTTTGCTGAAGTGTGTGGAATGAAATGTCTGGTCTGTTTTGTTGTTTTACTGCTATATGTCAATGATGTATTCATACAGATATGGGTTGTTTGAATGTTGATTATGTTGTTGATTATGTTGATTAAAGATCAAGTTGTTGGTTGATTGGTTGATGATTCAATGAATGAATTGATGGGGTTATAAGTTTCAGTTTGATGTATGTTGAGCTTAAATGTGTGGAGTAGGTCCAGTCTGAAAATTTGATGAAAAGTGGCCTACAAGGTATGTTGTGTGGAATCTGTTGGATCCAGTATGAAAATTGATGAAACGTGGTCTGCAGTGGTGCTGAGGGTCGAAGCCTTCAGTGAGGGGGTTGTAGCTCCCTTCTAGTGGTAGCTGGTAAATGAGAGAAGGGGGTAGTAGCTCCCTTCCAGGAGAGGCTGGTAAACGAGAGCAGGGGGTAGTATCTACCTTCCAGGAGAGGTTGGTAAACAAGATCAGGGGGTTGGAGCTCCCTTCCAGTAGTGGCTGGAGAACGAGAGAAGGTTGCAGCCTTCTGCAGGTGGGTGCCTACGTGTTGGTATGAGTCTGTGCCAGTACAAAATTGTAAGAAGTTTTCTTTATAATAAATATTGAAGACAGAGATGACAACAACAGTGGTTTTCTCCCGAATTGGGTTTCCACCTTAAATATTGGTGTTCATGTGTGTTGCTTATGTGTGATGGTTTATTTTGTTATTACTGCACATGTTTACTGCTTGCTAAACATCTGATGAATGAATGATGCAATGATCTAAGTAAATAATTAAATGCATAATAAGATCTCTGGACATACACAAGTTTTCTTAAGGATATCCGCATGGATATGCAAGTTGGGTTCAGTAAAGTAGTGTATGGTTTTAAGAGAAAGAAAAAATAAAAAAATTTGAGTCGGCTCTAAATACTGATTCACTCGCCCCCCCTCTCAGTATTTTTCCCAATAGGGGAAAAAGGGCAGCGAGGTCAATGGATTCAATAAATCCAAATTATGTCAATTATTCCTAGATGAGATTTTTCATTTGAACAAGGTGAGATTCATTAAACATTGCAAATTATCAGGCCCACCGGATTTCTTGACACAAACTAAAAGAATAAGAAATATATTAGAATTTGAATGATGATAGAAATATTTGGTCTGGAATTTCTATTCCATATAGTTGAAGGGAAAGAGGCACAACAACGGTTCACTTATAGTTTTATTCCCGCCATGATTATTTCTGGATCATGGTCGCCCCACCCCACTAAATATCCAATATAGGGGAAGATATAGTGAAGTTGATTTAGAAGAGTGGCTCTTAGCATCAATGCTTGCAATGGAATTGAATTATGATATTCTTGTAAAAATATGTACATACCTTGCTTTCTGCAAGTTTTTTTCCCATATTTTGTGAAAAAATAAAAAAATAAAAAATAAAAAAGAGGGTAAAAGTCCTAAAAGAAAGATCAAAGGACTTAGAAAAAATATTATACCCCAAAGAAAAAGAAATAAAACATGAAAGTGTGCAAGTCCAAATGCCACTACTTTTTACTTTGTTACTGATGATTATGGAAGAGTGTCAATAAATGCCATAATCCATGATGAGTTGAACTGCTTAATCTTGACTTGTCATGTTTCAATTTTATTGTTCTAGAATAGTGAATAAAAATTAGTGAGACAGTTTAATCCTGACTAATTAGTAGATAGGTATAGAAGAAAGAGGAGCTCATCAGTTTAATCTGAGCTCTTAGACGATATAAGGTATATTTAGATAGTTTTTATTGCTTTCAAAAGAATAAAATGTTCAAGGTTGCTAGCTCAAATGCACCTGCAAAATGGAAGAAAAAATGTTAGATTAAAAGTTGGGTAGGAATAAAGAAGTGGGAGAATCATGTAAATACTTTTCACCAGGCAAAAATTACTAATTTCCCTTCCCTATAGCTATTCTACATTTTAGACTTTCAGTCAAAGAGGATCAGAGAATTTCTCTGACTTCTGTTGGGACCGGACCCAAGGCTTAATGAATGTTAAGTTAAAAGTGTTGAATTTCTATGTTAATCCCTAATTGTCATCATTTACCCTACATTCATCCATTACATTTCAAAATTCATAAGTAAAGACCTTTTTCTTAATGAAAAAGAAAAATCCCTTTTGATTAATTTCCTTCATTCATAAAAACATAAAAACCCTCCAAAAATATTATATTCTAGGTGAAGTTATAAATGATAAAGTTTTACTTTTCACACTATCACTTTACTTAGTTATATAAATATATTTTGGTGTTTTCATTGTCCTATGTCATATTAATTTCTAACTTATTTATTAATTCCTTATAAAATACCTTATCCTATTAATATAACTCCTTGTATTTAAATATTCCCAAAAAACCACTAATATAAGCTTTTTGCCAAAGTTAATTACTCACATGTTTAAATAAAAACCCCCAATTACACCCCTTTGGCATAAAACTAACCATATGCAAATATCCTGCCCTCTATAGTGATAGAAATTTCCATAGTCTATAACTATATAATAAAAATAAAAATACAAAATGGCTTTAGACATGTTTTATATATGTCTAAGCGAAAAATATTTCCCCGATTATATCACTGTACCCTAAGTTTTATGAAGGTTGATCATCCGCACCTTTATAATTACTTAATATCATTCCCTGCACTTCTTTAACCTAAGGTTAAAAGCCTAATATCATTTATCCTAAGAATTTTTACCTTTCCCCGATGAATAAAACCTCACGTTTTATATCATGATTAACCCATATTAAACCCTTGGTTAATATAAACCCCGCCGTACATGCATGTTACCATGAATACAAAACCTTTGACATATTACTGTTTATATTTATCATTTGAAACCATATAAACCCCACCTATATGTGATTAAAACCTTTACTCATTCGATATATTATGAAAGGATTAAATCATATATTAACTGACCATGCATATAAATCCGCCTGGCCCCACATACTTTAGACTACAGCTTTCAGGCTCATCTCGACCGTTCGCTTCCTCTTTTTATATCCGATGGCTGATGATCAGTTTCGTGCTCCCAAACTAATCGACCACCAAATTCCCAAACAAGCGTGAAATGGGTGGTTTTAACATTACCACCTCCTATGACGTGTCGTATTTTGATACGATCGTGTTCGTTTTAGGCAATACCATTTACCACCCAAACTCAATGCGAAACCCACTTATGGCTTTCGCATTTGCAAAAGGAAAACCACTCCCGCTAGTAATTCGATTTGTATTTAATGTAATCTTTTAACTTTTATAATAAAGATTAAAACCTTTGTTATAAGGTTTATTGATATTATTGTGTGCATTCATGACTGAGAAAAGCTGCCCGTATGTGCAAAAATCCTCTTTTGACTTATTCCCAGAGAAGAAACGCAATTTTAACCATTGTTCCACCATTTGAAGACTAATTGAATCCATTTCGCTACATCAGTGATTCAAACTCATCCACAAGAAACTGTCCAAGCTTCAGAAACCCTTCTCAAAGAAAAAAGATACTTGCAAACAGGTATTTTCTTGAATTTGGCCCACAGTTTCACATTTTTTACTGTAAATTGAACTAATTAAGATACCAAGAGTTAAATTTCCCATCTATTTTGTACCAAAAACTTGAAAAAACAGGGCAACCCCTCGCCATTTTTTCCAGAAATTTCCATTTACTGTAAACTTCATTTCTAAGCCAATTTCTCAGTCAGAGACCCCTGAAAGGAAAATTCCATGGTTCAAAAGGTTTTAAACCCACATAAAACCTTAAAACCCCTTTTTTCAGTCCCAATCATTCAGAAAACCTACGTTTTCTATCTCAAATTTGTTACATTTGTCCTAAAAATCCTAATTTAGCATTGAAATGCCCACTGCTATCATCCTTGCCCTTAAAATTGCTCAATTACCCTCTGTTGAAGAAAAACAAACTACATAAAACTGTATAATCTTGTTGTAGTTAATTTAAAATGAAAAAAAATCAATTCACACCTAAGGCTGGAGGATCCAAGCCTATTAAGCCTGGAGGGTCAAAACCTCCTAACACTGAAGCAGCAAAACTTCCAAAGTCTACTCTTGTTATTACTGCTAAGACCACTGTGACTGTAAATCCTCTTCAACCTCCAATGTCCAATGAAGAAGTTATCCCTGTATTTGACTTGGATTACAAAATTGTAGACCCTCTAGGAGAATTCAATCTATTAGAAGTACACAATTGGTGTCATGAGAAGTTTTTAGACAAAGAAGAAATGCCTCTTTGGGATACAAACTTACCTAAATATATAATCCCAGTAACACATCCTGGTCAGGACCTAATAAGACTATGCCAGAAGTATTATGTCTCAGATCAGATATCAATTGTGAATAATGACAAGGAAATCCTTTTTTCTATCATTGTAGAGTCAATCAATGAAATGTTGTAGTTATAATTTGACCCTAGGGCAGTCCCATTATCCATTGAAGCATTGAATCAATTATATTTAGGGTTAAATTTGCCTAAAAGATTCATGATTTTCCAGAATTTCATGCCTAGTCATGTGGACATCCCAAAATTGAATCCTCCCTATTCCACTTCCAAGTTTCTAGAGAGTTCTAGAGATGTTATTTCAATGTTATACTTCATCTTAGGATATTTCACTGATGAGTTTACTGATGAGTCCATCCTTGGATTTTTATCCACTTTATCCCCTGGTGAGCCTCCTGCTGTGATCTTTGATTTTTCCAAATTTATTGTTGATTCCATACACCACCAGTTGACAAAGCTACCCACTGAAGGGGTATTTAGGTATTCTTCCTATTTATTCCATTTGTTCTTATTTTCACAAGCATATCACTTTCCTATAGCACTGCAGAAAATGAATGTAAAGGGCTAGCTTCTATCAGTTGTTTTTTGGACATCATTATTGAGAAAGGAAGGAAATGAATATAACTACACTATAGATTTCACAAATTTATTTATTAGGCCAGCTATGAATTTAATTCATAAGTCAGAACAACCCAGGATAAATGACGAGATGAAAAGGATATTACAACTGTCAGAACAATATAAAATGGGAGATTGGTACTTATATGAGAAGCACGCTGAATTAAGAATCTTTGGAACCAATTTGCTTCCATGTAAGTTAGCTAAGTTTTTGACTCTCAGATTCTTTTCTCTAGAATATTTAACGCAGGTTTTGAATGCTGATGCCATCAATTTCATGGCATCTAAAAAGAAGACACAGTTTAAACTAAAAAATCAGATTGGTCCATTTATAGTAAATAACACGGATGTTGAAAAAGAAATAGACAAGAAATTATCAGAGATGAAATTCCAAGTGAGTTTCCCTTGGAATTATGAGCCCCAAGGTCTTTTAAGCAGCATAAGAGTGAAGTGTAAAATACCTCCTTATGTAAATGATTCAAAGCCTGATATTGAAAAATTTGCTAATTAGGCAGAATGGGAAGAAAATAAATTGGTTAATCTAACTGCAAATACAAAACCAACAGAAAAAGTGGATACCACACTTACTATAGTAGCTTCTAAACAGCCAGAGTCCTCAAACAAAAGAAGCAGAGATGAGGGTACCTATACAACAGAAACTACTTCAGATACAACGTTCAAACTCATCTACAATAAAAGGCTAATATTTGGTTCCATAGGCAAAGAAAAACTTATTGAAGTTGAAGATGAACTAGAGGTCAGTAATGATGAGGCCACTACAATAATAAAGGAGACTTTGACAGAGATTGAAAGAGAACAAGCAGCATCCAAAGGAGAGGAGACCCAAGTGATTGAACAACAGGTGAATATGGAAACTTCTTCTTCTCAAACAACAGAAGAAAAAGATTTGGATATTAAGGACAAATATAAGAAGATTAAAAAAATAAATAAGGAAATTAAAAGTGAGATTTATTCTCAATTCCTCAAGAGGAAGCCAGGAAATCACGATAGATTGCTTACAACATTTGATTATTCTTCAAATAAAATGATCATGTCCTATTTACAACCTACTACTTCAACTCCTAAAACAGTGGCTGACTACAAAAAGAAGGAATTTGAAGTAGATATTGAAAAGGTACATGATTTGGATTAGATAGAATTCCAAAGACATAGCTCTGAGATGCTATATTCCACTATGGTAACAAAGGCCATGAGTGTAACAAATTTGCAAAATACTATCATCAACTTGCAAGATCAGATGAAGCTTGATAAAGGCTCCTTATATGCAAAATATCTAAGGATCAAAGCCTTATAAGATTTTATTCTACAAATAGGAGTAGACCCATCAAATGTACAAGGTTCTGAAGTATTAATCAAAAAGAAAAATCATGATATTTATGCTTTGAGGAAACAGTTAAAACTTCCTTAGAGTGAGCACCCACAAAGCAAGGAAATACTTCAGGAATAGAAATATAAAGAAGATATGATGCAATTGATCATAAAGCTTACTTCCCAGATCAAGGACATGGAAAGCCAATTGGATATATTGATGAAAGGAAAGGAAACTGTGAATGAAACTGATGATTCCACCATTCCCACAGTTATTCCTATTCTTACAACTACTATTCCTTCTACATTGGGAGAAAATTTAGCACTCAAACAACCACTGGAAACTGTAGTGTCAGTGCAATCAGCTACAACTTCCAATACTGAATCCTCAACATCATAGGTGTAGCAGACAAATGATGCAGGGAAAATTGTTAAAGCAATGGAAGAAATGACATTGAAAACCCACGAAATTAACAATTTGAAGAAAAAGATTCATAATATCGAGGTATCAATTAAAGCAACATTGATTAATGGTAATAGTTATGAACAAAAAGCTAAAATACTTGAAGAGCAAGTCAAAAACCTTTAGAAGGATTTGAGTTTCACCACACAAATTTCTTACATAATAAATCACCTATGGACCAACATTATCGAGGCCATACATATTCAATGGCCATCAATTCAGATAATATATGAACAGAGGGACCTCCTTCTAGTAGCTCAAGGTGAAATACAAAGGACTACAGAAGAATTAGCAGACAAACCAGCATAGGCACTGAAGCTAATTACCTTCTTAAGTAGTAAGAACATGACTGAGCTAGAGGAATTTAAGATACAGGATAGGACAAATACTATATTACAAATCAAAAAGTTATTGACAAAGAAAACTTTGATGAATAACTTAAAAGAAAAATGTGATGCTATGAATTTTTCCATTACCAATTTCTTAGCAAAGTATACTATGCTAAGACAAGCATGCATTCCAGACATACATGTATTCAATGACAAGTTAATGGACCAGAAAGAAAATGATAAAAATATAAGGGACCATGCCAAAGAACAGGTGAATAAGAAATTGTCACAATGATCTCCAACAGGGAAATTTGCTCTTCAATACCTTGAAGATCTATTATTCCTTCAGAATTAAATCAAGCATTTATTTGTAATTAAACCAAATTTTGCTAAGTACACTGAAGTAGATGAGAACTACAGAAAATTGAAATGTATGAAGATACCAGATGTTGAACAATGGCAGACTATTACAGATTTATTATAGTAGCCAATAAGCAAATAGTGAAAAGAGTACAGATGAAGCAATCAGTTTGAAAAGGAAAAAAATAAAACAGTATTTGATTTTGATTTTTTACGGCTGAAAATTTTCTTTTTACAACCGTTAGAGGTCGAAATATCAGGTTAAAGAATATCAGAGTGAAAAGCCAGAGTCAAAGTGTATCAGAGAGAAAATAACAACTAGCTGATTTGACTGTTGTAATTTCCTTTTTTACAACAATGAAATTGTAAATAAACAGCACGAAAAAGTATCAGAGATAAAGTACAAGGTCAAAGAGTATAAGTGGAAAGAGAATTAGTGAAGTCATCTTCCAAAAGATATTTTCAAAATGCCAGCAAACATGGACATCTACTCAAATAAATAGTTTTTTGTTAGATAAGATAGTTCTATATTTTCTAGATAAGAAGGACAATTTGCTAAGTTGTTAAGGAGCTTCCCCTCTTAAAGTGTAAAGATATTTTTTATTTCCTAGAGTTATTCCTAGATCTCTCTAGGATATTTTTAATAAACATTTGTAAAAATACTTCAGTTTATGAAGTGTTTAGTGTGGAATAAAATTTCTAAAAGCATTATAGATATTTTGCTGGTACGTTGGAGGCTCATATGTGTTGATTTCATAGCAGCAGTCTAGACAATAGCCAATTGGACTTCATAATTTAGGATTCATGCGATAATTTGAATAGTAAAGTTCATCTATCTTGTCATGTTTTCCTTTCTGAGTTACATACATTTCATCTATGTTGTTCAATCTTAATGATTAATTAGGAGAATTACTTCAAGACTAGTGTAAGAAATCCCTGTCTTAACTACTTAATCATTTAAATGTTTTCTAATGATTTCTAGATTTAGGAATTCTTAATTTCTCCTAGTCCCGTTTGACTCCTGCCTCCTTCCTCTTTTTCTGGATCAAAGGATTCTTCATTGCCATTTATCCCAAAGCAAGCCATCTCATAAAAACAATCTATCCAAATCTCTGAGGGTTATCTACATTGCCCTGAATATATTAGCATCCTTTTGGCCTTGCCTTCTAGTTCTGCTTGCTAGAATTTGACTCCATAGCCCAATGGACTAGTAGATCCCTCTTTAATTTGTCTTTAAATAATCTTATTTTCCACCAAAAATTTCAAAACCAAAACCAAATTGAACTATAATAACTAGCCTAAAATATCAAACAAAAACAAAGTTAAATCATAAAGAGAGAGCCTTCTTTGAAATTTAGGAAGGCTAGATCCTAGATTTCCAAAGTAGGTTTGTGGTTACCCCTAGTTTTCTTAAAAAAAATAATTCAAAGCCCATAATATTGAGAAATTACTAGGGTGATAATAGGTTCAATGAGTGGTCATGTGGTGCAGTGATCGGTTATCTCCAACTTTATCTTGTCCACCTACGAAAGAGAAGAAGCTCCTGCATTATGGTGATGTGAAATTTTCATATTATGTATATACCTTGGGAAAAGGTGTAGATGGGCACCTTTGATACCATAAAGGATGTGGCATGAACTTATGATGAGGTTGCATAAAGGTTCAAAGGGTCGCAAGAAAAATTAAATTTCCCAAACAAGTTGCACCAAAGCCATTGAAATTATCATCACCCTTATCGCTCCTAGCAAGCAAGGGAGTCAAAGCATTTCAGTGTAGAAAGATATTCAAATCTAGTCATGAACACTTCATTTCCTATAAGCCTGATCCTGTAGCAGAATCTAGGTCTATCTTCACTCCTTTATCTCAAGAAGTATCTGGTAATATGACTCTCTAATCCCTTACTCTCACAACCCACTTATAATTTTGTTATTACTAACTATGTTTGCAAATTATTTTACCAGTTCTAATAATTGAGTTCTACTAAGTTTTCATTATATATGATGAGTAAAAGAGTATAATATAAAAATTAAAATTAAAATAAATAAAAATTAAAAATAAAAAGAAAAACATAATGTTGTTTTACAGTTAAAATAGCAATACAAACAAAATTTATTAAATCCATAGAAATAAATGCTTAAGGCATTTCCCCTATTTGAAAGTTTTTGTTATTCGATGGGCATATCTATATTAATGGAAGAAGCTAATATTATAGTTGTAAAAGGATGCAAATTGTTACATATTGATATTTACTTACTTATATAGCAGTTTGCAAGGATGAAGTTGGAAGCATACTTGCAACATAATTTAATTCTAAAGAAAAATTAAAAAAAATAAAGGGCTAATAGACCACACAACTATTGAATATCATAGTATTCAATAGCCAAAGATATTAAAATATATTAATTAAGTTATAACTTACTAGTGCTTGTTTCAAGGTTTTTCTTTAGAATGTCTTAATTCTAACATTATCTCAATCTTGACATTATAGTTATTGTTTTTGTTTTTCCTTTTAGGTTAGGTAGGTGGGACCACTTATGGGGGATTTGAACTGGTGACCTATTGAAAAGAGTGCCTTAATAGCACAACCATTCATCGTCAATCCAAATCCATGTGGGCTAAAAGTGGCTTCTATCATTAACATGTTCCCATGAGGTTTGAACTTCCCTAAATGTCACTCATCCCAGAGTTAAATTTTCATAATGCACACCAAAAAATGTATTACATTAGATTAATCATACATATAAATACATCAAATATTGGTCTAAGATAGAAATATTATCTTAAACATACAATCAATGTGTCGAGAGAATATTTCAACCACACACCTAAATAGGACACAAGATCTCTCTTAAATGTAACAAACTTCTAAACGAAGTGAATAAATCCATCACATGACAAGTAAGAACTATATTTTCCAAGTCCTCCCCCCCTCCCCCCTTTTAATGACTACTTGTGGTATTGTTTACAAATATGATTAAAAATAATATGTCGATGTCCATATAAGGAACAACCCTCTACTAGAATGCATGAGTGTCAATCGCTGTAGCGGCTAGTCTACTAGGATGTCCTTCATGTACATGGTTCAATCGACCTACATACATGTACATGTACTTTTAGGCCCCCCTCCATCATTATCATTTCGAAATATTCTAGGCTACTAACTCCATCAAGCTGTCTCATGACCCTCGTAAAGGTGTATTCGAAAGGCTAGATTCCTGAGTTCCAATCTCGAACACCCAAATCACAGATCTCCCGAATTCACTTACTAAACAACATCCAAGCTGTCACATAACCTCACCAGAGGGCAACTTTTATGTCTTCAACAAATGAGGGATCCTTCCCTAGATCCAAAATTTCCAAAATAACTTGACAACCGTCCATGTTGAGTTTTTACCTACACTTGATTCCTTGTATAAATAGCTTAAGACCATTAAAATTTTTTTATGACCTCTTTCACATTGTAGAGTACACATCATAATAATATTAAACATAATTTAAAACTTATTACAAAAAAAAAAATTATTTATCTAGACTCTTGCGCCGTAATGACTGCATGATATTTGTTGTTTGAGACAACAAAGGATGGATCATTAAATTTGGTGGCTTGAATTGGAGTTGAGTTACAAGTTATGGATGTTGCAAAGTAATATAATTTTTCTCTTAGGTGCTAAAATAAAGTAAGACAAAATTTTGGAGCAAAATCCATATTCCATAATTCTTGCACGAGAAGCATGCAAAAATACACTCTTCCAGTGCCTTTGGAGTGCAGAAATGAGTTGATGAAATTGCGTGCACGTGATACGATGAAACAAATTGACCCAATCTCCATGCCAGGTTAACACACAACAATAAACCAAATTTTTTGGCATAATATAGCTTGTGGAAGTGTATTTCAGCCAAGATACTTCTCGAGGTTCCTTCATAGATATTTACTTCAGATGATATTTTCAAGAATATAGTACCAGGTGTGTATTTCAACCAATTCTCTTGAGTGATAGACAATACAAAACTTCCATTATTGAATCATGAGAAACACCCGATACATATAGAACTAAAAATTAAAAGCTTCCACAATGTAACTATAATTCTTACTTCTTTATCTAGACCATAAAACAATTTGTGGAAAAAACAAATGCATACTCCAAAATGTTATGATCGGCATTGAGTTGCTACCAATCCAATCCAAATGGTCCGCTTGGTAGCTTAAAAATTTTCTATTTCT
This sequence comes from Pinus albicaulis, assembly GCA_034641835.2. Taxonomy (NCBI): domain Eukaryota; kingdom Viridiplantae; phylum Streptophyta; class Pinopsida; order Pinales; family Pinaceae; genus Pinus; species Pinus albicaulis. The sequence goes on from CM076570.1 coordinate 520,703,822, forward strand.
CAATTTCTAAAGAAATTACAGGAGCACAATAATCAAGCGACGAGCAATGTCTCAATTTGAAGTAAAAAATAGTCCCAAGAATTTAAAGAAGCAACCACCAAATTGAATTTACTTGTTTTACCATTATGATACCCTATACCACAAATTACTTTTGCAAAATCTTGACTGAACCATGGTGACGTTTCTATCTTGATACATTCATCCCCGTGTGCTCCAATATTGGTAATCCATTAGCGCTTCCATTAATGCTCAACAAAAAAAAAATGAAAAAAACACTATATTGACAAAACACACAGTACATAGAGTATATTCTACTCTAAAAAAACACATATACCCTATTTCCCTTGGCACTCCCATGAGAGAGTCTAGGCCCAACCCATATGGGCTCTAATACCAAGTTAAAATTGCATAATGCACACCCAAAAATGTATTACATTATATTAATCATACATATAAATATATCAATTATTGGTCTAATATAGAAATACTATCTTAACCATACAATCATTATGTTGAGAGAGTATCTCAACCACACGCCTAAATAGGATCTAATAGATCTCTCTTATATCTAAAAAAGTGAATAACTTAATCATATAACAAGTATGAATTATATTTTCCAAGTCTCAATACTACTTTGACCCATTAACTTTGACATTGACATTGATTGACTTAACATTACACACAATCACCATCTATTAAAAAGCTCATGAGCTAGTTATTATTATTATAATAATAGCATTCCCTCTAAGAAGAAAAGTGTCAAATGTAGTGATGGAGCCACAATGAAATGTGTAATAAGTAGTAACAAAATAGTATTAGCTCATATACCCACACTTATACGGACACTCCTTGACATTGAAATAGAAATGATTATTCAAATAAAATAAAATATACATACATTGAAATATTTAGCTCAACCCATGTTTTCCAATATAGAAAGTCCCACATAAATTTTCTTTTGATGAGATTATTTATACTAATTTAATGTTATTATGAGAAATATATACTAGCAATTGCACCACATTTTTCAAAAGAAACGTCCTAAGGAAATAGCATAGGAAAGAGTAGCCTAGAATAAATAAGATGTTGCAGAGAAGGAGCCATCGTGGAGGAATGAAAAACAGAATTTTCTTCCATTGAAGAAGGTAGTGAAATATTAATGCAATACTACTTCCTTGAGCGTTATAAATCATGAGGCCTATGTCAAAGTTAAGTTAAATACATTTTTTGATCATGCCAACATGAATGCCCCGTGAATAAAGAAATAGATCGTTATTTTCTACCTTCAAAATCAAAGGTTGTTTTGGTGCAATTCCTCCATATTTAATATTGATAAATTCCTATTGAGTCACCTATATATTATTTCCTTCATGATCTTTGAAAATATTCAAAACAACACATTGTTTTTTACCACTAATGTCCCTCGTGTCTACCATGTTCTTGTTTTTTCAGTATCACTGATATGAAGTTGGTTTTTTTTGTTCTTTGTGTAGACAATAAAAAATGTATGGAAAGGCGGCTTTCATCACTTCAAGAGTAGTAAAGATAAGGTGATTGAGAAATATCTCCAACACCGAGAGATATTTGGTAGAATTTATGGAGTTGGAAAATATGTCTTGTTCTGTGGTGTTGTCTACTCGGCATAGCTTTCTTGATCTTGTGTAGAAGAACTGAATTTTTATTTATCTTATATTACATTAACCATGAAATTTCCAACATTCATGGCAAGCTTTCCATCACATTTATAGAGAAAATTATAACAAATTATCACACTTTTCTTATCAGAGCTAAATGCTCCTATATGCAACGGTGATAAATTTCATCACTTAAGAGCATTGAAAACAACTTTATTGAGAAAACAACTCCAACAAATTTGTAGAGAAAATTATAACACAATATCACACTTTTCTTATGAGAGATAAATTCTCCTATATGAAACAATGATGGATTTCATCACTTAAGAGTAGTAAAAACAAGATTATTGAGAAAAAAACTCGAACACATTTGTAGAGAAAGTTATAACACAATATCACACTTTTCTTATTAGATCTAAATGCTCCTATATGCAACAATGATGGCTTTCATCATTTCAATAGCAGTAAAAACAAGTTTATTGAGAAAACAACTCTAGCACTGAGAGAGATTTGGAAGCAAATGTTGAATTGGTGAACCTGTCTTGCTCTATGGTGTTGGATATTGGGCATATATTTCTTGATCTTGTATACAAGACTGTAAATTTTCATATATATTATACTACATTAACCATTAAATTGTCAACATTTAGGGCAAATTTTCCATCACACTTGTAGAGAAAATTACAATAGAGTATCACATTTTTCTTATCATATCTAAATGTTCCTATATGCAACAACTACCTTGTGTCTCATAGTTTAAATTTGTGCAAGGAGGAGGAGAGGAGGAGTCTCAAGGTGCAAGCAAGAATATGAAGAGAAAGAAGAATATTGTTTGGACTTAAGATAGACTCATTCTCTACACATCTAGAGTAAAGCTTAATAAAAAAAACTCACCATACTTCGAATTTTTTAAATAAATATCTTAAAAATTAGAATATCAATTTAATACATTTTACTCAATTACACATTTAACAATATTCATTTGAAAAATACAAATAGAAATTACTATTTTAAATAAAAATAGTACAACACATTTAACAATATTCGTTTAAAAAAATACAAATGCAAATTACGATTTTCAATAAAAATAGTACAAAGAATCATATTAATTACCATGACTCTCATGTACCTTCCTCTTATTAATTTTTAAATACCTGATGTTTGTAATATATTCTTAATCAAATAGTGTCAATTTTGTAAAACTATAATCTACAAGTCTCACTTTTTATAGCTTTGCTGGAAGGGTAGAGTATGTAAATTCCCTTACCCTTTAAGAATCACCCTCAATTATTGTACCACCCACCTTGACATCTAAACTAGACATCTTAGGTTATTCTAAATTGATCAAGAGTATAGAATTTTTAGGGTGGTGTTCTATGTGCAGTAAAATTCCCATGAGGTCCATCACTATGTATGGGGTTCATTGCGACCTTGGATATATTCTATGAGTTGTTGTGTTTTTTTGCTTTTGGCTACACCTTAGTTTTTCTTGTCACCTATTTATCATGATTCAAAACTTTGTTATCATCTCAGATCCTTATAGCATTCGATATATTATGTGAGCTAATGTGATGTTTTGTTTGTCACAATTATTCAAAAATTAGTTATTATACCACAATATTGAATTTCTCGTTGTATGTTTTGTTTATGAACCCTTTAAAAAACCAAAAGAGAATTTGATTTTACACTGTGATCTCCCCATCATGGGTGGGGGTTTCAAAAATTGGAGAGTAAATTGAGTGGTTATTGTTAGAAATTGTTGTATCAGATGAAAAATTTGGATGGTTTGTAGACAATATGGATGTCATAGGAGATATCTATTTTGAATTTTTTTAGTGTCTCTAGCCACCATGCATCTAATAGGATCCATTTCAACTGAGATGTCAATAAATCACTGTGTGAATGATAACTTGTGACATCTCTAGCCATTTTCTTTGATTGTGGATCAAGTTATAAACTAATAGCTTGTGAAATCCCTAGCCATTTTCTTTTATTGTGGATAAGGTTATAAACTAGAATATACTCTCTTCAAAGACTCTGTAGTATATATTGGTTAAGAAATACTACTCATGAATAATAAAACAGATGTAACATAAATGATATATAACAAAAAAAAAACCAAGGTATTTCTGGAATAATAAAATAGTTGTAACAAAAATAATATAGAACAAGAAAAACTATGTATATTTGGATTTATGAAGATACATTTTATTAAGTAAAATTTTAAAAGAATAATGGTTATAAACATTTAAAAATAGTTTTATTAAATAATTAGTTTAGATCTATGTTATTTATCAGAGGGATCAATTCTCTTTTTACTCTAAAAGAGGTTTTCATATCAAGATATATGATCCCTCTTAGCTCTTGCTAGATCTAGAGTTAAGATTGATTTAGGCCATCTTAATTTCCCTCTTTAAATAAACTACATTCCACATGAATACTATGAGTCAATACCATGGGCTGTTTTTATAGTTTATTATTATTTTTATTGTATTTTGACTTTATAGTTTATTATTATTTTTATTGTATTTTGACCTAGTTAAAATGTTCATTACATTATGTCAATCTTTATATTTAATTTATATTTACTTTTATTTTTGTGTAATTTGACATAGTCAAAATGTTAAATTGAAATTAAAATCTAACAAATTTTAATAACGACATTTTAACTTAAAAGTCACCAAAATTTAAAAAGAACAAAAAAACACTAATATTATAAAAAACATATTAAAAATTATTTACTTGTGAATGTAATGACTTAAAACATTTTAGTTATCTAACATTTAATCCAGTTACTCAAAAATATGCACTAGAAGAGTTATTTTCAAATAAAAACAATTTAATAAAAAAAACTTCCATAGAAAAATATTGATGAAAAAATCAAAATATTGGATACCTCCTCTTTTTTATCGACTTCAAACTGTTTTCCATACCACGTTTTACAACTTTGCTTTTTATGGTAATAAATTACATTAGAAAACATAGAATCCAGAAATGGATACTTCGATTAGATTCTTCAAGCGCACACATTTTCTATACAAATCACAGTGGCTACAGATTCTGAAGTGTTCATTAAATGCAGTGTTGAAGGGTTGGTCCCTGCGAATCGAAATAATGATAAATTTAATATAAATTTTTCATTTCCAATAATGTCTGCGTATAGATCCAAAAATGCATATTTTGTCGACTCATGCACTAATTACACGAAACGTCGACAGAAACAAGAATATTTTATGGCAAAGTGAAGGAGTTGTTTATTGGAATATAAAAGTTTGGATTGTAGTTTTTTTTTTGGAATTCTGTAAAGCAAATTCAAAATATTAGGTAGTTGGAGTGTTTGAATTGTATTTTTGATAGTGGAAATAGATTTAGCACTATCAAAAACCTTTAAGCACCTAAAATACTGAAATTTAACAACTGTAAACAAAATTAAAATCTTTGCTAAAATTTATCAAAATCTTTACCAAATTCTAAATTATTTTGTGAATTTTTTAAAATACAACCAAAATAAATCTCTACCATCTATTAACATTCATTTAAAATTCTTAGAAATTAATATCTTGACTTTTATATTTCATAATTCTGAAATAATCCAAAATCCTTTAAATTAAAAATTTCAAGGAAGTAGATAAAGTTAGAAATTAATAACTTCAATTTTATATTTCATAATTCTGAAATATTGCAAAATCCTTGAAAGTTAAAATCTCAATTAATTAGTGGCATGTTTAAATGTCCAGAAAATTCTAAATATTAACACGTACAAGCTAGGATTTTGGATTATGTTCGCAGTCTTAGAAAAATCAAAAGGTGTAAAGGTATTTATAATTTGAATAGTAACAAGTCAATAGAAATGAATAAGGTGCGTAGAGTTACTTATAATTTGAACGGTAACAAGTCTAAAAAAGGTTGCAATAATTTTAACATTCTTGTTTAGCTATGGTTGAAATGATGCTTTTGAAATTGGGAAAACACAAATGAAATGTGAGAAAAAAACGAGTGAAATGTGGATTAGTAGTAAACTAGATTTTTTTATTTGATTAGTAAATTAGTTTTGTTTTAGTTTAAAGTTCAAAAAGTTTGGATAGGAATAATGTTAGAAAAGATAATAAATCTTATGAGCTTTTGTGGATATAGATGGAGGTAGATTTTCTATTAAGTTTATAAAATAGACTAGATTTGTAGGAGTAAAAATGTGAAGAAATCTAAGACTTTGTTGAACTGAAAAAAATGGGATCTTGGATTCCTTTTTCCGAAATTCCAACCGATCCAAATTTTATTAATGATAGACTATGAATTAGATATATGATTATCTATGAATGTATGTACTCAGTTTTTGCAATTGAAAAGAAAATAAAAAATTATATGCTAGAAATTTGTTGGAGGTTATGTGAATTGAAAATGTAATTTGAAAGTGAGATTGATTTAATGTTGCTTGCGCACTCTAGCAATTAATACTGTTGCAAGTCAGGTAGGATTTGACATCGATATTGGTATCAGAGCTACAACACATAGAAAAAAAGGTGCAAAAATGGAATTTCACACTTGACGGGGAAGACGGGGTCGAAGGGGAAGACCAACAGTTGATGCTAGAGATAGGGAGGACATGAGATGTGTCCAAGAAAGGATAGAATCCTTAGAGATGACCATTCAAAGAGATTCGGAGACTCGAGACATCAACGAATCTGAGGAAGAGTCTCCAGTAGAAGATGAAGAACATGTCGGAGAGCCTGCAAAATTTAAATTGATGAGGTCAATGATTGGCGATATTTCAAGGCCTAAAAAAAGGTACCTAATAACAAAGGGAAGCCGGGAACTCGGTGTTATCACTCAGGTTTTCCTAGAAGTTGTGTAAGAGGAAAGTATACCCGAGGTAACCACAACCCAATCTTTTAGATGCAGAATCTAGCCAATCTGCATCCAGAGAGGGCTCTCTCTTTATGATTTATCTTTGTTCTTGGAAGGTTTTAGGCTAGTTATAGATTCAAGAGTTTGTTTTGGGAAATTGGTGGAATCCACAAACTAAGGGCAAGGTTGAGGGATTTCAGTCCATTGGGCTATGGAGTCAAAGGATGGCTTTACTGGATTTCTATTCTAAACACAAGATGGTATTACAGGGCAAGATAGCTAGACAGAGAACAATCCTTAAAATTTAAAGTGGATGGATGATCTTGAAGGGATGAAAGGCAGCTAAGAATCTTTCACCATGTTCAAAAGAAAGAAAAGAGATGACTACAAATAAAGAGCAACGAAGAATTCTTTATTATAGTAATCAACAATGTTTAAATTAGCAAAGCAAGAGCATTTAAGAATTCATGCTTATAACTAATTTAGAGGAAAACATTAAGAACAATCACATTTGAAATCAGAGTACAATTAAGCAAATTCTGATTCAATCCTTTATGTAAATTATTCAGAAATGGATATGATGATATTATAAACTAATATAAAACTTCAGACAAAGGGTAGAAACACTTATTGAACTGTAGTCCAACACATGAATCCTGCAACAAGTCCAGTGCTTTAAATCGTCATCCAGTAAGCCACAAGTAAATTTCTCCAAAAAGCTTTTATTCCGAAAATCTCAATGTTACAGCAGAGTAATAGAATCCACCCTCAATACTCTCTTTGAGGGTTTATTTATACACTAAATAATTGAAAATATCTCACACTATCCTAGCCCATATTTTGGGGTGACTAAGGATTAATTTACAAGTAAACAGGAGACAAATGGTCTCGTAGATGGCATAATAAATAACTGCTGATGTGCTGTTCCCTTTCTTTGTGGATGTGCTGGAGGTAAGTGCTGGAAAAGGGCTCGTTGCTGTCTTTTGGAGTAATTTCTTTGCTTGCTTGATACTCCTTGTCTTTACGGATACTCTTTAACCTGTGTAATCGATACCAGGTAACATGAAGTGCTGACACATGGATTTTAGCTTTTCTGGGGTTAATTGCCTGGTTTTCTCAATCAATCCTTCTATGGACAATGGAGCTAATTCTTGGTCTGGTTCAAAGTGTAACATGGCATTGATAGCCTGGGGAGTGATGGGAAACATAATACTTTGATCAGGAGCTATTACAGCCCTCCGTGTGGGATCATAGTTTGAATGGCAGTAATGGATGATTTCTGGGAAAATAAGGACTGAGGGGATGAGATACCTTAGGAGATTGGATTCCCACAAACCTACAAGATCTTGCCCCTTTGAGTATTCGTCTCTGCAGCGACAATAACTCAATAGGGGACTTTCATCGAAATGCAGGTCTTTAATTTGGAAATCTTCATCTATCAAAGGTAAATATTCCAATTCACGGTGAGGAGCATTCAATGGAGTGATATTCAGAGCTGCCGGGACCTCCATTTTGGTTCTTGTGGATTCAAAATGGAGGTTTTTGGTATTCCTCACAGGCCGGGCGGGATTTCTAAGATGGAGGAAATTGGCACAACTTGTTGGTTCATGGAGCAATTACACAATTTTAAAACCTCTAGGGAAGACTCAGTGATGATTTTTAATCACTATTTCAGCGAAAAATAAAGAGAACTGAGTTCTACTTGTAGTCGGGGTGGAAAAGGATAAATACATGTTTTTAGAAGGAGGCTGGTTCTTTAACAGGTAACAGGTGATGGCGGGACTGTACTTGAACACGGGAGCAGCGGAATATTGGAGTGAATCAGTCAATTACAGTGGAAATTCGAAAATCGCAGCAGGGAGCACTGTCGTTTTCAAATAACGAAAATAACAGAAAAACACGGAAAAATGGCTTTATTTACAAGTTAAAAGGGTTTTTTATTTTTCCGAGGAGTGACGTCATCGACGTACGGGCTGACGTGAGCGAAGGTCGGGCGGTAAGTGGTAAGCGGTAACCCCGCACCGCTTTTGGTCGAGGGTGGTATTAGTCGGGAGGGCAGCAATTCCACAAAGTGATCGCCACGTGGAAGGTGAACTGTTCAAATACCACCCGTTTCCCGCTCGTTAAATTTCTCACAAAGGATGGGTAGCGGGGTTCACGTGGATCGTTGATCTGCGGAGGGTTGATCCGATGGTTGAAGCGATGGGGGAATAAGCGGAGGATTCAGGTGTGGGCCCGTCGGGCTTTAAAACAATTTAAGGTTTAATCTAATCACCCCGGGAGATATCTAATAGGCGGAAAAAGGTTATTAATTAGTCCTGATGACTAATTAATCCCGTATGCGTAAAGAAAGGGGTTGCGGCGGGGTTTGGTTAAGTGGAATGCCAGGTGGACAAACCACGGTGGCACGAGACTTTTCCGAATTTTTATTTGGAATTAAAACTTTAGTTTTATTCATATTTTTGTGTTTAAACATACATATCGCATGTTTAAAGTTTTTGTATATATGTTTTTATTATATGGTAACAAATAAACATTATTTAATTACCATAAGGGCGGGATTATAATATAAAGATATATTTAACCAAAGGGCTTGTGAAGCGGGGTTTTTAATGAATATTTGGGAAAATAATTACTTTGGTTAAACTTTATAATAGAAGGGTTTTTGGGGTATTTATAAAAAAGGAATTATATACTTAGGATAGGGCATTTTACTAGGGATTTAGTAAAATAAAGTTAAACATCAATATGACAAAGGGACAAGGGGAACTCAAAACATTTTGCACATCTAAGAAAGTGATAACTTCTGAAGTAAATTGAAATATCTTATCTTCAACACTTAAACTTAGAATAGCAAGTTATCTTGAGGGATTTTTATGAAATTTTGTATGAGTTTCCTAAGTAAAATGGGATTTTACTTAGGAAAAAATTGAAGGTGAATGATTATAATGATAAATTATTTCAAGTACTTAGGTCTTTTTGATCATTAGGCCGAGGGTTCGGTCCCTCCAGAAGTCAAGGAAATGCCTTGAGCCCCTTTGATCTCCATACCTTAGTACTTTGGGGGAAATTAGTAAAACTCTTGAGGGGAAAGTGATGAGGGAGGTTAATGAGTTTGACTTTGCTTGCTGTGATTTTCCAGTGTATTTCCTGCTTTAGTACTTATGATGAAAGTAAAGGATCAAAAACATGTAGCAGCATCATTCATCAGATAACACTTTGCAGCACCATCTACCTACCCTATCTACTTAACACTACTATTTTCTCTTCTTTATTAGGGTGCATTTAGACTTGCAAACCCTTTTCAACCTTTTCTTTTTACATGATAAATCTATCTATTTCTACCCTTATTACATCCAAGGGCTCAGATTAAATTGTTGAGCACCTTTTATTAACTCTACCTATCTACTTATCTGCCAAGATTAAACTGTTTGGTCAGATATTTATTCTCTATTCTACAACATGAAATTGAAAAATGAACTAGCCAAGCTTAAGCAGTTTGACTATTCATGAATTGTGGCATAAAATACAAGTTGCACACAATTTGTTTATTACATCAGAGTAAAAAGTAGTGGCATTTAGACTTGCACACTTTCCTTGGCCTTTCTTTTTGATGGGGTTCATTTCTTTTACTTTTTTGGCCATTTTATTCTTTTTACCCTTTGATTTTTCTTTTAGGGTATACCCTCTTTACATTTTTTTAAATTATTTGATTTTTTGGTTTTTCAAGAATATGGAACACCTTTGCTCAAGAAAAAGGTTTGAACATATTCCATAGTTCAATCAAGACAATCATGAAAAATGACACCTATTGGTATAGGAGTCTAACACTGGCTCCACTTGGGGATGGCTTTTCCTTGTGAAAAGTCAAGAACAGCAGGTCAGATGCCTAAACATGTCTTCAAACTGAATTATGCAATCTCCTTCTCCTGGTAGCTTTTATTTTATATATGATAGTAAAACTTCTGAAGCTTAGGGCCTTCACTTCGGGCTTCAACTTCAGTAAGTCACCATCCAATCAAAACTGTGTTTCCTAGTTGGAAATCTTGAATTGAATATAGTCCTTCTTCTACAACCTGAAATCTGATCTGAAACTAAGACAACACACAAAAATTTTCAAACCAACTTAATGAAAAACTAGCTGAAAATTGACAACTAAAAAAAATGCTCAAAATTCTGAGCTTATTAGCACTCATTTACCTATTCTAATCTACTAAAAGTCTTATTGAATCAGGTAATACAAAAATGCCAATGAAGCCAATCAAGTAGCTGTAAAAATAAATGGATAACTTGATTGCTTGTGATCAAAATTGGAAGTATGTTATGATCATGTGCCTTTATAATAAATGATATGATGTGTAAATGCCACTTTTGATGTATTTGATCCTTATAGAGAAAACATGTTTGCAAATTTGGGCTCAAAAGATTCTCCATATAATATGATATAGGATCAATAAAAGCATGATGTATGTTATTTACTTCTAGGCCTTCAATGACTAATTGTTCAATTGAATTATGAATATTAGTCCATGAACTTATTTCTTCAGTCTTGTGTTTGAAAGAATAATCATCTTCACTATGCAAGTCAAAAGATAGTACAATTTCCTCTTGCTTTGGAGAAGGAAGATTTTCAAAGAATTCTTTAGGATTTCGGAAATTGTATGACTGAATTTGAGAATGCAAAAGTTTGATTTCATTTTCATAATTTTTAGAGATGATCTTGAGAACACATATTTTCAGTTTAGGAGAATATTTTCTTGATTTCAAAATAAGAAAGAAAGCTCTTAGAAAATCCTCATCAAACTGAAGTTCTAATATCTCATCCCTCAAAATAGCTAGTGATTGTCTTGTGAAATTATCAAAATTATCATCATACTGATCATATTTAGGAAAATCTTCAGAATAAGGAATGTCATCAATTATAAACATTGGATCAGCATATTTCTCTTCCAACAATCCCAATACATCTTGATTAGATTGGTAGAATTCTATTTGAAAGCCATTATTTTTCTCAATAGGAGTACTATCAAGTAATGGGCCTTTTTGCGAAGGTAGAATAACATGAGCATCAACTTGTTCTTCTATCCCTTCATGGATAAAAACCTTTGTACATTCATCAACATTAGAAGAAGTAGAAACAATTTCTTCATTATGTAAATATTTTGAGGATGGTTGCATGTTTAGAAGCAAATTGATTTCTTCTTCGGTGAGGGGGGGTGGGAATCTCTGAATTCTTAGATTGAAATAACAATTGTTTTTTCCCTTATCTAAAAGTTGATCATTAGGTTGATTATTTTCTTTAATTCCATTCAAAACATTAAATGAAACATCATTTGTTAATACAGAGGGGCTTTGTGGATCTTGATTGATTATTTCATCTTTGTTTAACTCCTCTTGATTATTATGACATTTAACTTGAGAATGAAAGTTTTGGACTTCTTCTAATAAATCTTCAGGAAACCAATTTCCAAAATCTTCATCAATATTTTTAAGGTAATGTATAAGATCCTCAGCTTGATCACAACAATTTTCAGCTAATGATAAAGATGGAAAATCTTCTTTGTAATGCTCATAAAATACCTTATGAAAATCTTTTAGAGAAAACAAACTTGCAGGTTTGAGAGCTTCATACCATTCCCTTGATTTTCATTCTAAGGTTTCCATGAATATCTTCATGAGGCAATCCTCATGCCAATCACCCTTCAATCTTGATGAGTGTATATGAAATTTAATGAGATGTAGTAAAGGATCATCAATATTCTCATCTTGAAACATGGGCAGATTTTCACCCCAATTTACCTTCGGTAGTTTGTGTGGAAATCCGGGTATGTGATCTCTGCTCATGGGAGCATATCTTCGTTTTATTCTTGGATCATCTTGAAAATCAGCCATAATGAAAAGCCACTTTATCTGTACAACCAAGTTAGATCTTTATATAAAATACAATACATATTGAATCTTAACGAGAAAGAACATAATGTCTTGGATTAAGATCCAAGTTGAAAGCTTGATCTTTCCATATTGTTCTTCCAGGTTCATTCCTCCAGTGGAGTCTTGATTGTGAAATGGATTTGGAGTCGCCAGGTGGATGATTTTAACCTTTGTGTGTATGATCCCTGTCCACCATCATAGATCAGATCTAAACCTGTAAAACAATTCTGAAGAAAAAGTTAGTTCTTCAGGAAACCAAATTTTGAATATTTTATGATTATTTTATTTTTTTTTATGAAATTTCAAAACAACTTCTACAAACTCTTCAAGAAATTTAAGATTTTTAATTAGAATTTTCTCAAAGATTTATTAAACTAGAGAGTCTCATTAAACATTTGAAACTAAGGTTCAATGTATAAGCTAAATCAGAGATAGACTGAAGCAGCTTTTATTTACTTTTGCAATTGCAGAGCAAAAGCAATTTCAAAGGCTACCTGGCTGATCTTCAGACTCTGTCCATAGCTTATAAATCAAACAATAGTATCAATAAAATGATTCAAATCCCCAGTATGGTCGCCACTATGTTATCACTCAGGTTTTCCTAGAAGTTGTGTAAGAGGAAAGTATACCCGAGGTAACCACAAACCAACCTTTTAGATGCAGAATCTAGCCAATCTGCATCCAGAGAGGGCTCTCTCTTTATGATTTATCTTTGTTCTTGGAAGGTTTAGGCTAGTTATAGATTCAAAGTTTGTTTTGGGAAAATGGTGGAATCCACAAACTAAGGGCAAGGTTGAGAGCTTTCAGTCCATTGGGCTATGGAGTCAAAGGATGGCTTTACTGGATTTCTATTCTAACCACAAGATGGTATTACAGGGCAAGATAGCTAGACAGAGAACAATCCTTAAAATTTAAAGTGGATGGGATGATCTTGAGGGATGAAAGGCAGCTAAGAATCTTTCACCATGTTCAAAAGAAAGAAATGAGATGACTACAAACAAAGAGCAATGAAGAATTCTTTATTATAGTAATCAACAGTGTTTAAATTAGCAAAGCAGGAGCATTTAAGAATTCATGCTTATAACTAATTTAGAAGAAAACATTAAGAACAATCACATTTGAAATCAGAGTACAATTAAGCAAATTCTGATTCAATCCTTTATGTAAATTATTCAGAAATGGATATGATGATATTATAAACTAATATAAAACTTCAGACAAAGGGTAGAAAGACTTATTGAACTGTAGTCCAACACATGAATCCTGCAACAAGTCTAGTGCTTTAAATCGTCATCCAGTAAGCCACGAATAAATTTCTCCAAAATGCCTTTATTCCGAAAATCTCAATGTTACAGCAGAGTAATAGAATCCACCCTCAACACTCTCTTTGAGGGTTTATTTATACACTAAATAATTGAAAATATCTCACACTATCCTAGCCCATATTTTGGGGTGACTAAGGATTAATTTACAAGTAAACAGGAGACAAATGGTCTCGTAGATGGCATAATAAATAACTGCTGATGTGCTGTTCCCTTTCTTTGTGGATGTGCTGGAGGTAAGTGCTAAAAAAGGGCTCGTTGCTGTCTTTTGGAGTAATTTCTTTTCGCTGACAATCCTTGTCTTTACTATTACTTCTTAACCGTGTAAATTCATGCCTGTAACATGAAAGTCTGACACATGAATTTTAGCTTTTCTGGGGTTAATTGCCTGGTTTTCTCAATCAATCCTTCCATGGACAATGGTGCTAATTCTTGGTCTGGCTCAAAGTGTATGATGGCATTGATAGCCTGGGGAGTGATGGGAAACAGAATACTTTGATCAGGAGCTATTACAGCCCTCCATGTGGGATCATAGTTTGAATGGCAGTAATGGATGATTTCCGGGAAAATAAGGACTGAGGGGATGAGATACCTTGGGAGATTGGATTCCCACAAACCTATAAGATCTTGCCCCTTTGAGTATTCGTCTCTGCAGCGACAATAACTCAATAGGGGACTTTCATCGAAATGCAGGTCTTTAATTTGGAAATTTATCTACCAAAGGTAAATATTCCAATTCACGGTGAGGAGCATTCAGTGGAGTTATATTCAAAGCTGCCGGGGCCTCCATTTTGGTTCTTGTGGATTCAAAATGGAGGTTTATGGTTTTCTTCACAGGCCGGGCGGGATTTCTAAAATGAAGGAAATTGGCACAATTTGTTGGTTCAGGGAACAATTACACAGTTTTAAAACTTCTGGGGAAGACTCAGTGATGATTTTTAATCACTATTTCAGCGAAAAACAAAGAGAACCGAGTTTTACTTGCAGTCGGGGCGGAAAAGGATAAATACCTATTTTTTGAAGGAGGCTGGTTCTTTAACAGGTAACAGGTGATGGCGGAACTGTGCTTGAACACGGGCGCAGCGGAATCTTGGAGGAAATCGGTCTATTACAGTGGAAATTCGAAAATCGCAGCGGAGAGCACTGTCGTTTTCAAACAACGAAAATAACAGAAAAACACGGGAAAATGGCTTATTTACAAGTTAAAAGGGTTTTTTGTTTTTCCGAGGAGTGACTTCATCGACGTACGGGCTGACGTATGCAAGGTCAGGCGGTAAGCGATAAGCGGTAAGTCCCCGCACCGCTTTTGGTCGAGGGTGGTATTGATCGCGGGGGGAGCGATTCCACAAAGTGATCGCCACGTGGAAGGTGAACTGTTCAAATACCGCCCGTTCCCCGCTCGTTAAAGTTCTCACAAAGGATGGGTAGCGGGGTTTACGTGGATCGTTGATCTGCGAAGGGTTGATCCGACGGTTGAAGTGATGGGGGAATAAACGGAGGTTTCAGGTGTGGGCCCGTCGGGCTTTAAAATAATTTAATCTTTAATCTAATCACCCCGGGAGATATCTAATAGGCGGAAAAGGTTATTAGTTAGTCCTGAGGACTAATTAATCCCGTATGCGAAAAGAAAGGGGTTGCGGCGGGGTTTGGTTAAGTGGAATGCCAGGTGGACAAACCACGGTGGCACGAGACTTTTCCGAATTTTTATTTGGAATTAAAACTTTAGTTTTATTCATATTTTTGTGTTTAAACACACATATCGCATGTTTAAAGTTTTTGTATATATGTTTTTATTATATGGTAACAAATAAACATTATTTAATTACCATAAGGGCGGGTTTATAATATAAAGATATATTTAACCAAAGGGCTTGTGAAGCGGGGTTTTTAATGAATATTTGGGAAAATAATTACTTTGGTTAAACTTTATAATAGAAGGGTTTTTGGGGTATTTATAAAAAGGAGTTATATACTTAGGATAGGGCATTTTACTAGGGATTTAGTAAAATAAAGTTAAACATCAATATGACAAAGGGACAAGGGAAACTCAAAACATTTTGCACATCTAAGAAAGTGATAACTTCTGAAGTAAATTGCAATATCTTATCTTCAACACTTAAACTTAGAATAGCAAGTTATCTTGAGGGATTTTTATGGAATTTTGCATGAGTTTCCTAAGTAAAATAGGATTTTACTTAGGACAAAGTTAAAGATGGATGATCATAATGATGGATTATCTCAAGTACTTAGGTCTTTTTTATCATTAGGCCGAGGGTCCGGTCCCTCCAGAAGTCAAGGAAATGCCTTGAGCCCTTTTGATCTCCAAACACCTTAGTACTTTTGGGGGAAATTAGTAAAACCTTTAAGGGGGAAAATGATGAGGGAGGTTAATGATTTTTTGACTTTGCTTGCAATGATTTTCCATTGTATTTCCTGCTTTAGTACTTATGATGAAAGTAAAGGATCAAAAACATGTAGCAGCATCATTCATCAGATAACACTTTGCAGCACCATCTACCTACCCTATCTACTTAACACTACCATTTTCTCTTCTTTATTAGGGTGCATTTAGACTTGCAAACCCTTATCAATCTTTTTCTTTTTTACAAGGAAAATCTATCTAATTCTACCCTTATTACATCCAAGGGCTCAGATTAAATTGTTGAGCACCTCTTATTAACTCTACCTATCTACTTATCTGCCAAGATTAAACTGTTTGGTCAGATATTTATTCTCTAATCTACAACATGAAATTGAAAAATGAATAAGTCAAGCTTAAACAGTTTGACTATTCATGAATTGTGGCATAAAATACAAGTTGCACACAATTTTTTTATTACATCAGAGTAAAAAGTAGTGGCATTTAGACTTGCACACTTTCCTTGGCCTTTCTTTTTGATGGGGTTCATTTCTTTTACTTTTTTGGCCATTTTTATTCTTTTTACCCTTTGATTTTTCTTTTAGGGTATACCCTCTTTACATTTTTTAAATTATTTGATTTTTTGGTTTTTCAAGAATATGGAACACCTTTGCACAAGAAAAAGGTTTGAACATATTCCATAGTTCAATCAAGACAATCATGAAAAATGACACCTATTGGTATAGGAGTCTAACACTGGCTCCACTTGGGGATGGCTTTTCCTTGTGAAAAGTCAAGAACAGCATGTCAGTTGCCTCAAAATGTCTTCAAACTAAACCATGTAATCTCCTTCTTCTGGTAGCTTTATTGTATATATGATAGTAAAACTTCTGAAGCTTAGGGCCTTCACTTCGGGCTTCAACTTCAGTAAGTCACCATCCAATCAAAACGCGTTTCCTAGTTGGAAATCTTGAATTGAATATAGTCCTTTTTCTGCAACCTAAAATCTGATCTGAAACTAAAACAACACACAAAAATTTTCAAACCAACTTAATGAAAAACTAGCTGAAAATTGACAACTAAAAAAATGCTCAAAATTCTGAGCTTATTAGCACTCATTTACCTATTCTAATCTACTAAAAGTCTTATTGAATCAGGTAATACAAAAATGCCAATGAAGCCAATCAAGTAGTTGTAAAAATAAATGGATAACTTGATTGCTTGTGATCAAAATTGGAAGTATGTTATGATCATGTGCCTTTATAATAAATGATATGATGTGTAAAGACCACTTTTGATGTATTTGATCCTTATAGAGAAAACATGTTTGCAAATTTGGGCTCAAAATATTCTCCATATAATCTGATATAGGATCAATAAAAGCATGATGTATGTTATTTACTTCTAGGCCTTCAATGACTAATTGTTCAATTGAATTATGAATATTAGTCCATGAACTTATTTCTTCAGTCTTGTGTTTGAAAGAATAATCATCTTCAATATGCAAGTCAAAAAATAGTACAATTTCCTCTTGTTTTGGAGAAGGAAGATTTTCAAAGAATTCTTTAGGATTTCGGAAATTGTATGACTGAATTTGAGAATGCAAAAGTTTGATTTCATTTTCATAATTTTCAGAGATGATCTTGAGAACACATATTTTCAGTTTAGGAGAATATTTTCTTGATTTCAAAATAAGAAAGAAAGCTCTTAGAAAATCCTCATCAAACTGAAGTTCTAATATCTCATCCCTCAAAATAGCTAGCGATTGTCTTGTGAAATTATCAAAATTATCATCATACTGATCATATTTAGGCAAATCTTCAGAATAAGGAATGTCATCAATTATAAACATTGGGTCAGCATATTTCTCTTCCAACAATCCCAATACATCTTGATTAGATTGGTAGCATTCTATTTGAAAGTCATTATTTTTCTCAATAGGAGTACTATCAAGTAATGGGCCTTTTTGTGAAGGTAGAATAACATGAGCATCAACTTGTTCTTCTATCCCTTCATGGATAAAAACCTTTGTACATTCATCAACATTAGAAGAAGTAGAAACAATTTCTTCATTATGTAAATATTCTGAGGATGGTTGCATGTTTAGAAGCAAATTGATTTCTTCTTCGGTGAGGGGGGGTGGGAATCTCCGAATTCTTAGATTGAAATGACAATTGTTTTTTCCCTTATCTAAAAGTTGATCATGAGGTTGATTATTGTCTTTAACTCCATTCAAAACATTAAATGAAACATCATTTGTTAATACAGAGGGGTTTTGTGGATCTTGATTTATCTCCTGATTTATTTCATCTTTGTTTAACTCCTCTTGATTATTATGACATTTAAATTGAGAATGAAAGTTTTGGACTTCTTCTAATAAATCTTCAGGAAACCAATTTCCAAAATCTTCATCAATATTTTTAAGGTAATGTATAAGATCTTCAGCTTGATCACAACAATTTTTAGCTAATGATAAAGATGGAAAATATTCTTTGTAATGCTCATAAAATACCTTATGAAAATCTTTTAGAGAAAACAAACTTGCAGGTTTGAGAGCTTCATACCATTCCCTTGCTTTTCCTTCTAAGGTTCCCATGAATATCTTCATGAGGCAATCCTCATGCCAATCACCCCTTCAATCTTGATGAGTGTATATGAAATTTAATGAGATGTAGTAAAGGATCATCAATATTCTCATCTTGAAACATGGGCAGATTTTCACCCCAATTTACCTTCGGTAGTTTGTGTGGAAATCCAGGTATGTGATCTCTGCTCATGGGAGCATACCTTCGTTTTATTCTTGGATCATCTTGAAAATCAGCCATAATGAAAAGCCACTTTATCTGTACAACCAAGTTAGATCTTTATATAAAATACAATACATATTGAATCTTAACGAGAAAGAACATAATGTCTTGGATTAAGATCCAAGTTGAAAGCCTGATCTTTCCATATTGTTCTTCCAGGTTCATTCCTCCAGTGGAGTCTTGATTGTGAAATGGATTTGGAGTCGCCAGGTGGATGATTTTAACCTTTGTGTGTCCGATCCCTGTCCACCATCATAGATCAGATCTAAACCTGTAAAACAATTCTGAAGAGAAAGTTAGTTCTTCAGGAAACTAAATTTTTGTGAATTTTCAAAACAACTTCTACAAACTCTTCAAGAAATTTAAGATTTTTAATTAAAATTTTCTCAAAGATTTATTAAACTAGAGAGTCCGATTAAACATTTGAAACTAAGGTTCAATGTATAAGCTAAATCAGAGATAGACTGAAGCAGCTTTTATTTACTTTTGCAATTGCAGAGCAAAAGCAATTTCAAAGGCTACCTGGCTGATCTTCAGACTCTGTCCATAGCTTATAAATCAAACAATAGCATCGATAAAATGATTCAGATCCCCAGTGGAGTCGCCACTATGTTATCACTCAGGTTTTCCTAGAAGTTGTGTAAGAGGAAAGTATACCCGAGGTAACCACAAACCAACCTTTTAGATGTAGAATCTAGCCAATCTGCATCCAGAGAGGGCTCTCTCTTTATGATTTATCTTTGTTCTTGGAAAGTTTTAGGCTAGTTATAGATTCAAAGTTTGTTTTGGGAAAATGGTGGAATCCATAAACTAAGGGCAAGGTTGAGGGCTTTCAGTCCATTGGGCTATGGAGTCAAAGGATGGCTTTACTGGATTTCTATTCTAAACACAAGATGGTATTACAGGGCAAGATAGCTAGACAGAGAACAATCCTTAAATTTTAAAGTGGATGGGATGATCTTGAATGGATGAAAGGCAGCTAAGAATCTTTCATCATGTTCAAAAGAAAGAAAAGAGATGACTACAAATAAAGAGCAACGAAGAATTCCTTATTATAGTAATCAACAGTGTTTAAATTAGCAAAGCAAGAGCATTTAAGAATTCATGCTTATGACTAATTTAGAGGAAAACATTAAGAACAATCACATTTGAAATCAGAGTACAATTAAGCAAATTTTGATTCAATCCTTTATGTAAATTATTCAGAAATGAACATAATGATATTATAAACTAATATAAAACTTCAGACAAAGGGTAGAAAGACTTATTGAACTGTAGTCCAACACATGAATCCTGCAACAAGTCTAGTGCTTTAAATCGTCATCCAGTAAGCCACGAATAAATTTCTCCAAAATGCCTTTATTCCGAAAATCTCAATGTTACAGCAGAGTAATAGAATCCACCCTCAACACTCTCTTTGAGGGTTTATTTATACACTAAATAATTGAAAATATCTCACACTATCCTAGCCCATATTTTGGGGTGACTAAGGATTTATTTACAAGTAAACAGGAGACAAATGGTCTCGTAGATGGCATAATAAATAACTGCTGATGTGCTGTTCCCTTTCTTTGTGGATGTGCTGGAGGTAAGTGCTGAAAAAGGGCTCGTTGCTGTCTTTTTGGAGTAATTTCTTTGCTTGCTTGATACTCTTTGTCTTTACGGATACTCTTTAACCTGTGTAACTGATGCCTGTGTAACATGAAATTCTGACACATGGATTTTAGCTTTTCTGGGGTTAATTGCCTGGTTTTCTCAATCAATCCTTCCATGGACAATGGTGCTAATTCTTGGTCCGGTTCAAAGTGTAACATGGCATTGATAGCCTGGGGAGTGATGGGAAACAGAACACTTTGATCAGGAGCTATTACAGCTCTCCGTGTGGGATCATAGTTTGACTGGCAATAATGGATGATTTCTGGGAAATAAATAACTGAAGGAATGAGATACCTTGGGAGATTGGATTCCCACAACCCTATAAGATCTTGTCCCTTTGAGTATTCGTCTCTGCAGCGACAATAACTCAATAGGGGACTTTCATCAAAATGCAGGTCTTTAATTTGGAAATCTTCATCTATCAAAGGTAAATATTCCAATTCATGGTGAGGAGCATTCAATGGAGTGATATTCAGAGCTGCCGGGACCTCCATTTTGGTTCTTGTGGATTCAAAATGGAGGTTTTTGGTTTTCCTCACAGGCCGGGCGGGATTTCTAAAATGAAGGAAATTGGCACAATTTGTTGGTTCAGGGAGCAATTACACAGTTTTAAAACCTCTGGGGAAGACTCAGTGATGATTTTTAATCACTATTTCAGCGAAAAACAAAGAGAACTGAGTTTTACTTGCAGTCAGGGCGAAAAAGGATAAATACCTATTTTTAGAAGGAGGCTGGTTCTTTAACAGGTAACAGGTGATGGTGGGACTGTACTTGGACACGGGCGCAGCGGAATCTTGGAGTGAATCAGTCAATTACAGTGGAAATTCGAAAATCGCAGCAGGGAGCACTGTCGTTTTCAAATAACGAAAATAACAGAAAAACACGAAAAAATGGCTTTATTTACAAGTTAAAAAGGTTTTTTATTTTTCCGAGGAATGACGTCATCGACGTACGGACTGACGTATGCAAGGTTGGGCGGTAAGCGGTAAGTCCCCGCACCGCTTTTGGTCGAGGGTGGTATTAGACGGGAGGGCAGCGATTCCACAAAGTGATCACCACGTGGGAGGTGAACTGTTGAAATACCACCCGCTCCCCGCTCATTAAAGTTCTCACAAAGGATGGGTAGCGGGGTTCACGTGGATCGTTGATCTGCGAAGGGTTGATCCAACGGTTGAAGTGATGGGGGAATAAACGGAGGTTTCAGGTGTGGGCCCGTCGGGCTTTAAAATAATTTAAGTTTTAACCTAATCACCCCGGGAGATATCTAATAGGCGGAAAAGGTTATTAATTAGTCATGATGAATAATTAATCCCGTACGCGAAAAGAAAGGGGTTGCGGCGGGGTTTGGTTAAGTGGAATGGCCAGGTGGACAAACCAGGGTGGCACGAGACTTTTCCGAATTTTTATTTGGAATTAAAACTTTAGTTTTATTCATATTTTTGTGTTTAAACACACATATCGCATGTTTAAAGTTTTTGTATATATGTTTTTATTATATCGTAACAAATAAACATTATTTAATTACCATAACGGTGGGTTTATAATATAAAGATATATTTAACCAAAGGGCTTGTGAAGCGGGGTTTTTAATGAATATTTGGGAAAATAATTACTTTGGTTAAACTTTATAATAGAAGGGTTTTTTGGGGTATTTATAAAAAAGGAATTATATACTTAGGATAGGGCATTTTACTAGGGATTTAGTAAAATAAAGTTAAACATCAATATGACAAAGGGACAAGGGAAACTCAAAACATTTTTCACATCTAAGAAAGTGATAAATTCTGAAGTAAATTGCAATATCTTATCTTCAACACTTAAACTTAGAATAGCAAGTTATCTCGAGGGATTTTTATGAAATTTTGTATGAGTTTCCTAAGTAAAATGGGATTTTACTTAGGAAAAAATTGAAGGTGAATGATTATAATGATGAATTATATTAAGTACTTAGGTCTTTTTGATCATTAGGCCGAGGGTCCGGTCCCTCCAAAAGTCAAGGAAATGCCTTGAGCCCCTTTGATCTCCATACCTTAGTACTTTGGGGGAAATAGTAAAACTCTTGAGGGGAAAGTGATGAGGGAGGTTAATGAGTTTGACTTTGCTTGCTGTGATTTTCCAATGTATTTCCTGCTTTAGTACTTATGATGAAAGTAAAGGATCAAAAACATGTAGCAGCATCATTCATCAGATAACACTTTGCAGCACCATCTACCTACCCTATCTACTTAACACTACCATTTTCTCTTCTTTATTAGGGTGCATTTAGACTTGCAAACCCTTATCAATCTTTTTCTTTTTTTACAAGGCAAATCTATCTAATTCTACCCTTATTACATTCAAGGGCTCAGATTAAGCTGTTGAGCACCTTTTATTAACTCTACCTATCTACTTATCTGCCAAGATTAAACTGTTTGGTCAGATATTTATTCTCTATTCTACAACATGGAATTGAAAAATGAACTAGCCAAGCTTAAACAGTTTGACTATTCATGAATTGTGGCATAAAATACAAGTTGCACACAATTTGTTTATTACATCAAAGTAAAAAGTAGTGGCATTTGGATTTGCACACTTTCTTTGGCCTATTTTTTGTTTGGGGTTCATTTCTTTTTCTTTTTGGCCATTTTTATTTTTCTTACCCTTTGATTTTTCTTTTAGGGTATACCCTCTTTACATTTTTTAAATTTTTTGATTTTTTGGTTTTTCAAGAATATGGAACACCTTTGCTCAAGAAAAGGTTTGAACATATTCCATAGTTCAATCAAGACAATCATGAAAAATGATACCCCCATTTGCATAGGAGTCTAAAAACTGGAAAAATTTATAGATTGGATTAATGCTTTAGATGAACATTTTTAGTACGAGGAGGTCATTGAAGACAAACAAATGAAGCTTGTGGTTACTAGATTGAAAGGAAACGCAACTCTTTGGTGGGATGGATTCCAAGAAGAAAAGAGAAGAAGTAAAAAAGCCAAGATCAAAAGATGGAGCAGAATGGTGGCGAAGGTGAAAGGTAATTTTTTTCCGAAAGATTACTAGTTGTCTTTATTTAGGAATATGAAAAACTTGTAACAAATCTCATTGACTGTTAAAGAGTATACTGAAGAATTTTACAAGGTGAATATTAAAGAAGGATACATCGAAGAAACACCTAAAAGTATTTCCAGATAAACCAATGGGTTGCGTTTCGAGATTCAGGATGTTTTTAAACGTATTTTCACCTAGAACTGTAGAAGATGCTTAGCAATTTGTCTTGAAAGCAGAGGAAATATTGGCTAGAAATCAAAGCCAAAGGAATAGAGGGACGAGTCTTGTAAGGGGAAGATGAAAAAATAGTTTTCGGGAGAAAAATCAGTCTCCAAAGGAAGGTGAAGGTAGTTCAAAAATTCAACCATAAATATGTTGAAAAGAGTAACTAGGTTGATCTTCATGTTGACTATGTGTTATAGGTCAATTTGGGCACCATTCCCAATGACCTAGTTAAACTCAACATCATCCCCAAAACCAATGAATAGGGTCTATCATCCCCTATCATTTGAGTTTCTACATGACCTAAGACAAGAACAAGAACAAATCATCCATGACTTCCATTGCAATGTTTCCAAGATTTGAAGTACATGTTATATCACCTATGAGATCACCAATGCAGTCTCTCAAGGGACTAACTGCTTTTCATATGCAGTTACCTCCATTCAATGGTGCTCTGTAAAGAACTTCCCCACACTCAAGGGTGCATTGGTAAATTGGGATTGAAATTCTCATTGTTCTGGAATATCCACATGGCCAGTGCCTTCTAGAAGAGTTCATATGTGTCAAACTTTGAATTCATGTGTCCATTCAACACCTCTGAGGTTGGGAACATGTCTTGCCTATTATTAGAAAGTCATTAATTGTGAAAATACCTTCAGCTCATCTATAAATTGAGCACAGATCCTAGTGCTTTAGAAGGAAAAAATTTGGTAGAGAAATGTTGTTGGATTCTCAATTGAGTATTTGATTTGAGTGAAATGTTGCTGGAGAGATTTTCATTGTGATGAGGCTGGGATGATGCTGGAGTTGGTGACATCAAATCAATCACTGGTTGTAACCTCCCCTTCTATCCATTAATAAAGATTGATGCTCATTTTCCCACATATGTATCTGTATAAGCTTCTATTTTTCATATTATGGGTTCTTAGCTGATGTATATGTTTCATGTTTCATTGATTTAACTAATTAAGGTAAATAGCCATCTGTGTATTGAAATATCTTTTCCTTTTAGTGTTTATACTTGCAGGAACTAGTCTGGCGATCAAAGTTAGATTGGAAGCTACAACAAGAGCAAAAGAAGGAGAATAGGAAGCACTTGGACCCCAAGTAGGTTTCTCCATCTTTCTGTATGTCTATTTAATATTAGGAAAGTGTCTGCAAAGTCTTTAATGTGTTGTTCTAAATGCGCACCACATTTAGGGAATGTGTTTTATCCGTAATCCATAACCGCACAACACTATGTAATTATGTATTTATGGTTGCAGGTAAAGGACTTCTGTATTTAGAATTATGATCTATGGAGGAGTATCTCTCGATGCACAGACATATGAATTCAACATAATATGTCTTCATGGAATATGATGTGGTTATATATGAACGAGAAACTAGAAGAGTTGTAAACTACTGGGAATGAAGAAATGTGCAGAGAGGAAGGGATCATGAAATGAAACCATCTCAAGAGGAAAATATCATTCGAAGGCCAAGAAGATGTGGCTAGGAGATCTCCTGGGGGGATATGTAGACTCTGATGGAACTCTGATAAAGAAGAAGACCATTGACAAAACATATCATTAGGAGATGTCTCAATCTGAATAGATAATGTCGATGCCTACAAGAAGATTTCATTGTGAAAGATTACCACTGAGGTAACCTTTTTTTTTTAAAGTTTCATATGTATATGTTTATCTGGATGAATTTTTGCAGGGCTGCTAATCATGAGAAAGGATACATGTCCTTGGAGATTATTTGAAGGAAAGCAACATGGAATAACGGTGGACCAGATGAGAAATACTAATGAATAACTTTTTGATAAGTGGACATGACTCGTGACTGAAAGTGATGGATGATTTGTGCCCTATGAAGCCAAAATTTGAAGATTCCTCAATATCAAAATCCATGACATTGAGTGAAGGAATTATTCATGAGCAGCTGGATTGATGCTGCAAAACCCTGGTTGAGAGAGAGCCTGGTGGTGAGTTTCTTACTTGGAAGAAACTTGTATTATGTCCCTCCAGTATTAAGAGGTAGAGACATATGTAATTATCTATTACATGTGTCATGCACTAGACCAGGACTAATAGCCGTAAGTCTTAGTGAAGGCCATGTGAAGAGAATGGATAGACATATCATTATGGTCTTCACCTGGAATATAGAATGGAGGATTAGGTAATCATTTGGCATTCGATGCTCTTTGATAATGAGATAGGACATTCAAGATAAGAGTATTCGTGGACATATATTCATTGAGGGCTGCCTATCCAAGAGAAGAATAGTCCAAGAAGTTCATACTCTGGGAACACCTAGGTGGGGTATGTACCTTGGAGAGACAATGGCTATGGTGTCTATTAGTCACGTGTCTCACTAGAATTGTAGCGCATTTTCTCGTTGAGAGATGGGGTTGTTAGTCAAGGCCTTACACTAGGACAATGCTGGTTGATATGATGTTATACAGATGTGATTACCAATCCAATTATTCTTATGAGATTCTTCAATTTGAAAGTGACCATGTACCTGTATGAATACCTCGCTAGTTAAGAGGGAGTGTTGAAAAGTGTAACTAGTTCGGTCTTCATGTTGACTATGTAATTATGTATTTATGTAAAGAAGGAGACAAAGATAATAAAATGTATTTTGTTGTACTTGCTTCATGAGTTTCATGAGTAATATTTTATTATGTAGATAGACTTCTTCTTGATGTCTATTAGGTTCTTGTATTCTAGGTATAAATAGAATTAAGTGTCAAAATCATGAAGGATCTAGTTCAGATTTATATGCTCCAAGACCTTGTAAAGAAGCACTCAACATCCCTCAAAAAGCGTTGGAAGAGAAGCTCCAAATACAGTGAAAAAAAACTTCAACAATGTTGGAATATATGTGAAGAAATGCCTCATAAAATGCTGGAGAAAATAAACTACAAGTCGGCCTAAATATCAAGCTATAAATTCGGCCTAAATATTAGCTAAATGGTTAGCCTAATAGCTGGATCAGTCCCCTATATATATGATTGTCTTGCATCCCATTTTGAGGTGTAGAGAATGCAGATCTATCTGAAACAGGGGTACAGGAAGGTAGAGATTGCGCAAGGTACATGAAGGTACAAACTTGCGGACAGTTCTGAGGTGGATTTTAGATAAAAGAGTAGAAGCATGTGCGAAGTTTCAGTGCGTACTTCAGGCAGGAGTAAGCTCGAAGATCAAGGAAACATTAAGTGTGTTATTCAGAGACAAATTTCTAATTGTTTTAAGAAGCTTTAGTGCATATTTATGAGAAGATTTTTCAACATAGATTTTGATGGTGATGCTGTGAAAATCATTATATAGAGAAAGTATAGATATCTAAGATACATCAACTTCGGATTATAGAGCTATCTTAGTCAAGGAAGAGTTTGCTAAATTTTGGACAAATCATAAGAAGAAAGGCAACCTTAAAAGTAGGAGAAAGTGAGGAAGGTAAATCTGAGATTCACCTTCCTAAGTAAAAAACAATCTAAATTGGTGACGAAGAAAAGAATCAAGTTTGAAGAAGCTGTATCAAGCTCTTGGAAGCATATCTAAGTCAAGGGTTTGAGTCTTGGTCATGGTACTTGTCATTTGAAGATCTATAAGAAGAATTCTTTGCGGATTTTCCTCTCCAAGTAGGAGAGGTTTTTCCCTGGCTCTAGGAGCCTATGTTTGTGTCTTATTTATTTTGATAATTGTATTGATGAAAGACTAAACAAGATAACGAAGAAAAGACATAAGCAAGCTCACAAGTAATTATCAAGAAGAGAATTTGTATTAAACACCAGCCCTCTATATTCTCAACACAAGAGAGGGTGAATCAAGAGGAAGAAGGCCTTTTTGAAGAGGTCATGGTCAAGGAAGAGACTACTAAGTTCAATGTTACACATGTGGGAAATTGGGACATATGTCGTGGGATTGTGCAAAAAATAATTTTACAAGACAAAGAGGAGAAAATATAGCATAAGCACAAGAAGAAAATGTAGCTGCAGTTATCCATGAAGAAACACCATAGGTAGAAGAACCATTATTGATGAAGAGAATCTTGATTAATTCTGAAAAATAAGCTAAGGAACCAGCACAATGAAAAATCTTATTCGGAACCACATGCAAATCAGGAGGAAAGTGTTGCAAAGTGGTGATTGACATTGGTAGCATAGATAACATGGTCTCCACAGAAATGGTAGAGAATTTGGGGTTGCAGAGAATAACACATCCCACACCTTACAAGCTGTCTTGGCTACAAAAAGGCCATCATAGTATTGATGAATGAGTAGTGTAAGGTGGAGTTCCAGATTGGTAATTACAAGGATGAGGTATTATGTGATATAATGCCAATGGATGTGTGCCATGTGCTGTTTGGAATACCATGGAAGTATGATAGGAAATCCATTCATGATGGTTGGTGGAACACACACTCTTGAGAAAAATGGCCAAAAACATCTACTAGTACCTTTGCAGGATAAAGATCTGAAAGAGGAAGTTGGTCTTAGTGTGTTACATATGGATGGGAAGGAAATGATACAAGAGCTCAAAATCAAAGAAGAAATTCATTTTTCTTTTATTGGTAAGCCCAAGGTAATTCTTATGAGTGCAAGTTTAAATGATTTTCTTGAAGAAGACAAGGTTATGTTGGATGAGTTTGCAGATATAATTATTGATGAGTTTCCAAGTAATTTGTCTCCTTTTCCAAGAATTAGTCATCATATAGATCTAATTCCAGGGGAAAGTCTTCCAAACAAACCAACATATCGCATGAATCCACAAGAAAATGAAGAGATAAAGAAACATGTGCAGGAGTTTTTGGACAAAGGATTAATAAAGGAGAGATTAAGTCCATTTGTTTTTCCCACCATGCTCGGCCCAAAGAAATAGGTTGGATGGAGAATGTGTATTGATTCATAGGGCAACAATAAAATTACAATGAGGTCTATATTTCCACTACTGTCCATTGAAGATCTGGTTGATTGTTTGAGCGGTGCTAAGTATTTTTCTAAAATTTATCTTAAGAATGACTATCACCATATTAGAGTTAGAGAGGGGATTGAATGGAAAACAACTTTCAAAACAAACAATGGGTTGTATGAGTGGTTGGTAATGCCATTTTGCCTTACCAATGCACCTAGCACATTTATGAGATTAATGAATGAAGTCTTGAAAGAATTTACAGGTAAATTTGTTATTGTTTATTTGGATGACATTTTAGTGTATAGTGAAACAAAATAAGAGCATCTCAAGCATCTCAAATTAGTTTTGAGAACCCTGAAACAAGAGAAGTTGTTGAAACATTTAAGGAAAAGTAGCTTCATGAAGAATGAGTTAGTATACTCCAGATTTATGATTTCATAAGAATGATTGGAGATGGATCCATATACATTAAAGGAAATAATTAACTCGAATATTCCAAGGAATGTGTTTTAGGTAATAATATTTAATTATCTTGCAAGTTTGTACTGAAAGGTTTGATTCAAAGATAAGGCAAAAAAACTTGGAGATTGGTGATTTAGTGATGATATATTTGAGGAAAGAAAGATTAAACTCCTAAAGGAACATACAAGGTGGTAAAACTTAGGAACATCGGAAATTGTAAAATTTTAAGGATTTTTTCCTTAAATGTTTATGAAGTGGAGCTTCCAAGCCATGTTGGTATTTCCCAAATTTTTAATGTTTCTAATTGGTATTCCTTTCAAGGAATATGCAAAGTTTTAGATGATGAATCTTCAAGTGAAGTAGATCATATTGTTGAATGGAAACAATTGCCCAAAGCAAATCCAAAAGAAATTGAGGGGTTATTAAATCAAAAAAGTGGTGAAGAAAACTAGAGGAAACGAATACTTTCAGTATTTGGTGAATTGGAGAAATCAACCATTGGATGATGCTACTTGGATGATTGTTGCAAAGATGTCCATGCATTGCCGAAATTTTCAACAACATTTTCTATCCCCGGGAGTTTGATGTGGGAACATCTTACTCTTGAAATTGAAAAACAAATACATGAAATGTGGAAGGAATTAGATTCCTTTATTTTATTAGTAAATTAGTTTTGTTTTAGTTTAAAGATTATCTACTTTTGTGGATATAGATGGAAGTAGTTTCTTTATTAAGTTTAGAAAACAGACTAGATTTGTAAGAGGAAAAAGCTAAAGAATGCTAAAACTTTGTGAAAAACACAAGAGTTTGGATTTTTTTTGGGAAATTCCAAGTCACCCAAATTTTAGTAATGATATAAGATGACTTAGATATATGATTATCTATGAATGTATGTACTCACTTTATTATTTTAGAAATTTGTTGGAGGTTCTGTCAATTGAAAATGTAATTTGAAAGTGAGAATGATTTAATGTTTCTTACACACTCTTTCCATTAATCTTGTTGCAAGTCAAATGACATCATGAAAATTAATAAATAAATTTACATAAAAATAAAAAATAATATTAAAATAAAAATAATGCAATATTAGTTTGAAAAGAAAAATTCAAATAATGTAATATTAGTCTAAAAATATACATATGGGAAGAGTAGAAATATAAGAAAAATAGATAATATAATAAGACAAAATTTGTATTGTTGAATAAAACTTAAATGATAATTATTTTATTACTATATATATTAAACTTGTTTGTTACCTCAACCATTAACAATTATGTCAAAAATCTATAAGCAAATTGTAAATAATGCCTATCAACTTTGAATCACATGGAATAAAAAAATAAAAATATTCATAAGAAGGATCTAAATAATAAAAATGGTAAAAAATAATATAGCATCAAAGTATAAGGAATGTTGAGGAAACCATAGATTTACCATAAAATAAAAAATTAACCATAAAAGAAAAAAATATTGATAGAAAGAATTTAGATAGCAGATACTTTCAGTTTTTTTTTTAATGGTATTGAAAGCTTGGCCACTACCCACGATATTAAAAATAAATTTAATATAAAATTTTCATTTCCAAAATTCACTGTACTCGTAAACTTCTAGAACTGCATATTTTTTCGAATCGTGCCGTAACTACTCCATAAGTGGACAAAAGCAAAACATTTTATGACACTCTATTTCACACCATCGTTTTACACAATGTGCAACGTGGCAACACAACAAAAAACCTTTAACAACTCAATTAAGATGTGAAAATTCTAAAGATTAAAACACTGAGTTGAAACCTATATTTTTAAACAAACGAAAACCATCATAGAATCGCTATTCGGTAGATAGAAATGCCATTTGAGAATCGTTATCGTTCAACTGCACTCTGCACTCTACACGAATCCAATGAAATTACAAATTCTTGACTCTGAATTCATAATAACTTCTATCTAAACCATTTTTTTGAGCCCTTGATATACTTTTTGTGATACAATGTTTGAGAAAATAGTGATGGTATGTTAGAATTTAACTTCAATTCTAATTGAGTTTGGCTATAGCCTTGTCTTTTTATAAGATGTTGGAGAATATAGTTCAACCACATGCTAAGTGTCGAAATCATTCGTCTAAGTGTCACGGTTCAGTTTCAGTTAGTCAGTGTACTCGAGTTACACTCCACTCATTTATTGTTGATGTTTCTAATGTAATTTTATATAACATTTTCAGTTAATCCAATTTAGTCGAGTTACACTACACTCATTTATTGTTGATGTTCTTAATGTAATCTTATATAACTAATTCATAATATTCGGTTGAGAAATCTTCTTCTCCACTTATTTTCAATTTTCAATTCTTGTCATCGTATCAGAGCTAGTTTGCATAAGACTCCCTTAGAGAAAAGCAATGAGAGTGAAGTTGGAGCAGTAGAGAGAAGAGGCAAGCTTGCATGAGACGCTTTGAGATAGCAGTAAAAGTTTGAAGAAAGTTGAAGACGCCTCCTGCTCAGAAACATAACAAAAACAAAAAAGCCGGGCAAAGCCAATGAAAGCTCAGACTAAAAGAATTGAAGGATAACACGCTCAAGGCAATGAAAAAGGAGCGTTATTAACCCAGGTGAAAAGGTATAAAATCAACGTTATTAACGCAGCCCAGATATTAAAAAAGAGCGTTAAGCGTTATTTACGCAGCTCAGAAAATTTAAGAAGCGCGTTAGTTTGAAAAACTTACGACGATTTCAATAGCACGCTACCCCTCAACATAGCTATTGCATTATAGGGATTTAGCAATGCATGTGTCACCAAAAAGGATGAGCCAAAATTCATGAAGGTAATTTTGGTAGAAATTCAACTTTACGTTCCTCCATATTCAAAGTTTGGTTAATTGAATAAAGTTTTTTTTAAATATCCTTTTGAAGAATCGATTCATTCATTAAAAGGGAAAGCCCATTTTTAAAAAAGGTTGATTCATAAAAGGGAAAGCCCATTTTTAAAAAAGGTTGATTCATAAAAGGGAGGAAGCCCATTTGTGGGTGAAGATTTGTTTTTATTTTCTTTAAAAAAAAGAGAGAATAAAAATATATTCTTTTTCCAAGTTTTTATAAATAAATAAATAAATAAAAACCAACTTAAATTTGTGAGGAAGTTAAAGTGTGAAATTCTTGTGAAAGTTAATGTGTGAAAGAATATTTTTTAGAAAATATTTTTTTTTGAAGGAGGGTATTTGATCAACATTTGTAGAATCGTCTCTTTGTGAAAGCCAAACAGAAACAGAGAAGCGACCACAAAAGATGTATGAAAATCAGTATTTTTGTTGAAGTGCAGTCAACGAATACACAAGAAATGCAAAAGCCAAGAGGCTAAAGAAAAAAGAAAAGATTTTTGAGATCTTTCTAGATATGGATGTGAAGAGGCAAAACGACGTCTTTGCATTAAAATGCATAAAATAATCTGTGGATGACAATATTATTCCCTTGATTTCAGATGCCAAGATAACCAAGGAGGCATGGGATACCCTTGAGAGACGTTTTGGTGCAAGGGAGAGTATTGAAGTTGAAGATGAAGGTGAATCTATAGCAGCAGATCTACAACAAGATGAAAAGACTCATGTCTATTAAGAAATTACAGAAGCAGCTGAGAAGGAACACGAATATGCTCATGAATCCCACTGTGAAAAACCACAAGTGGACAAAGGTTTGGTGATACCAACAACTGAGCTTGTTGACCAAGATTTGATGAATCCAACAACAGAGCTTGCTGACGAAAATTTGGTGAGTTCAGCAACAGAGCTTGCTAATGATTATTTGATGATTCCAACAATAGTATTTGCTGATGATGATATGGTGAATCCAACAACAAAGATTGTTGATGATGATATGATGAATCGAACAATGGAGCTTGCTGATGAATATTTGGTGAATCCAACAACAAAACTTGGTGATGAGAGTGAAATTTCTATTGACGCAGTCATTTATATGGTAAATCCAGCGATTAATATTGTTGATGAAAAAATTGATCAAGTTTTGTTGGCTAATGATGAATGGTTTCAGATGATGAAACAAAAATGTCATATTAGCATGATGCTATTTGGTGAGATAACCCCACTTAAGTCAGTGGAAGACAATCTATTTGTAACAACACAGGATAGTGAAGAAGAGAGAAAGACTGGGAGAGAGATAAAGACAGATACAAAGATAAAGACAGAGACAGAAAAAGAGATAAAGATAGATGCAAAGAAAGAAGTTTCCAAAGGGAAAGCAGAAACAAAGATAGATGCAGAGAATGAAGCGCAAGAAGAGAAAGTTTCCATTTCAAAGTAGAAGGAACAAAACCAATGTGGTTTTAGAGATGTTTTTACACTTACCATTGATTTCCAATGTGCAAGTAAACAGACAGATTATGATGAAGAGTTAAAATTCCTTGAAACATGGCTTGCAACACCATGTCTTGATGAGGTCTATACAGAAGCTGTAGATATGAATGTTGAAGACAACATGTGTGACCAATATGTCAATGAAATTTTCAGGCATTGGAGTTTTGAATAGATAACATACTATTTTGATCTTATGTTTCAGCAGATTGATGATGAGAAGCGCAATACAAAAGAAAATATGTGGCAGATGCCCACATACAAGTTATTTCTTAAAGAAGTCCAAGACATGCTTAGACAGTCTGGAGCAATACAAGACCTGCACCAACAAATGAAGAAACATAGTTCTCATGGATACAACGAAGAGAAAAAGTTGAAACAATTTAGAGGCTATAAAATCTGGAAAAGGAGAAGAAGAAAACTACATCGAGTTGAAGTCGAGTTTTTTTTAAATTGTGAGTCTGGCTGAGACATAGACCAGCCGGTATCCTAGTTAAATTTTTATGTGGTTTTAATTAAGGGGGAGTGTTGGAGAATCTAATTCCAACCACATGCTAAGTGTCCAAACCATTTGTCCAAGTGTCACAGTCGAGTTTCAGTTAGTCTAATTTAGTCGAGTTACACTATACTCATTTATTGTTGATGTTCCCAATGTAATCTTATATAACTAATTCGTAATATTGAGAAGAGAAATCCTCTGCTCCACTTCTTTTCAATTTTTAATTCCATGATTGTGCGTTAAATTTTCTAAAATGGTGCCAATTTGTTATTTTTCCCCTTTTTTATTTTGTTCGAAAGAAAAAAAACTATTTTATCTAAAAAAAATAGTGCATTTGTCTTGGATCATTTTTCTGTTTTTCTTTCTAAAAACATAAAGATATCTTTCTTGAAAAATATTTTAAATTTTTTTCATATCTATATCCTAACAAATTATATACCTCAAATTATATACCTTTTGATTTGACAGAAATTCAAAATTCTATATATGCCTATTCAAAATTATATATATACCTATCTATATATACTTATCTTCAAAATTCTATATATCTATCTATATATGCTTATTTGTGGTGAAGAAAAATAAAACACTTTACTTACAAAAAATATGTCCTTATTGTATGGAACAAAATGTAATCAACTTGTCTATTTTTAAGAATAATTGATGTTGCTGGTTGGTCCTTCCACCCTGATCAAAGACTGAAAAGAAAAAATTACCTATTTCTTGCACTCTGTGTATACGATCAAAAGGGATACCACACTTATTGGTACTTTACATACTATGTAATCACTATTACTGGAATATATTAAGAGTACATTTAGAAAATTGTATTCATGAATACAATTGGATGGGTAAAGGGTTAGGGGATCATTATAAAAAAAGGCTTCAAAGTCTACTATGTTTCTTTTTATTTATTGAAATGGTTCAAATTATTATGAAATTTGCAAGAACTTTCAAATTTGAAAAGTGTTTTGGTTTATAAATTTCGACTTAATTCTAAAATTGGATGGGCAAAGTGTAAATCATCAATAAAGTGATATATTTTTTAATTAAATATTTTTGTTGGTTAATATTGTTCAAATGATTATGTAATTAGTAAAAAATATCTTTTATTATCCAGTGATATATATTTTTAATTAATTAATATTGTTCAAATGATTATGTAATTAGTAGAAAATATCTTTAATTTCATAAATGATTTGGTTTTCAAATAGTTATTTTTAATTTTTTAACTATTTTTTATACAAATTTTTAAGAAAATTACATAATATAATAATTATAGTAAATGAATGAAATAAAAAACATTTTACTTTTTAATTATTTTAAAAATATATATATTTTTAAATTAAAAAGAAATAATTTTTATTATTTTATGATAAGATAAAATATTTAAATTTAAAATCTATAAACAAACCATCATTTAATTAAAACTACAATTTAAAATAAATCATTAAATTTAAAATACATCATTACTCTTTTTCTCTATGGCAATGATATCGTTCTTATTGCAAAAAGCCATGATGATATTGAAAATCTACTCCAAATTCTTCATGACTACTGCTCCAAGATGGGTATGACATTTAATTTCGACAAGACTAAAGTCGTGATCATTAAATCCAAAAAGATCACCCATGGTAGCTTTGTGTATAATAACCATTGCTTCTTGCAAAAATCGATGATGACGTTGAAAAGCAGCTCTAGATTATTCATGACTACTGCTCCAAGATGGGTATGAAATCTAATACAGACAAGACTAAATTCATGATCATTAAATCCAAAAAGATAACCCATGGTAGTTTTGTGTATAATAACTAGTGCTTAGAGCAAGTTTCTTCTTATAAGTATTTGGGCATTAACTTCCCTCATCATCTCAACTAGAATTATAGCATTGAGAAAATGATTATTTGGGGCTAGAAGGCTTATTATGAGCTTGAAAAAAATTGTAAGTCTGTTGATCTTTACATTTGGAGTAAAAAGAGGTTCCTCTTTGAGACCCTTGTCACCCCTATTGTCTTATACGAATGTGAAGTTTGGGGTTGCAGTATATCTAGAGAGTCATGGAGGAAGATTGATATGATTCAAAATAAATTCATAACCTACAACCTTAAGATCAAGGGAAATACTCCCTATCTTATTCTCTTGATAGAATCTATTTTTTCCCCCATTGAAAGTACAACTATGTTTAGATATCCCATTTATAAGAAGAAGCTTGACAACATGGAATAAAAAAGGCTCCCTAAAATCTCTTCTAACTATAGTCAAAACCCTCACCTTCGCCTCAAGCGCGGGTGACATAAGGACGCCCAATTCTAGCTCAATCATTGGGGAATTAAGGAAGAGCTGAGTATGGGAAGAAAAGATAATATCAAAACTACTATTACCTGCAAGTTTAAGGAAAAGTTGTAAAAGGATAATATCATGAGCTCGAGGGTAAAAGGAAGCTAAGATACTATAAGAAAGTGATCAACCCCACCCTTGATAATCATAATTATCTCTCTGTGTTGTCCAACAATAGAAAAAAATGAACATCTCTAAGATAAGAACTATTTCCGATGAGCTTCGGAGTGAGACCGCACGGTGGTCTATTCCGAGGACCCCTTCGAACGATAAAATCTGTCAAATTTGTGATTCTAAGCAGGGGGAAGATGAAAAACACTTCTTTCTAGACTACCCTATTCTTAGTCACATTCGCTCTCAATTCCCTACCATCTGCCACATTTCCAATCTTCTTGACCTATTAAGCCAACCCACCTATAGTGATCTTGAGGCACTTATTTTCCTTCTCTTTAACCATAGAAACAAAATTTTGAAGAATCAAACTTAGATTCTTTATCTTTTATTAATGTAGAATAGAATTCATTGGTCTTAACTCACTGTAAACATCATCATCATTATTATTTTATATATATTACATTTCTTTATTTAAAATATGTGCAATATATTTCATAAATTATTTTTCATATAATACTATGTAATAATTCTCATAATATTCTACATACGATAATTTCTTTTTGAATTCAATATTAATGTAACCTTAATCCAATTTATCATTACATTCCTCAAGTTCTTTTAAAGAGTGGAAGGAACCAACTGCCTGTTTACCATTTTATCATTATTTAACATTATAATTTTTAAACTTTGATTTAAACTTCTGTGTCCAACCTCCACAAGAAACCAGTGATGAAATTGTACTGCTAATAGCCTTAAGAGATACTCCTGGGTTTGTTGTCTTGAGAGGCCTTGTTTGGTTTTCAAATTTTAAAATAGTTTGGAAATATAATATATTACATACAGTAGTAGATTCAAAAGGTCAATTTGACTTCCATATAGATTTTTAAATATTCCAAAATCACCACTGTAAAATTCAGTTACAATATTCACTACTCCCAACATCTCCTATCATGTTTTAAAGTGGAAATAAAATCTTGCATTTCACATTTCTAAATATTCCAAAATCGAAGAGAGTAAAGTTCACATGTCTAAATATTTCAAAAGCAGCCAGAGTCAAGTTCATTAACAATAATCAGTAATCCCAATGACAACGATGCGGTAAAAAAATCTAAATCATAGCATGTGCAAACTAAGCACACGTCTCGAAAAGTAAAATAAGGGAATAAAATCCAAATTGTAGCATGTGCAAATTACTCGGCACACGGTCTCGAAAAGTAAAATTAGGGAATAAAATAACTCCAACACTTCGCCCCACGGAAGAAGCCAGAGGAAAGAAAGTGGTGGAAGAGGAGTCGTCTAGGAAGAAACTTCGCAGGAAACTTCACAAGCTCGTTTGCTGCACGAGGCCGCAGTGCAAGGAAATTACATTTATGTCTCATGTTAAGTTGACATTTAACGACAGTTCTTCCAATTTGTAATTTATTTTAACAGGTACCCATCTTTGTCCCTCAATGTTTGCATTCTGTCATATGGTCAGAATTCTCAAAGGTTTTGGAAAAGGAGGAACGCAGATCTGCATGGTTTTTATATAATGGTATGCAAATCAATGAGTGTTTGAACCATAGATAGATAAAAAACTGAATTGAATAGAAACTGCAGCCAGGTGAGTACTACACCTGGAATGATACAACTATAAGTACATCACAAAGAAGTAGGAAGTTGTAAACAAACTCCTATATTCTAGGAATTAATCCTAACTTAAGGAGCTACGTTACAACAATATAACCATTTCTCCATTAATATACAAATAATATTAATTATTTCCAACTCTCCCCCTTAAAGGAGAAAGGATTACCCTGAATTCCTAACATATCTCTAAACAATTCAAACTTTTTTCTCCCAAGAGGCTTAGTAAAAATGTCTTCCATATTGTCACAATATTTAGAGTATTCAACAAATATTTCCTTTGACTGAAGTTTTTTTTGAACAAAATGAAATTGGGTATCGATGTGTTTGGTGTTTTCGTGAAATACTGGATTATATGCGAGCTTGATGGTACTCTGGTTGTCACTTTTAATGTTAGTTGCTTCTTTCTGTTCTTCTCCTGCATCATAGAGAAGTCTTCTCAACCAGATAGCTTTACATGTGGCTGCACACAATGCTTGGTACTCAGTTTCAGTTGAAGATAAAGCTACAGTACTTTGCTTTTTACTGCTCCATGCTATGACCTCAGATCCAATGCTGAATGCATAACATGTGATGGACCTTCGATCATCCAGGTTTCCTGCCCAATCCGAATTTGAAAAACCTGCTAGAGTAACATCAGATGTGTCAGTGTATAAAATCCAAAAATCACTAGTACCACTAAGGTATCTCAACACATTTTTTGCTGCAACCCAATGACTTTCGAGAGGTTTAGACATGAACTGGCTTAGCACACTAACAGAGTATGCAAAATCTGGTCTAGTTATAGTAATATGTATCAGGCTCCCAACTAGTTGTCTATACATAGTGGCATCCACCTCCTTAGTGCCATCACCACTGCACAACTTTAGATTCTGCTGCAATGGTGTTGCTGCTAACTTACACTGCTCCATCCTGAATTTTTCTAGAAGATTTCTGGCATACTTCCCTTGAGTAAGAAAATTCTATCCAGAATCTTTCCATACTTCCAGACCCAAGCAATAATGGAGATTTCTGAGATCTTTTATTTGAAATACTTGTTACATTTTCCGTTTTATTTCTTTGATCAGAGTATCTACATTACCTATTATAATCATATGAACTACATACAAAGAAAAAAAAATAATATGTCTATGTTTATTATACTTGGTATACAGATTTGGATCATTTATGCTCCTATGAAAACTGTGCTGTAAGAAGATTGAATCGATATTTTCATACCATGACCTTATATTTTGTAGCTAAAGAAATTAACATTCTAATTGTATTTAATTTCGCTATAGGGGCAAAGGTTTCATCAAAGTCTATTCCCTCTTGCTGTGAATAACCCTTTGCTACCAGTCTAGCTTTAAACTTTTCTATACTCCCATCTGCATTAACTTTAGGTTTGTATAACCACTTACAACCTATGGGTATTTTTCCTTCAGGGAGTTCAACTAGATCCCAAGTATGGTTTTTAATAATTGATTCATTTTCTTCATTCATTGCAGCCCTCCATTCATCAAATTGACTTGCTTCTTTATAGTTTGTGGATTCTACAATATTTAAAATACTTGTCATTAAAGCATAGTCTTTCAATCTGGATGGTAATTAAGTCTTCCTACCTGATCTGCGTGGTAGGGACTCACCTCAAATCTGTCTGCTTCAGAATTGTACGGGCTTGCCTTATTGACTGCATCACATGTTTCTTCTTCTTCCTTCTCTTGCTGCTGATTATCCCCGTTGTTTTATTCCATCAATAATGGAATGTGCCATTCATTATTACTGTCATCATTTCCTTCCTCAACCTGTTCATGAAATACCACATCTCGACTTGCAAATATTTTATGAGTCACAGGATTAAATAACTTGTATGCTTTAAATTTAGTGCCATATCCTACAAAGATACATTTCGTGGCTTTATGATCTAACTTCTTTCTATCCTCCTTACGTATATGGGCAAAGTCTTTTGACCCAGATACTCTTAAATGACTCACTGCTATTTTGAATCCATATAATGCTTCAAAAAGAGTTTTGAAGCTGAGACATTTAGTAGGACTCCTATTCTTTAAATAAACAGCAGTGTTGATAGCTTCCGCCCAAAAACCATTTGATAGACCCTTACCTTGAAGCATACTTCTTGCGCACTCCACAAGAGTTCTGTTATTTCGTTCTTCCACTCCATTTTTCTGTGGTGTGTGAGGCACTGTAAACTGTTGAACAATTCCATGATTTCTACAAAAATTCATGTACTCACCCAACCTGTATTCTCCCCCTTGATCTGAGTAGAGAATTTTTATGAATTTTCCTGTCTGCTTCTCTACCAAGGTTTTAAATTCTTTAAAACACTGAAAGGTCTGACTCTTTTTACTTAAAAAATATATCCAAGAGAATCTAGTGCAATCATCAGTAAAAAAAAGAAAATAATATGCACCACCTAGCGACTTGGTCTGCATAGGTCTGCATATGTCTATATGCACCAGCTCTAGAATATGTCTTCTCTTTCTATCAATATGCAGAGTAAATTCTTCTCTATGCATTTTCTCTAATGCACGTCCATAACAATTTAACTGAACACTATGAAAAACAGGGAGTCCATCGACCATACCTTTTCTTTGAAGTAACATGAGGACTTTTAAAGTAAGGTGACCGAATCTCTAGTGCCAGATATTTTTGGCTGTCAATCCTGTTGCAACGATGGCTCATTGTGGCATGATTTTGAAATTTAATCTATCCAGGATTCCCACACGCACTCCTGAAGCAACTGTTTCCATCTTGCTATCCTTTATGACATGACATGTCTTGAAGAATTCAACTAGTAGATCCTGATCTGTTATCATAGATACAAAGATCAAGTTTTTCCTAATCCGAGGCACATACATCACATTCTTAATATGTCTAATGTCACTGCTAGATAACCTTACCGGAATATCACCATGCCCTTTTATCTCATATCCTCTGTCATCTCCTAGGTAAATTTTAGATCCACATGAAGTTTCTTCAAGAAATTCAAGCCATTCTTTCTTACTTGTCATATGTGAGGATGCGCCAGAATCGACATACCATATGTCGTCCTCATCTTCCTTAGAAGCTGAAAGATCACAATCAGCTACAAATAATCGAAGTTCATGACTATGGTCTTCATCTTCATCAGCAAAATATCCTTTGTGCCTACTCTGCTTATTCCTTGCTTCATCTGTGTGCCTCTTAAAACATAACATAATTTGGTGGTCATTTTTCCCACAATAAAAACATTTAATGTCTGAAAAATTGTTTGCAGACATACCTTTAAATGGTCTCTTTTGAAACATGCTATCTCCTCTCTATTGCTGCTATTGCTTCTGTGGCTGCTATGGTTGCTTCCCTTTAAACTGTCTCCTTTTCGCCATTAGAGCAATATCGTCATTCTGCGATCTTAAATTCTATCGCCGCTCTTCTTCTTGTAGCAGAATTCCTGTCAATTCTTCAAATGTAGGGGCTTTATCCCTTGCTACCAATCATGTGATGAACATCTGATATTCATCCTTCATCCCATTCAATGTGATTGTGACTAGATCTGAATCGGACACCTTTTCTCCAATGTCTCCCAATCTTTCCTTAAGGTCTTTAACCCTTGTAATGAATTCAACAGCAGATTCATTTTCCTCCATCCTTATCGCAAACAACTTGCCTTTAAGTGACAAAATATGATTTTTATTTTATGTCTAGTATAGATTCTTGAGTGTCGTCCAAATCTGAGTGGATGATTTTCCATCTATAATGTGTGGGATAATATTATCCTTGATGGACATCTTCAGTATGACTTTTGCTTTATTCTCCTTTTTATTCCAATCTTGTATAAGTGCAGTTGTTCCTGTTACAATATTTTATTCCTGCTCTTCACCTATGACAATCAACCACGCATTTTCTCCCTCAAGCAATGTTTGTAGCTTGAATTTCCAATTGGTGAAATTGGACCCATCGAGTTTTCTAGACTCG
Source organism: Pinus albicaulis (assembly GCA_034641835.2). Lineage (NCBI taxonomy): Eukaryota > Viridiplantae > Streptophyta > Pinopsida > Pinales > Pinaceae > Pinus > Pinus albicaulis. The sequence continues at coordinate 520,745,883 of CM076570.1, forward strand.
TTGAGATATGTTTCTATGGTGTTATTCATACTGAACCGATCAACGTTCAGATCCTTCGATGAATAATTCTGACCAAATGAATAATTTCAAGCTATACAAATAGGAATTTAATACATACCAAATCCTAATCACAGATTTGCCACCAACCTGGCCCGATCTTGTGATTGTAACTCAAATCCTCCACTGCTCTGATGGTTACTGTGTCTGCAACTCAGATCTACCACCAACGGGAAAATCCCATGTGTAGAACCACCAACAACTGTGTGTGCAACTCAAATCCACCACAAACGGGAGAATCCCATGTGCAGAACTAGCAACAACGTCTACGACTCAGATCCACCACAAATGGGCGAATCCCATGTGCAGAACTGCCAAAGAGAGAGATTGGTGCTTTTCCGAGGCAAATATCTGCACCCAAATAAAAATTGAGGTAAGTGTCGAAATTGGCACGGGTATGGCCTTGGCAGTCGCGGGAATTGCGCTTTTCGGCGTGACTGTCAAGAGAAAAAAATGCGCCAACCCTCCTGTGCTCAGAGACTAAAAAATCATCTGAGACCTGTGAGTAAGGTGTTTACTGCAGTCCACCTACTCCTGTGAGCAATGAAGCTCTTGTGTGCACCTGTAGCCACGAAGGCTCTATAGCCGTGGAGAGGCTCTGTAGCCGCAAAGGCTCTGTAGCCACTTAGGGCTCTCAAAAAACAAATTAGACTCACTCGGTCTGAGCTCTAATACCAAGATAAAAAACTGAATTGAATAGAAACTGCAGCTCATAGGTGAGTACTGCACTTGGAGACTGCACATAAACGGAGAGTACACTCTACATTCATTAATGGAATGATACAACTATAAGTACATCACAAAGAAGTAGGAAGTTGTAAACAAATTCCTATATTCTAGGAACTAAACCTAACTTAAAGAGCTGCGTTACAACAATGTAACTATTTCTCCATTAATATACAAATAATACTAATTATTTCCAACTTAAATGTGTAAACATTCAGTATTTCAAAAGTTGTTCAACCTCACAAATTGTGAATATTCAATATTAAGGATGGGTAGGAAGCCAATTTCGTGATGGTTCTACAGCTAGCTTTAAAACTTAACGGTCATCTAGACTTTCGAATTATATTTTAAGAAAACTAATTAGTGTATTCCAAAATCTATAACACTGCTCCGCGTAACCCAATAAGCCCATGGTAAATATCACTTTACTTTCATCGATAGAGTCAAAATATTTTTAGTCAAGGTTGAATAAGCGCATACTCAACACTCGATTTATGAGATAAAGCAAACTGCAAATCATAAATTTGATCATTCCAATATTATTTAGTCCAGAAAATTGTAGTTCACAAATTTGAATAATTTAACGAGTGATTTGAGAAGTGTAGCTCAATTGGCAATGTGAGTGTCAGTCTTGAGAAAGTTGAGATTGAGAAAGCCGAGATATCAAAGGTTTAAATTTGTCAGTTGTGACCAGCTTTGCTATACACAGAATAGGAAGGACATGTCATAGTCCTTCACATGTTAGTAGTGAAGTGGTTGAGAAGCTGGTTACTTTTTGGTGGATTAAAAAAAAATAATAATAAATTATTTTATTTTATTTTATTTGCTAATTATGTTGTAAGGTATTTTTATTTGAAAAAAACTCCCATAGCTGCCATTGTGTCTATGTCTAAGCCATTGGATCAAATGTTAGATGATCGAAATGTTTTAAGCTATTAGATTCACCAGTAAATAGTTATATATATATTTTATAATAGTAGTTTTTTCTTTTTCTTTTTCTTTTCAATAAGTTAGATTGAATTTAGATTTTGGTGACTTTTAACTTAAAATGTTGTTATTAAAAATTTGTTATATTTTTATATGTAAATGTAAATAGTTTTATATATGTTTTTTTTATAGTATTTGTTTTTTCTTTTAAATAAGTTAAAAAGAATTTAGGTAATAAAATAAAAACAACCCATGGTATTGACCTATGGTATTCATGTGGAATATAGTTTATTTAAAGGGGGAAATTAAGATCGCTTGGATCAATATTAACTCTGGATCTATCAAGAGTGAAAAAAGAATTGATCCCTCTGATAAATAATATATATCTAAACTAGCTATTTAATAAAATTATTTTTAATTGTTTATAACTATTATTCTTTTAAATTTTACTTAATAAAATGTATCTAAATTTTCATACTTGTTTTATATTATTTTTGTTACAACTATTTTATTATACCAAAAATACATGGTTTTTTTTGTTATATATTATTTATGTTACAACTTTTTTATTATTCATGGGTAGTATTTATTATTATATAAAAAATTAAATTAATAATGAATTTTTTTAAAATATGTGATATTTATTTAAATTTCCAATATAAATTTATTTATTTAAATTAATATTGGAATTTTTTTATATCATTTGGATAAGTTGTTGTATATACAGTTATACTATGATATGGACACACATTCCCCTCAAGCGTTACCATATTGTGACTGTTGTCCAATTGGTGATATTTAGAGAAATATAATTAAGTGATTGGTGGTTTTGGAACATCAAATTTACTATGATAGACCTTTTATCTTACGATGACTCCTTAGTGTTGAGATTAAATTTGCATGATGAAGATGCATAGATCGCTTTGTTACAATGGACTTCTTATATAGTCCTCACTTTCATAAGATTCAACACATTTTTTTATTTTGATAATTCTAAATACAAGTTATACATATTATGTATTAAGAAACGTTCTTTAATAATAAGAGTCACTGAAAGGGGAAATTATCTCAATACACCCCTTTAGATATACAATGTGTCATGATATTTTTCTCATTTGGTGATACATGGAAATTCCAATACCAAAACTCTTCCACATTGTCGCTCACATTATACGAAAGTCTATATTGATAAGTTTTCCTACATATATTAGCCCAACATGCAAGTTCATCATTCTCATGTTATTGAATCCTAATTTTTTAATGCCTCCATTAAATTTTGCTTAATGTTTTGTACATTATTTTTTTCAATGACATCAACCGATCTGATGTAGTTATTTTTCCAACAAATCCTATCCATAATTACCTACTAACACTTATGCCATATTGAGATTGATATTTTACAATTTTTCTAGGGGTTGATGTAATATTTCTTGATACTAAACCAGTTACCTTCACCTCTTTGGAATTTCTAATGCCCAATAATTGAACTATATTTCTTAGATATTTGTTCTTTCAAAATTTATTTAAGAGTTAAGCTTGGACTATGATAGATATACCTTGAAAAATATTTTTGATCACCTAATTTACTTTATCTTGAACTGTTCATTCATGAATTAGTGGCTCCATTTCTTCAATTTTAGTTGATTCTATATTATCTAGAAAATTATCATCAAAGACAATTTCTTGCAACTTCTAATTAATGTCCATGTTTTTATACATGTGGTAAGATCTTTGTAGGTAAGATGTTTTCCCTACATAAAAAAATATATACATTTTTAATTTTTAATTTGAACTTGACATGTACATTGAAAAAAATTAAAATATTAAAAGGGTGACTTCATTTGTGTGGTCAATATTCTCATTAACAAGTTCCTCTACATCTCTCATTTCCCCATCATTTCTAGGTACATCCACATCTATTTCAAGCTCTCTATTTTGTACCTATACATCTCCTTCATGCTCTCTATTTTGTACCTCCACATTCCTTTAGGCTCATTATTTCCCTTTGATGTTCTTAGATCTGGTAACTTCCATTACTCTTCTTTTTCAATTATTGTGTGCATTATTGGAGTGTTTCTATTTGTATTGTTTCACTATACACACATACACACACACCTTATGATTAGAGTCTGGGAAAATTCTACTAGGTTAAAATTAGCTTATTACTGTAATCCAAATTTTCCCATAACAACTTGAGGTGACAACATATTAGGATTAAATACTATCAACCTCTCATATTAGCGACCAATCAATTGTGCATGGAGTATCAAGTAGTAAAGCACACATGCATGAATTGAAAGGTGCAATAAATAAGGACATGAGATTCTAGACTTAACAATGAGTAAGGGAGTGGCTTTCAATATGAGATGAATATAGACAATTTTTTTGGAATAAAATAATGAATCTAGAAAATGAAAAATTTTCTTATACTACACATAAACTGAGTACAAAATAGTGAATTCGATTATGTATTTTGTATATTTAATAAACATATATATCATAATGAAATATAAATAGGGTTGATGGATTCAAAATATTTTTCATTTGATTTCCTCGTTTCATGTGAAAATTTCATGTAAAATTAGATAAAATAAACAATACATGCATCACAACTACAATTTATTCAATCCTCAAGACATAAAAATAATCATGAAAATTTCAATAAGGTTTAGAACATAGATGAAAATAAATGAAGCTTAATCTAGAAAAGACAAGGAAACAACACTCTACTATTAATGAGATATGAATCCAATAAAAAATTCCAATGGATCTAAGAATTTTACAATAGCCCTATGGGATGAATTACATTAGTCTCTTGCTACTATGAAGATCATGTCTACCCTAAATCCTTTAGCTACTTGCCTTACATTTCTCCAATGTTGATTCATTTCCTTGATTTTTGAAACTAATTTATTAAAATAGGATTAAAAAACATTGTGTTTTAAGGTTGTTTGACACTTAATATATTAGCTATCCTTTTTATCCTATAAATTAGGGGTTGGTTTATTATATTCAGAATTAGTTTGTTTCCACATATATTCATCAACTTTCATATGGAAATTCAGTGTTGTCATGATCATGACTTGTATTTTACCTCTTGCTCATTCACACTGAAATTGCATCTCCTTTCTTTCTTCCCAGTATCAAGCCTCTAAATATGATCAAATTCAAATTTGAAACATCAAGTTTACCATACTTGTTTTACAAGAAGTGGGATTTCCTTTTTAGTTTATGCATTTCATTGGTGGAAAGGAGATAGGAATAACCTTTGGAAATTGTTCTACTTTTGTAATTTTTCTCTCAAACATTATTGTCATGGTATATTCTACCAAGAAGAATTTTCTCTATTCTTCTAATTGATCAGGAAGTAGAGAATGAGAATTTCACTTTTTACAATAACCTTTTTAGGAATTTTAACTAAAACATACAAAATCCGGTGTAGAATACAATCTAAAAAAGTCATCCAAATTATGGACCAAGGGTAGCACATATACATTGTTGTTCAAAATTGGACCTTTAATTATGTACGCTGGAGCTTTATCATCATGGAATCATTTGGTACATTGTCTCAATACATAGTTAAGCAGAGGCCTATATCTTGCATGGATGGCCCATACCTAGATCTAGTTTCTTAACATTTAGAATAAAATTTAACTCATATTTTGGGTACACCATTGACTTGCCTCTCATACCAATCTACCACATGGAAAACATACATGCATTCCAGGGGGACCTTAGGTGGTTTGGTAATACAACTTAAAGGGTAGGGGGGATGCAGCTACTAGATTTCATTTCACCCCTTTTAAAATTAGAAGTGTATCATTCCAAACCCCACCCCCCTTTATTAATTATCAAGAGTTTGTGATAAGAGAGAAATATTTTGAAGTCATTGAGTTGCTTCCTATTTTGATCGTCAACATGATTTTTATTCTATCACTCCTATCAAATTTTGTAGTGTATAGCTCTTGAAAAGTTGTGATTTCAATGTAAAACAGAGACTTATTTGTTTTGAATTGGTCCTAATGCTTATTTTGTGTTTTTCTAAACATGTTTTCCAAAGTTTATATTTTTATGAGGATCCATGTCAAGGTTTCAAGGTTTCAAATCTTTCTTAATTGGATGAGCTTGTGCTAGAAAGGATGTCATCATAGTTTTGTGCTTTTTTTCACATGCATTACCATTCCCCATCCCATCTCAAGTAAGTGGAATATATTTTGTAATTGTTTTTCGGGGATAATCAATATCTTCAAAAAATCCCTTCTTTATATGTCTTAAAACATGTTCGTTATTCTTCCCTTTACATTTCCATCCTTAGTGAGGAAGACCATCTTTAAAGAAACTCCATATTTTTTAATCATTATTTGATGTGTGAAATATCCTAGAGTAAATAGACCTATTTTTCACCTAGAATTTCACTTACGATTAGCATGCGGTCATTTAAAATCCTTTTAGGTACTCTACTTCTACTTTTACTTACTATTCCTTCCCATAGAATTCTAGTGTTCTCAACGAGGATGACATTCTCACTATTAAAATGGCTACATATGCTGCAAAATCCAACTACATCACCAAAATTATTAGGTCTATACCTTCCATGATAGAATTTATCTTATTAGAGAGACCACTGAGATATTTATTTATTCTATGATGACTAAAATCATTTACAATTATAGCCTTGTATTGCATTGATAGTGTTTTACACTTGTATTTTTATGCAATTCCAATAAAACCAATCTCAGTCTCCTAGTATACAAGGCCCCTCCTATAAATTTGTTCCATAAGATAGAATCAAGTGAATCGATCAAGAAATAATTTATATCTATATTTTGAGCTTGAAATAAGTGACGAATGCCATCGTGTGTTACTCCAATCCTTGTTGCAACAACAAAATCATGCAAATTCCCAACTATCTACTCCTAGATCTCATGACTAGCACCTTTATGATATTTACTATGTTAAGAGAGTTTATTCCACATTAGTGATGAGGAAATTGAACTTAGTTTATATACAAAAATTTGTCAATAATTTCTTGATGCATTGAGCATTGTGGTAAGGCAAGAGGCTTACTTGGTTCAATATTTCAACATTTGCATGGACATTTGGTATGTGGATTGATAATTATTTAAACAACTAAGGATTTGAATTAGAACATAAACGTAGGTTTGGTGTCGCACAATTATTTGATAAAAATATTACTTTACACATCTTCAATATTAGAGCTTATCAAACAATTTTCAAAGGTGGTTCCATAGTTTCTACAATCACTTGTTGAAAATTTCATTCTTGCATGCTATAGGAATAGTGCAAGAACATGATAGAATTGAAGATTTGATTGTTCTTAGAAAATAATAGCGAGGCTTGGAAGAATTGAAAACACCATCTTTGGATAAAATATAAGAGATCTTTTTTTACATGAAAAGAATGGTCTTTGAGAAAAACACCATTTTAGAACTAAAGGGAAACTCGAAAAGATGATTAAGAAAACAAAAAAAACTAGGTTGGGAACATTGAATCGTAATTTTTTTACAATGTGATGGATAAGAATAAATTGTGGAGACTCATAAAATTGAATTTTTTAACGTGACAAAAAAATTTACAGGTTTGGACTTGCCAAAGAATATACATATATGTGTGGGGGGTTATTATAAATTAGAACAGATAATGGGTAGCTTTACATCATAAAAGGGCATGTTTTTCATAATTATATATATATATATATATATATATATATATATATATATATATATTATAAATTACAACATATAATGGGTATGTTTACACCATAAAAGGCATGTTTTCGTAATGTAAATCATACAAATTCCTATGTCTATAGAAATGGATAGTCTATAAACGTATTTATAGTTTGATTAGAGTGGTGGAAGAGAAATAAATAAATTCACATAAAGACAAAGAATAACAATGGAATTAAAATAATGCAATATTATTTTTAGAAGAACACTTCAAATAATGTAATGTTAGTCTAAAAAAATATACATGGAAAGAGTAGAAAATATAAAGCACACAAAATTTATATTTTTCAATAAAAATTGAATGATAATTACTTGATTACTATGTATATATAGTAAACTTATTTGTAATATCAAACATCAACAATTATGTAAAAAAATATATAAATAAACTACAAATAATACTTTATTAGCTATGAATTACATAGACTAAAAAAAATAAAAAATATTGATAGAAAGAATCTAAATAGCAAACACTAAAAAAAATATACAATCAATTTGCAAGAAAAGATTAGTAAACCGTAAATTTATAATGAAATTTAAAATAAAAAAATATTGATATGAAAAATCAAGATAACCATTTTCCATACCATGTTTCTTTTATGATAAGAAATTGGATAACAAAACATAACATCCAGAAATGGATACTTAGATCCTTCTCGCGAACACATTTCGTGTACAATTCACACTAACTACAGACTCCAGAGTGTTCCATTAAATGCAGTGTTGGAGTCTCGACCACTACTTATGATAATAACAATAAATTTAATACAAAATTTTCATTTATAAGATTCAATGTCTTCGGAAACTTCCAAAACAACATATTTTGTTGAATCATGCACTAAATACTCAATAAGTCGACAAAGCCAAAACATTTTATGACAATGTATTGCATAACATTGTTCTACACTATGTAACAATGTTTTTTGAAAATATTAAGGCTTAAAACCCTGAGTTAAATATATAGTTTTAAACACAGGAAAACCACCATAGAACAACTATTTGGCAGATGTAAATACCAATTCATGGCCCTACAGTGAAAAACATCGTTCAACTACACTCTGAAATGCATCTATGTAATGGATAAATTTAGTACCGGCACTCAGAGCTCAAAATTTGAAAGCTGAAAACGCAGAGTTGAAACTATTGGAATTATACTCCCAACCACCACCATGAATAAGCAGTGGTAGCAGCCCACACTTCATCAATTCCTATAGCAGAGAAGGACAAGCACAAATCCAAGAACTAGAGGCATTTTCACGCAATCCATGCAAAAGATCAAACAGAGTACCCGAGCCATAACTCTGCGTTTATTTACACTTTCCATGTTGACTTACCTTTTACCCACAGAGCACAATCACAATGTTTTAGCCTTACCACTTAAGCCATCCACCATAAGTTAAATCCCCGCCAATGCAATATTGGCAGGACCCACCACCAAACCTTATCGTATTTGCAAATCCGCCACAATCCTTTGTATTCTGCTTATTCCTTTGATTTGTGCATTTCAAACTTACCATGACTTACCGCATCGCTACCCGCACTTCGCAAATCTTAAACCTTAACCTAAAGTCCTCACGATATGTTATGTTCTGCCGATGTGATATTGGAAGTGCCCACTTACCTTTACCACATTTTCAAACCACTGCAATCCTTTTTATTTCCGCTTATCCCTTTGTTTTTCGTTTATCGCACTTACCATAGTTTAAGCCGGCCGCAGAGCACACTTCGAAAATTTTAAGTCTTACTGTCAAGCTGCCCGCAAGTTATTTTTTTGCGATGCGATATGATAGTGCTACCACACATCGCAATCAAATTTTTTTTTGTTTTCTCAGATATGCACCCGCAATTTATTGTTGTAAGTTGCGATGCGATATGTGCCACTTCACAATCACACATCGCAAAATTTAAGTTTTTTTTTTTTTTTTGTATCGCGCAATGATAAAAGTGAGAATCACCGATGAAGTGATTTGTGATGCGGCGATGGATGTGATGTATTTTTTGAACTACATTGCATAATATTTGAGATCCGCCCTTTTGTGTTCTGAACACGTTTGTACGCTATTTCGTGTATAAACAACAACACGGCTCTATGCGTCGTTAATGAAGAAATTGGCTTTGAAAATAAAATGATGATTGGTTGCTACCCATCCGTCAATAATTGAATAACATTTAGTCACTCAGGCTTTGAGGATTTTGTATAAAAAGTATGTAATTTCCATATTTTTTTTAGATTTGAATAGAAAACTAAATTTCGTTTCGTTCCTGTGTAATATGCCGTCTGTGTTTGAATTTTAATTCCACAACAATTGTGCATTATCTATGTTGTGGGGGAAGCATCCCTCTGTGTATTATTTTCATTCAATATTTCCAACATGGTATCAGAGCAGGTCTAGGCTCTCAGTGAAATAAGCACAAGCTCACTCTCTTTACTGGAGAAGCTGTAAGATTGGTTTGAGAAGCGGGTTTCTCTAGCAGTGAGAAAGCTTCTGTTTTACACAGTCAAGGATATTGTTTGTTTACACAGTCAGAATGGCAGTAGCAGGCACAACCCTAGAAAATCCACAATTACCACGGTTTAATGGTAAAAATTATGATTATTGGGCCACTACAATCAGGGCCCTGTTTGCTTCACAACATATATGGGATCTGGTGGAACATGGTTTCCAAGAACCAACATACGCAACAACACTTAATGCTTTGAAAATAGTAGAAAGAGACTTGCTGAAAGATAATAGGGAGAAGGACTCCAAAGACCTCTTTTATATCTTCCAAGCAGTATAGGAGAGTATTTTCCCAAGGGCTGCAGTAGCAACAAAGTCCAATTAGGCATGGATATTCTCAAGACAACCTATCAAGGCATGGAGAAGGTGAAGACAAAAAAAATAGAAATGCTAAGGACAGATTTCAAAACTCTCTGTATGAAAGAGTCTGATAACATAGACTCATTCTTCATAAATGTGATTGGGTTGGTTACTGAGATAAGGTATCATGGAGAGATACTTGAGGAAAGGAGAATAGTGGAGAAAATCTTAAGAATTCTACCATCGAGACTTGATGCCATAGTAGTGGCCATAGAATAGACAAAGGATCTCCCACAATTTTCAGCGGATGAGCTTCATTGATCACTGATGTCTCATGAGCATATACTGAACAGAAAAATGAAATCCTTATTAGAGCATGCATTCAAGACACAGATTTCCTTTGGTTTAGGTAGAGGTCGAGGAATATTGAACTACCGAGGAAGAGGAAGAAGCCCACACAGAGGTGGAAGAAACAACCATACAAGCACAAGTTGAAGGGGCAACACTAAGAATCAAGGCAAGGGATCAAGCCAAAACCAAGCACAAGGACATAGGTATGATAAATCTCAAGTCCAATGTCATTATTGCAAAAATTATGTGCATTATGCCAATGAATGTAGAAAGAAGCAAAATGACATGGGTAATAGACTGAGTGTAAATTTTACAAAATAAAATCAGAAAAATGGAAATATGATTTTAACTTGTATTATAGCACAAGAAAAACAAGAAGATGTATGGTTCTTAGATTTAGGTTGTAGTAACCATATGACTGGAAATATAACAATGTTTGCCAATTTGGATGAGAGTGTGAAATATGAAGTAATAACGGGGACGATAGCAATGTCTTTGTCATGGGGAAAGGAAGAGTAAAAATAATAAAAATAAGGGAGAGAAGAAGTTTGTGCTAGATTTATATTATGTACCTGGCCTGAAATGTATCCTTCTAAGCATTGGACAACTCATGAATAAGGGCTACAACATGTTTTGTAAGAATGATGCGTGTACAATCATGGATATACCTCCAAGTAAAAAGGGTCATTAAAGAAGTGCATATGAGAGGAAATAGGATGTTTCCTCTCAAGATCACAATAGACTTGAAGGAAGGAGGTGTTGTAGCAGTAGTCATAGAAAAGGTCTTTCAAGAAGAAGTGAAAGATGAAAACTAGTTATGGCATTTGATATTTGGACATCTCAATTTTGGAGGTTTGAACCTGTTGCATAGAAAAGGGTGGTAAAGGGACTACCACTCATAGAGAAGCCAGACAGCCTATGTGAAGGCCGCATATTGGGAAAACAACATAGAGAATCATTTCCAATAGGAAAGAGTATAAGGGAAAAGGCACCCTTAGAGATTGTCCACTTAGATTTTTGTGGACCAATGCAAATGCCATCATTAGCTGGCAGTCATTATGTTTTGACATTTATAGATGATTACACAAGGAAGACATGGGTGTATTTTCTAAAATATAAAAGTGAAGTGTTTGAATAGTTCTGCCACTTTAAAGCTCTTGTTGGGAAGCAAAGTGGACACTACATAAAAGTGTTAAGAACTGACAGAGGCAAAGAATACATTTCAAAATAATTCCTACATTTCTGCAGGGAGCATGAAATACACAAGAAATTTACCACAATGTATACACCACAGAAGAATGGTGTAACAGAAAGAAACAATAGAACCATCGTGGACATGGTAAGAAGTATGTTGAAGGAAAAGCATTTACCAAATGAGTATTGGGCATAAGTTGTCAATTGTGCAACATATATTTTAAATAGATGTCCAGCCAAAGCTGTTATGAACAGAGTTCCAGAAGAAACATGGAGTGGAAAAAAGCAGTTTGTCACTCACATGAGAGTATTTGGATGTGTGGCATATGCACATGTCCTAGATCAGTTATGGGTGAATTTGGACAACAAGGGGGAGAAGTGTATATTTGTTGGATACAGTGATGAATCCAAGGCCTACAAGCTCTATAATCCATCAACCAAGAAGGTAATAATCAACAGAGATGTTCAATTAACTGAAGAAGAAGCTTCAGATGGAAGTTTAGATAAAACTGTAAATGTGAAGACATGTATTTCACATGAAGACAAAGAGGAATTGATTGCAGAAAATAATCCCTCAACGGTGGCTCCTCCTCCACCTACACAAGCTCAACAGAGCACACCACAAGAAAGAAACAGAACAACAATGAAAAATCAAGGAACTGCTTCTCCAAGCACACCATAGGGATCTGAAACTCCCTCAAGTTCAAGAGGAAATCCAATCACACCAAGAAGACCAAGATTCAGAAACTTGAGTGAAATTTATGAGCAAGAAGAAGTAAATAATAATACTGGTCTAAATTTTTTATTTTCTTTGTTTTTTCATGCTGATGACCCAATGCAATTTGAAAATGCAGTAAGAGAAGAAAAATGGAATGAAGCAATGAATGAAGAGATTGGAGTTAAATGGGTATATAAGACCAAAAGAAATATTGAAGGCAAGATAGAAAGACACAAAGCAAGACTTGTTGTCAAAGGCTACAAGCAGCAACAAGGAAGAGATTATGAAGAAACCTTTGCACCAGTTGCAAGGATGAAGACGGTGAGGACAGTGTTGTCCATAGCAACACAGCAAGAGTGGAAAGTCTATCAAATGGATGTAAAGTCATCATTCTTGAATGGAGTGTTGAAAGAGGAGGTATATGTTGAACAAGCTCATGGCTATGAGATAGAAGGCTAAGAGCACAAAGTATGTAAGTTGAAGAAAGCTCTTTATGGGCTAAAGCAAGCACCAAGAGCATGGTACAACATGATTGATGCTTACCTAATGGATAATGGGTTTGACAAGTGTGATGGTGAGCCCACACTCTACATTAAATAAAATGACGGTAAAATCCTTATTGTTGTTTTATATGTAGATGATTTAATTTTCACAGGCAATGAAGTTTCTCTCATTGCTGATTTTAAAGCAGTCATGAAGAGTGCATTTGAAATGAATGAATTTGGTTTATTGACATATTTTTTGGGAATAGAAGTAAAGAAAAATGAAAAGGGAATTTTTATTTCCCAAGGAAAATATGTTGCAGAAGTTTTAAAGAGATTTAACATGCAGAACATCAAAGAATCAACAACTCTAACTATCACGGGGTTAAAATTAAGAAAAGAAGATTGCAGCAAGAATGTTGATATGACATTATATAAGAGCATAGTTGGTAGTCTAATGTATTTGACTGCAACTAGGCCTGATATTATGTATGTTTTAAGTTCAATTTATAGATTCATGGAGACACCAAAGGAGACACATTGGTAAGTAGCCAAGATAATATTGAGGTATGTGAATGGAACAAAGGAGTATGGTCTTCTATGCTCCTCAACTAATAATTTTAAATTGATTGGTTATGCTGACAGTGATTGGGTTGGAAGTGTAGATGATATAAAGATCAAATCTGGGAATGTGTTTCATTTGGGATCGGGAGCCATTTTATTGGCTTCCAAGAAGTAACCAATAGTTGCATTATCAACAGTAGAAGCTGAATATGTGGCAACAACAGTAGCAACATGTCAATTAGTATGGATGAGAATGATGCTGAGAGATTTGTGTCATGAGCAAGACAAAGGAAATTGCATTATCAAATAATTTTGTTTTCCACAAGAGAACAAAGCATATTGATGCAAAGTATCATTTTATAAGAGAATTGGTAAACAATGGTGAGATTGTTTTGTAGCATTGTAGGACAGAGGAACAATTTGCTGATATCATCATAAAGCCATTGGTATAGAGGAATTTTGTTTCTCTCAGAGAGTGTTTAGGAATGACTAATGGTGGTAGTTGTGATTAAGGGGGAGTGTTGGAATTATACTCCCAACCACTGCCATGAATAAGCAGTGGCAGCAACCCACACTTCATGAATTCTTGTAGCAGAGAAGGACAAGCATAGATCCAAGAACTGAAGGCGTTTTCACACAATCCATACAAAAGATCAAACATAGTACCCAAGCTGTAACTCTGCGTTTATTTCCAATTTCCGCGTTGACTTACCTTTTACCCATAGAGCGCAATCACAATGTTTTCTCCTTACCCCTTAATCCATCCATTGTAAGTTAAATCTCTGCTGATGTGATATCGGTAGTACCCACCACCAAACCTTACCGCATTTGCAAATCTGCCACAATCCTTTGTATTCTTCTTATTCCTTTGATTTTTTCATTTCGCACTTACCACAACTTACCGCATCGCTGCCCGCACTTCGCAAATCTTATGCCTTGACCTTGAGCCCTCACGGTATGTTATGTTTCCACTGATGCGATATCGGTGGCACCCACTTACCTTTACCGCATTTTCAAACCACTACAATCCTTTTTATTTCCGCTTATACCTTTTTTTTTCCGTTTATCACACTTACCATAGTTTAAGCGGCCCGAAGAGCACACTTCGCAAAGTTTAAGTATTAGCCTCAAGCTACCCACAAGTTATTTTTTTTGCGATGCGATGCGATAGTGCTACCGCACATCGCAATCATAGACTTTTCTGTTTTCTCGGATAACCACTTGCAAGTTATTGTTGTTAAGTTGCGATGTGATATGTGCCACTTCACAATTTCATATCACAAAATTTAACTTTTGTTTTATATCACGCAATGATAAAAGTTAGAATCATCGATGAAGTGATTCACGATGGGGCGATGGATGCGATGTGTTTTCTGGACCGCATTTCATAATATTTGAGATATGCCCTTTTGTGTTCTGAACGTGTTTGTACGCTATTTCGTGTATAAACAACAACACGGTTGTGTGCGTCATTAATGAAGAAATGGGCTTTGACAAAAAAAGAATGATTGGGTGTTACCCGTGCGTCAACCATTGAATATCATTTAGTCTCTCATACTTCGACCATTTTGTATAAAAACTATGTAATTTCCATATGGTTTTTCGAGTTCAATAGAAAACTGAATTTCGTTCCGCTCCTGTGTAATACGCTGTCTGTGTTTTACTGTTAATTCCGCAACAATTGTGCATTCTCTGTGTTGTGGGGGAAGCTTCCCTCTGTGTATTTTTTTCATTCAATATTTCCAACAGAAACCTTAAAGAACTAGAATGGTCATGAAGCCAGTGGTGTATTACGAATCAGTGCCTGTAGACTACCTTATTTCTTGAGGTAGACTAAAAAAATAAGACAAAATATATAATATTGGGATGATGGAAGAAATGTCGAGCCTCGAATGTCTATTCCATGAAGTTGAAGAGAAATATGTGCAACTAATGATGGATGAAATTCTCGTCCTGGAATGTATCTTCCATGAATTTGAAGAGGAAAAAGTGCAACAACAGTTGGCTTCTAGAAATTTGTCCACCATAACTGTTTCTGAATCATGGTTGCACCACCCCACCAGATATCCAGTCCATGAGAAGATATAGACGGGTGGCTTTAGGACGCTGGGTCTTATCACTAGTGCCTGTGATGGTTCAGTGAGTGGTGATGTCATACATAGAAACCCTAACAAAGACATAATGTTGGGCTTTGGCAGCAGTATTGGGGCGGCACAGGGATTGGTTATTTTGGACTTTGGCCTCCCCACATACGAAAGCCAACATGCTCCTGCATTATTACAAGGTGATATTCTCATGTTATGTACATATCAATGGATGAAAATCATATTTGCATTATTTTGTTGTTCTATTCAAAGAAAAAATATGATCAATTTATTAATAGGGATCGATTAGGTATATTGGATTGAAACCTAAATGGGAATTGTTTTTTTGAACTGCGGAAGCCATGTTTAGGGATGGATATCAATCCAAAGGAGATAAGAAGAAGATCACCATAAACAGAGCTACTTCCAAGTCGAGAAAATGCTATAGAGGAGTCATAATGAGGGCTTGGGGTAAGTGGGCAGCAGAGATTGGTGATCCAATCATGAGGGAAAGGGTGTGGCTGGGCACTTCTGATACGACATAGGGCCTATCAGTAGCATACGATGAGGTTGCTTACAAATTCAGAGGGTCGACAACAAAACTAAATTTCCCAAACGAACTGTGCTAGAGCAATGGAAATTCTCATCACAACATTTTGGTCCATCAAGGCATTCAAATCCGATCACAGACTCTTAGTTTCCTATAAGCCTAATCTCGCAGCACTTTCTGGGATTTCATTTGTACGTTCACTTGTTGCAGAATATAGGTCTATCCTCACTCCCTCTTCATGAGAAATATCTGGAAATGTCACTATTTAACCACTTATTGTGACATCCCACTGCTAATGTTGTTCCTCCTCATTCTTCATCGGCCATGCAACATCCTATTTCCAACAATCCCCCCTCAAAGTCACTCTATTGTAACATTCCTGGATCTGCAGGTGTGGAATACGTACAAATGTCTCAACCAACGAAAACCAACCTACATGAGTTTCCTTACGTTTTCTGTGAACGTTTTGTGCGAGTTCAACAAATTTACCCGCATTTGGATCTAAACCATCCTACATGGGCTTCCTTTCATTTTTTGTGAATGTTTTGTGTGAGTTTAACAAAGTTACCCACACTTGACTCTGAATTTTTTATTGTTCTGATTTTGTTGAACGGTATATATGTGTGTGTGTGTGTGTGTTTTGTGATACAAAAGAAGTACATATGACACAGTAGAGCTATGAATTTCAATTCGAATTAGATTTGACTATAATTTTGTCCTTTTATCACAGTCGGAGACAACACTTGCATCCATGGCGCCCTATTGCAAAATATTTTCTAGAATGATGCCAATGTGTTATTATTCAGTTTTTTATTTTGATGTGACAAGATATTGTTTTGGTTTGAGATTGTTGGTACTTTACATCCTATGTAACTACTAGAGAGATATAGTGCACACTATTTCAATTATTTGTAATATGATGGAATCCATTAACAATACTATAAATTGTCTGCATGGATAGAATTGGATGGATCAATTATGGATGTGTGTGGTTGTTTAGTAAGGTTACACATATTTTAAAATTGTTAATGTTAAAATGATTATAAAACTCTTATACTATTACTCTATTGTGATTTGAAATTATTGGTACTTTAAATATTATGTACAAGCTATTTTATCTGTAATATGGTGAAATGCATTAAGAGTGTTTCAATTTCTTAAAATTGCAGTATGGTGGACTATATTAGCAATATCTTAAAATTGTTGATGCTAAAATTATAAAATTCTTATACTTAAATTTTTATTTTGACTTGGTAAGATATTTGGTGGGGACACGAGGATGGAAATTTAAACTTTAAATTTAGGACTTTAATCAACACACCTTATTATCAAAAAATTTATTGAACAATAAAAAGTTTCAAGTCCACCCTTTCACAATCTTCTTAGAACCATGTGATCATGGGTCCAGAACTATGGTCTTAGCCTCCACGTTTGAACACATTGACCTTAGGGTTTTGTATTTCATTTCATCTTTTCGTTGCAAGGTCTTTTGTTGGAGAGAAAACAGGGTAAGGGTTTATACCCTATGACTGCCTGCAATCCTGTGCAATGTATGAGTGTATGAACTGGGTTTTCAACCCTGCTGTGGCCACCTGCAACTCTATTTGATTGTCAATTGTATGCGTCGAATTTCATGGTAATGGTGGGGATTTTCATTTATGTTTTTTGTCTCTTAATTCTTCTTTGTTGTCTTCAGAAATCCTTTCGTGGTATTGAAACTGTCCTCTCTTTAACCGATAGGTGAAATTTCTGGTTCTGGGGCGGCTCAACCTCTCAATCACAAAGGTAAGTTATCTTTATGATTTTTATTCATGATTCTTATTGTTGCCTTGCTAATCTATTGGTGCCTCGGCTAGCAAGTTCTGATTTCTTTGGCTTTGTGGAAATGTTCTTCGTTTGCGGTTGTGTTGTATCTTCGTCCTTAGTTTTCTGATCTTTGCTACTTCAGGTAAGCCGACTCGATAATACTCATTATTATTCCTTCATTTGATTTTATCTGTTTCGTTCTAATGATACCCTCTAAAATTTTTGTGTGTTTCCTTGTAGGATGTAGGTGTCGAACCTGACGTTGCCTTCTACTCTCATCGTGGTCCAAGTCTCCCCTGTGCTATAGGGTAGGACCTCTCCTAAATCTGCCTGTGATTTGTGCTTATATAGCTAGGAAAAACAATCCCCAAAGAGGGTTTTTAGGTCTTATTTATTTCGTATAACATTTCTTTCCAATATCTATTCTCTGTCTTACTTCGTAACAATCGACTAGTTTCTTTGATGTATTTTGATGTGCTTTAGTTTTAGAGCAGGTTATAAACCCTAGTTGTTGTATAACTTATAAAACCCTTATTGGGTTTGATATTCAATACTATCTTAAATTAAGTGAAACTTGTTCCAATGTTGCTGTTCGATTTTGAATTACATTTGCAAACTCTTGAATTAAAAAAATTAATGAACAGGAAAATATGTTCTCAATGTTTTTTTTTTTTTAAATATACCTGTAATTCTCTGTTTCCAGCGTCTTCTTCTTGTGTGGCTCAGTACATCTTCGTCCTTCTCAAAGTTTTCTAGGATCTACAATTTCTTTCAGTTGTCACAGGAAAAACTCTCGGCACATTTCAATATTAAGATTAACTGAAAATGCAAAAAAATAATTCTTATTTGAAAGAGAAATTTGATAATGTTTTCTTTTTTCACACACACAAATTGACTCTTCTATCACACTTCTTCTCCCTACGGATGGCAGACCCTCTTTTGGTGGGTTTTGGGTTGGTTTATACCTTTCCTGAATCTCCCATGTAATTGAGAAACTTCCATTCAGCTTCAAAACTGTTCATTAAAACTAATATTGCTCCTTAACTAATTTACCCTAATTATTATTTTAATTGAAAATTACAATAGTTTTGTTAATCTAATTTTAAATTTTTAAAACAAAAAGACTAAAATAAAAATTTTATTTCTGCCCAACATAAAGTAGCCCGCTCCAGTTGTGGCTCTTCAGTTGGATGATCCTACATCAGGCTCACATGGTAAATTAAACTCATGGCTCCTGTCCATGAGCTCTTCAATAGAGTACTAGACACTTTTAATCTGTGCGGCATCCAACCAAGAACAGTCCTCAATAGACCAATTCTTCCACGTTACCAGATATTGCAAGTATTCTTTTCTTCGTGTCTTCCTGGCTACATGCCTGTCCAAAACCTGTTCAATCTCCAAAGGTTGTGCCAAAGGCATCTTCTTAATCCATGGTTCCTCCTCATCCTCGGTATCTCGTGTTAGTCTTTCTAAAATGTCTTCCACATCAACAACAATGTATGGGTACATATTTGCCACACTAAAAATGGGCGAGATTCCTAGACCCGGAGGTAACTGCAACTCGTAAGCGTTTGCAGAAAACTTCCGAAGGATTCTGCAGGGCCTGATTTTTTTTCATATTCAGTTTGTTGTACTCCCCTTTAGGAAACCTCTCCTTATGTAAGTGCGCTAATACCAAGTCTCCTACCTTGAACTATACCTCCCATCTTTTCAAATCCGCTTTATGTTTGTATTTTTGGTTGCTATCTTGTAGCTTCCGTTTGACCTGCTCATGCATATCGTTGATTGCATTTGCGAAATTTTCCCCATCAGTACTCCTACTCTACAACTGACCCAAATCTTGCAATTCAAATATTTCACGTGGGTGCAGTCCATATAGGATTTTGAAAGGGCTTCCGCCCTTGCTTCTGTTGGATGAGTCGTTGTAGGCAAACTCCTCTTGTGCAAGTACACGATCGCACTGCCTAGATTTTTCACCAACCAGACTCCTTATCAGATTTCGCAGACTCCTATTTACAACTTCTATTTTCTCATCTCACCGTGGGTGATAAGCCGAACTGAAGTTCAGTTTTGTGTCTAAATTCCTCCACAATGTTCGTAAAAAATGGCCTCTGAACTTCACATCCCTATCCGAGATGATGGATTTCGGCAAGCCATGTAATCTGACTATATCTGAAAACAACAAGCGTGCTACATGCGTGGCATCACTTGTATTCTTGCATGGAATGAAATGTGCCATCTTGGTGAAAAAATATAGCACCACCATGATGGAATCATAACCTCGTTGTGTCCTGGGTAGATCTAAGACAAAGTCCAGACTGACTGAGTCCCAAGGTCTCTCTGGAATAGGTAAGGGTGTATAAAACCCTGCATTCTGGCTGCATCCCTTTGCATCCTGAAAAATATTGCACCTGGTGACAAACCTCTGCACATATCTTCTCATTCTTGGCCAAAAATAAAAGTGGCTCAACTCATCCAAAGTCTTATCTATGACAAAGTGTTCGACCAAACCTCCACCGTGCTTTTCCTAAATCAGGTTCTCCCACATGGAACACTCTGGAACACAAAATTGTCTTCCCTTGAAAAGAAACCCCTCCTACATGTTATAGTCCAAACATGGGCTATTGTCTCTCAACACTGGATTTTAGCAAGCTTCCTTAAAGTTTGCATCCATCTCGTACAAATCCTTAAGATTCTCAAATCCCAACACTTGTACAGTGCTTTCCTACAATATTAAACTTCTCATGGTTAACGCATCTACCACCTTTTTGGCCTGACCGTTAATGTGATTTAAAACAAATGTAAAACTCTATAAGTACACCACCCATTTTTCATGCTTATGGTTAATCTTGTGTTGCTGCATAATATACTGTAGTGCAGAATTGCCTGAAAACAAGACAAATGCATTAGCCAACAAATAATGTCACCAATGCTTCAACACTTGGATGACCGCATAAAACTCCTTGTCATATGATGTATATTTTTTCCTACTCTTATTAAAATTCTCGCTGAGGTATGCTACTGACTTATCTTCTTGGCTGAGAACTCCAGCAATGGCTGTCCCACTGGCATCACAATGAACTTGGAAAATTTTGTTGAAGTCTGGTACTTACAGGACTGGTTTTTCAGTGATCTTCTTCTTCAAAAGCTGAAACTTTTTTTTAGCTGATTCTATCCAATGAAAAGGATGATTTTCCTTCTTAATGGTATCTACCATAGATGCACAAATACCACTGAAATTCTTAATAAACTTCCGATAAAAACTTTTTAGTCCATGAAGGCTTCGTACCTCAAACAAGCTTTTGGGAGATGGCCAACTTACTATGGTTGCAATATTTTCTGGGTCCATCTTCAATTCATTTTCAGAAATTAAAAATCCTAAATAAATCAATTATTTCTTGAAAAAATAACATTTTTTAAGATTTATCAGCAATTTATTTTGCTGCAATTTTTCCCAGCATATACCTGATGTGCCAAAAATGTTCCTTGGTCTTGCTGAAAATGAGTATATAATCTAGATATACAATCATGAATTTTCCAATGAATTATTTTAGCATCTCATTCATTAAAAACATGAACGTGCTGGGGGCATTCCTCAGTCAAAATGGCATGACCAACCATTCATACAAGCCTTCATTGGTCTTGAAATCCATCTTCCACTCGTCACCTTCTCTAATCCTGATCTGGTGATAGCCGCTTTTTAGATATATTTTTGAAAAATACGCTTCTCCACTAAGACAATCCATCATATCGTCCATCTGAGGTAAAGAAAACCTATACCTGATGGTGATCTTATTTATAGCCCTGTAATCGGTGCACATCCACCATTCACCTCCTTTATTGGGAGCTAAAACAGTTGGAATAACACAAGGGCTCAAACTGTCCTGAATCAACCCCTTTTCCAACAATTCTTATACTTGTTTTTTGATCTCCTCATTATCATTTGGACTCATCTGGCAAGCAGCTTTATTTGGAAAACTGGATCCCGGTATGAAATCAATATTGTGACTGATCTTTTGCTTTGGTGGCAATTTACTTGGTAGGTCATCTACCACAATGTCACTGAATTCCTATAACATGTCTTGTATCTCCACAGGAAAATCGGTAATTTCAGTATGTAGCAATACTACGCTTGGTCTCTGTACAACTGCATAGTTTAGTTCATTTTTCTCAATATGTCGTCGAAGCTCCTTTCTTCCTATCAACATCATTTTAGTTCCGCTGGTTTCTACAACATTTTTCTCCTTCATGGGAACAAGCGTATGCTTTATCCCATCCTTCACAAACTTGTAAAAATTATTATCCCCATCATGGAAAACCTTTCTATCATATTACCATGGTCTGCCCAATATAATATGGCACACATCCATAGGCATAACATTGCAAGTCACCCTGTCGTTGTATTTGCTAATATGAAACTCCACCTCACACTTCTCATCAACCAAAAATTGGTGCCCTTTTTGCAACCAAGACCCCTTGTATGGAGTTGGGTGCTTCAGTTTCTTCAAGCGCAAATTTTCCACCATCTTAGTGGCTACCAAGTTATTAGTACCTCCGCTATCTATAATTAGTTTGAAGAGTTTCCCATGCAACTTGCATAACGTCCGAAACAATTCTTTCCACTGCGTCATGTCAGCCACTTCCTTAGTTGGTTTCAGCAAAACCTTGTTCAACACAAAGGCCTTACCTGTTTTAGGCACATTCTCCACCACCTGTGGCAGTGCCTTTGCTACGTCGGGTTGAGCAACATATGCTCCCCACTATCCAACCTTCTCACCTTCAGGACAATCAAAATACATGTGCCCCCATTTGCGACACTTGTAACACTAGTAGGAATTTCTTCTGCCTCTGCCATTACCTCTTCCACGCTGGTATGGCCTTCCACCTCTGGTGGTACCATCTCTCTCAGTTTTTCCCGAAGTCTTTGAACTACTGCCTTCTTCACCACTGCTGGAAGTTTTACCTCTGCTAAAGGAATATTCCCTTCCTCTGCCAGAACCATGTCCTCTCTCTATGCTCTGCTTCCTAGTAATATTTTCTTCCACCTTCAAAGCACATTGTTATTCCTCCTCTATAGTTTTAGGGGAAACAATATTGATCTCATCTAGGATTTCCATCCATAGACCATTCACAAATCTTGTTGTCTTCTCAAGGGTATCTTCAACATACCTTGTCCTCAAGTTCACTTTATAGAACTCTTCTGTGTACACCTTTACAGTCATCATTCTTTGTCTCAGATTTTTCACTTGTCTATAAAGAGAATTTGGTAGTCTTTAGGAAAAAAATTTCTTTTCATCTTAGCAATCAGCCTGCCCCATCTCTTGATCAAGGGCATATTTAATATCCTCCTTTCTGCCTGCACACTTTCCCACCATAGTGCTGCGTGTCCTTTCAACTTGGTAACAACAAACCTGATTTTCCTATCCTCACTAACTTCCTCATACTCAAAGTATTTGTATAACTCACTTATCCTATCCAACAATGCTTCTGTGGACAAGATGCCATCATAAATAGAGAATTATAGTCTTGGTTTTCTGCTAGCCATCAAAACTGATTTCAACAGTTTGATCTCTGGTGTCTCGTCCTTTGACCCATATTTCAATGCCATTGTTTAACCCTCATTTCCATCTCCACCTTCAAGATCCCTACGCCTTCCTATTTCCACTACTGCCAAATGTGCTGATAGAATTCTAATTTATTCTCGCAATCCTTCATCTACTGCTCCCCTTGTAGCTCTTCCCCGACCTCTTCTTCCTACTTCCATTTCCACCTAGCAAGAAAAATTGGTGGGGACACGAGGATGGAAATTTAAACTTTAACTTTAAGACTTTAATCAACACACCTTATTAATAGAAAATTTATTGAACAATAAAATTTTTCAAGCCCTCCCTTTCACAATCTTCTTAGCACTATGCGATCATGGGTCCAGAATCCTGGTATTAGCCTCCACATTTAAATGCATTGACCTTACAGTTTTTTATTCCATTACATATTTTCGTCGAAAGGGATTTTTTTGGAGAGAAATGGTTTTTACCCTACGACCGCCTGCAATCCTGCACAATTTCTAAGTGTATGAACTGGGTTGTCGACCCTGCTGTGGCCACCTGCAACTCTATTTGATTGTTAATTGTATGCATCGACCTTCTTGGTAACGCTAGGGATTTTTTTTTCTATTTGTTATCCTCTTATCTTTTTTCGTCTATATTTAGAAATAATTTCGTGGTATTGAAACTATCCTTTGTGAAACCAACAGGTGCAAGTTCTGGTTCCGAGGCGACTCAACCTCTGTATCACAAAGGTAAGTTCTCTTTCTGATTTTTATTCATTATTCTTATTGTTGCCTTGCTAATATCCTAGCACCTTGGCTAGTAGGTGTCAGTTTCTTTGGCTTTTTATAAATTTTCTCCATTTTCAGTTGCATTGTGTCTTCGACCTTACTTTGTTGGTCTTTGCTACTTTAGGTAAGCTGACTCGGTAATGCTCATTCTCAGTTCTTCATTTGATTTTCTTTGTTTCATTCAAAGGATACCCTCTGAACTTCTTGTGTGTTTGATTGTGGGATGTAGGTGTTAAACCTGGCGTTGCCTTCTACTGCCATCATGGTCCATGTCTTCCCTATGCAACAGGGTAGGACCTCTCCTAAATCTTCTTGTGATTTTTGTTTAAATATCTACGAAAAAAAACCCCAAAGAGGGTTTTGAGGTCTTGTTATTGTCGTATAGAATTGTTCTCCAATATCTCTTTTATAACTTACTTCTTAAGAGTGATAGCTGGTAAAACCCACATTCCTCATTTTACAAATTCTCAATCCCTTGCTGTGTATAAATGCATTCAAAATTTCTTGCCCAATCAACTTCAGAATCTGGGCAAACTCAACATGTTATAAATTCTGAGCTAGCAATTTAAATAAACACATAACCCAAGGTCTGGCAATTTCACCACTTAATTTCGGAAGCTCTTTTGAATAACTCTAAGGTCACAATCCACTTTATAATTAATTGGACAACTGTTCGAACCTTGAATTAAAACCCTTCTTGTGACAATTGAATAATACAATTGTTCCAAAGGTGTGGAACCTGTTTCTACAAAGGTCATAAGACCTTCATAACATATGCCCCTTACCTATAATCTTCATGTGTGGAGGTTCCTTTTTTATAATGCGCTTATTTCATAACCGAGCCTCTTCTTTGATTTCTAACTTTCTAATTCATTAATCAAATTCAGGGAATTTGATGAATGAATTTCTGTAGTCCAATGAATAAAGGTCCTTCGAATATGACTGTTGGTATTTTAAATAAGCACCACACTATAATACCTTTGTTTTATTTGAATGGCGTGCCGAGACTATATCTCCCTCTTTTATAAGTCTTAGTCTTTATAACAAGCGCCTTAATAATGTTTGAACAAGATATAATAATCCACATTCATAACGCGCCTTTGATATAAGTCAACCATACCATATAGTTGGACGAATCATATCTTAAACCTTCATAGCATATATTAACTGTAATAGACCTTAGCCAGACATAATAAACGTAGCGTGAACCTCTAGTTATTATAATTCATATAAACCTCGGCCTTCCTTAAACCGGTAATGATCAACATACAAAAGAGTTGGGGCCCAGCACTAATGAACCTTCCACATCCGACGATGGTTAGTTCATCACTTGGTCCTGGATGATCTGACGACCATAAACCAATATCGAGCGATTTAAAAACCTGAGTGTTAATTCACAAAAGTTACGCGATGTGAATGGTATTCCAATACCATTTGTGGCCACGTGTCATATCTTGGCATACATCGCGTTTTTCTCACCGATTTTATTTACCACTTCTAAACTGCGCGAAACTGCCAGGTTTCGACCTCCGAGTTTACTATTCAATATTCTCGGTTCCACTATTAACTCAGGGTTTTGTTCTCCTCTAATTTCACATTCAAACTTCCCTTCAATGTTGCCACCTCAATTCAACATTCAGAAAGGGTTAATTAACCCAATCAGTTCCACGCCCTCGAAACCTGATACAAATATTTCAATGTAATACAATTTGAAGTTCCAACAGGATTTTATTAAAACCCTTAGCGCATATCTGGGCACGAATTGACTTCTATATTTAGTCTTCTGTGACCAAATCCACGGTAACTCCAATCAATCCTCAACATCTATCTCGTATCACTGGTTATGCATAATAGGATTTATTACTTATAAGTTAATCCCTCACATCCAACCTGGACTACGATATCAGTATTATTAACATTGATTCTTTCATTGAATGCAGAGTCTCAATTCAGAGCTCTATTGCAGGTTCTATCCTCACAGTTAATCACAGGGATTCAAAACATTCCACATAGAATTTGACTCAAAAAATGCATAGTAACACTAAAATAATTCCTCATTTATACAATGACATTACCTACAAATTTTAGTCCTCGGCCAGGTCTTCAAAGTAATGGCCTTCTATTCCTCTGCCTCTACTCTACAGCACTATGCAGCTCTGTGTAGTCCTTGCAGGTCAGTCCTAATGCCTTCAAGGCTTATATATATATATATATATATATTTATACAACTACTACAAATAAATCGATTCGGATTCCTTGATGACTCAACAAAAATTTGTAATTTCCTACAGTCTAAAATTAGACTAGTCCTAAACCGAAACTGGCTATCCCTTCATGTGCCCACTAATAATTCAGGAAGTTACATTTTCTCCAGATTTAACTAAAAATTAATCAAACGAAATTAATCACACAGAAAATTAAGAGAAGAGACCCCCCTATGTTTATTTATATACAAAATATTGTCTTGGTCCTAATGCCTCTGCATCAGACTCCCCAGGTTAAAATGGTTCATGATATCCTGATTATGTGCTTTCATCTTTGTCTACCTAGATCCCACACCTTGTTCTGCAACTGGTCATCTATTGCAGTGTTCTTCTTTTGCATTCCTCCTGGCTTCCATACTTTATGTTGCAGCTTTCCACTGGCTGCACTTTTACATCCTCCTTCGGTCTTTCTTTTGCTGCTACTTCTTTATGTCTTTGCTGCTGTATTTTTCAGAGGCATCTTCTGCATCAGTTTTCTTATAAATTCAATGTCTCTGTCTAATATTTCCTCTGACTGATGGACACTTAATTCTGTTTGCTGCATTCTTATTTCTTCAGTTCTTACTACTGCCCTAGCTCTAACTACCACCCAATCATCCATACCCTCTTTCTCTCTGCAACAGTAAAATTTTTCTTGATTGTCATCCATGACAATTTCTCCTCTCCTTGGCCTCAGCAACTCTTCAGACTGGTATTTAAATTTCCAGCCATCCTTCTCATCTCTTCTATTTTTCTAGAATAAACATGCCTTAGTCCTTCCATCAGTATTTGCAATCAGGAAACAAACATCAAAAGTATAAACTCCTTGTGTCTCTTTCTCCTCTTCTGGAAACACTTCACTTTGTTGCTCCATCATTTTTTCCAGCAACACTCCAAGCTGCTGTTCTGGCATTTCACTCTCTTCTCTGAATGGTTTCTGCAAACAATTCAGCCATTGAAATTTCACTTGTCTTTCATCATCAGCATACTGTAATTTGAACTCAGTATGTCCTTCTTCTTCCACCCTGGAAATCCTCATCAATTGCCTTCCTTCTTCTTGAATCACTTCAAGCTCTTTAAGTGTTGCATTTCCATATTCTATCAGAGTAAAAATCTTATTTTCTACTGCTGTAGCAGCCCCAAAATTCTGCCATACAACCTTCTCTTCAACCTTCTCTTGGCTATTTGAACAAGCCAATTCTTCTCTACTATCAGCAGCAACAAATTTCTGCATATGAGACATGACTATCTCATCTTCATTCTTCAGTTGTTCATCTTCATTCTGCAATCCCCAATTATGAAATTGAGGTTCTCTCTTTTGCATAGAATCCTGCTGATTCATCGTACTCTCCAACAACTCAATTTCTCCATTCCATGGCTCAAACATTTCCACATATTTCTCTTCCACCTTTAATTGACTGCCCCATGCTGTCAATTTATCTCCACCATCAACATGATCTACATTCACCGAACAATTGTTAAAACAAAAATCACAAGGCCTTAGTGCCTTTCTCTGCTCTGCCATCATTTCAGTATGTTGTCCTAAATTTCTCTCTTTCTCTATCAGCACATCAGTATGCTGATTCCAACTCTTCAAACAATTCTTGAGACTGTCAGCTAATCTCACTTCTGCATCATCCTCTGCAAGGATGTCTCTCTGCTCTAGCTCATAAAATTGAACTATCTCATATTCAATCATCTTTGCCCTTACAATATGAACTCCTTCTATCTGTGTTTCTATCGTCTGCTCCAGAACACTTAATTCATGCCACAATCTTGGCATCTCTTCTGAGGAAATATTTTCACCATCTTCACAAGTCAATTTTCCTGTTGTCACTATCTCTTCAGCCTTCATTAGAATAGAATCCTGATTTCCCATCTCTGCAAAAACTTCAGCTATCTGTCCATCACCCTTCATTTGGTCATTTAACAAAAGCTATTTTTCATTATCAGCATTAATGACAAACTCATCATCACCAATCTCATTGAAACAATCTCTTCTATAAAATAAGGAATTAATGAATTCCTTCTGCTGCAATAATTCAATCTGCTCTTCATCTGAAATATACTCATCATATCTTGCTTGGAAACAGTCAGCTTCATTCATCATAGTTCCATCATGTGAACTGTCTTCATCAACACCTGCATTCATACACAACTTGTCAGTTTTTAAAACATAAGACCCCATGGTCTCTTTTGATGAATCAATCATCAACTCTTCCTGTTGTTCCAAGTCTTCTATGCTCTTTAGATATTCTTCAATGGCTCTCACTTCAGCCTCTTCAAGCTGTCCAACCTCCAGCTTCTGGCCATCATCATAAACTAAATCTCCTCTGCTTCTAATATGTTGGAAAGAAGAATCCTTCTCCAACTGTGCATGGACATCCTCATAACATCTAGCTGTTCCATTTTCCTTCTCAGCGACAACATCAACAATTTTCTCTCCCTCACCTGCTTTTCCTGCAAACGTACAAAATATGTCAGATGTAAGGCTCTTGGACCCCTTGGTCCCACTTGAAGCTTCAGTCTCCAAGTTATTCTCTAGATACTCAATCACTCTGATTATTTCCCTCTTCTTCTGAGAATTTATCAATTGCTCTCTCTTCCTTTGTGGCCTTTGCCACTTTACCTTCTTTTGCATGAGCCAAACAACTCTCTGGTCTTCCTCTATCATCATCTCCAGCTCAATAAGCTGCTTACGGATCTCAGCTAACTTCTTCCAATGCTCTTCATAAGTGAGTCTCTTCCTCATGCCTATTTCTTTGGCATCTTCCCTCACTC
Organism: Pinus albicaulis; assembly: GCA_034641835.2. NCBI lineage: Eukaryota > Viridiplantae > Streptophyta > Pinopsida > Pinales > Pinaceae > Pinus > Pinus albicaulis. The sequence continues at coordinate 520,775,254 of CM076570.1, forward strand.
TTCTGTTGTGGCCTCTCTCAGAACCTCTGCAACCTCTGCTATCTCTGCTATGGCTGTCAGTAGCCATCCTCTCCTCCAGGATTTATTCACTCGCAATATGCACCAAGTCTCTGCAACAACTAGCTATCTTGCTACAACTTACCTCACCAATCTCTTCCTCTAGATCTGACTTTTGGCAAGTACTGGTCCCCCTCTGCTGGAACCTTCTCAGCACTCTCTTCTGCTCTCTCTAGGCTTCACTCTACAACTTCTCTCAAGAACACATATGTTCTTCTGTCATCCAACCTCTGTTGATAATTTTCCTCGTTCTGCCACACTTCCTTCTTCACTGAGAATCCTCTGCTGGATTCTTGTACCACTGCTCTCAGAGCTGTGATATGCACTTGCTGAGATTTCTTCAATTTCCTACAATCTGAATTCTACAAACAATTCTCCAAACCAGAGTTAAATAAGGCTCCTCAACTCACCTCTCAAGATCTCTGAATGATCTTGTTTTTTCTTTTCTCACCTGCTCTACATCTCTATCAGCTGCAATCTTCAAGACACTCTGTCTTCAACTCTAGATTCTGCACATCTGGAGACCTTCACTACAAATTCAATCAAATCTGCAATTTCTATAAAATAGATTTAAAAACCAACTTTTCTTTCCTGTTTCAGTATATGTGCATTTCAAAATAAAATTTTCAAAGAGATAATTCAATTCTAGCTCTGATACCACTTGATAGCTGGTAAAACCCACAGTGCCTATTTTACAAATTCTCAATCCCTTGCTGTGTATAAATGCATTCAAAATTTCTTGCCCAATCAACTCCACAATCAGGGAAAACTCAACATGTTCTAAATTCTGAGCTGGAAATTTAAATAAACACCCAACCCAAGGTCTGGAAATTTCACCACTTAATTTTGGAAGCTCTTTTGAATACCTCTAAGGTCACAATCCACTTTATAATTAATTGGACAACTGTTCAAACCTTGAATTAAAACCCTTCTTGTGACAATTGAATAATACAACTGTTCCAAAGGTGTGGAACTTGTTTCTACAAAGGTCATAGGACCCTCATAACATATGCCCCTTACCTATAATCTTCATGTGTGGAGGTTCCTTTTTTATAAGGTGCTTATTTCATAACTGAGCCTCTTCTTTGATTTCTAACTTTCTAATTCATTAATCAAATTCAGGGAATTTGATGAATGAATTTCTGTAGTCCAATGACAAAAGGTCCTTCGAATATGACCTTTGGTATTTTAAATAAGCACTGCACTATAATACCTTTGTTTTATTTGAATGGCGTGTCGAGACTATATCTCCCTCTTTTATAAGTATTAGTATTTATAACAAGTGCCTTAATAATGTTTGAACAAGATATAATAATCCACATTCATAACGCGCCTTTGATATAAGTCAACCATACTATATAGTTGGACGGATCATATCTTAAACCTTCATAGCATATATTAACTACAATAGACCTTAGCCAGACATAATAAACATAGCGTGAACCTCTAGTTATGATAATTCATATAAACCTCGGCCTTCCTTAAACCGACAATCATCAACGTACATCATAGTTTGGGCCCAGCGCTAACGAACCTTCCACATCCAATGGTGGTTAGTTCATCACTTGGTCTTGGATGCTCTGACGACCATAAACCAATATCACGTGATTTAAATACCCGAGTGTTAATTCACAAAAGTTACGCAATGTGAATGGTATTCCAATACCATTTGTGGCCACGCATCATCTCCCAGCATACATCGTGTTTTTCTCACCGATTTTCTTTACCACTTCTAAACCACGCGAAACCACCGGGTTTTGACCTCTGGGTTTACTGTTCAAGCTTCTCGGTTCCACTATTAACTCAGGGTTCTGTTCTCCTCTAAATTCTCATTCAACCTTCCCTTCAACGTTGTCGCCTCAATTCAAAATTTGGAAAGGGTTAATTAACCGAATCAGTTAACCGTGGATGATGAATTCCATCTCCATGCCCTCGACTCCTAATACAAATATTTCAATGTAATACAATTCGAAGTTCCAATAGGATTTTATTAAAACCCTTAGTGCTTATCTGGGCATGAATTGACTTCTATATTTAGTCTTCTGTGACCAAATCCATAGTAACTCCAATCAATCCTCAGCATCGATCCCGTATCACTGTTTATGCATAATAGGATTTATTACTTATAAGTTAAGCCCTCACATCCAACATGGACTACGATATCGATATTATTAACACTGATTCTTTCGTTGAATGAAGAGTCTCAATTTAAAGCTCTATTGCAGGTTCTATCCTCACAGTTAATCATAGGAATTCAAAACATTCCACACAGAATTCGACTCAACAAATGAACAGTAACATTGAAATAATTCCTCATTTATACAATGAAAATATTTACAAATTTTAGTCCTCGGCCAGGTCTTCAAAGTAATGGCCTTCTATTCCTTTGCCTCTACTCTACAGCACTATGCAGCTCTGTGCAGTCCTGGCGGGTCAGTCCTAATGCCTTCAAGGCTTATATTTTTTTTTATACAACTACTACAAATGAATCTATTTGGATTCCTTGATGACTCAACAAAACTCTGTAATTTCCTACAGTCTAAAGTTAGAATAGTCTTAAACTGAAACTGTCTATCCCTTCATGTGCCCACTAATCATTCGAGAATTTACATTTTCTCCAGATTTAACTAAAAATTACTCAAATGAAATTAATCACACATGAAATTAAGACAAGAGACCCCCCTATGTTTATTTATATACAAAATATTGTCTTGGGCCTAATGCCCCTAAATCAAAGAGTCAACTGGTTTCTTTGCAGTCTTTTGATGTGCTTTAGTTTGATGTGGTTCAGTTTTAGAGTAGGGTTTAAAGCCTAGATGTTGTATAACTTATATAACCCTTACTGGGTTCGGTCTTCAATACTATTTTAAATTAACTGAAACTTGTTCCAATGTTGCTGTTCGATATTGAATTACATTTGTAAACTTTTGAATAAAAAAAATGAATTAACAGGAAAATATGTTCTCAATGCCTCTTTTTTTTTTTTAAATATACATGTAATTCTCTATTTCCAGCATATTGTTATTGTGTGGCTTAGTACGGTTTCGTCCTGCTTGAAATTTTTGAATTCTACAATTTATTTCACTTGTCACAGGAAAAACTCTTGGCACATTTCAATATTTAGATTAACTCAAAATGCAGAAAAATAATTTTTATTTGAAAGAGAAATTTGATAACGTTTTCTTTGTACACACACATAGATTCACTCTTCTAACACACTTCTTCTCCCTACAGATGAAAGACCCTCTTTTTGTTGGTTTTGGGTTGGTTTATACCTTTCCTGAATCCCCCATGTAATTGAGAAATTGCCATTCAGTTTCAAAATTTTTTATTAAAAATAATCTTGCTCCTTAACTAATTTACCCTAATTATTCTCTTAATCCGGAAATTTCAATAGCTGTGTTAAGCTAATTTTAACTTAAAAAAGAAGAAGACTAAAATAAAATTTTATTTCTGCCAAGCATAAAGTAGCCAGCTCTAGTTGTGGCTCTTCAGTTGGATGCTCCTGCATCAATATTATTTTGAAATTATTGTTACTTTACATATTATGTAAGTGTAACCACTATATACTGTAATTGTTACCATTATATAGTACACATTATTTTGTCTAATATATTGGAATATATTAACAACATTACCTTTAGAAAATTGTATGGAGGAGTACAATTGGAGGGGTAAGGGGTAAGTGGTCAGTGTATCTTTTTTGTAAGATTACAAGTGTTATAACTCCATTATTTTGGGACTTCCTTTAATTTTTAGGCATGGCCTCTTGTCTCCTTTAACCTCTTCTAAGGGTAGTGTCCTTCAAAAATACTAGACTCATTCTTCGTGTTGGTGTAGTGTCATTTTCATTTGTTTCTATCGAACACTACTTCAATGTACTGACCATTTCCCTTTCCCAAACATAAATGACCACGTTTTCATGGCTCCTTGCAAGTGAAATATATTTTCTTTCTTCTAAGTTGGTTTTTAATTTCTTCATACAACTGATCTTTCTTGGTTTCATCCTTCTGAGTTGTCTTCTTGTATTTTTCCGTCATAAGGATTTATGGTATAGGTGGAGTCTTCACTTTTGGTGTTGCACCTCCCATATCTCAATTCTTGGTGATGGCCTCCAATAGTGTAGTAGGTTTCAAAGCCTTGACCCACCCATGCAATTGTTCAACTAGACCTTCTACAAAGAATAACTAACCTTTGTTCAGAAATATTTGTCACCATGACTCCTAACTATTGGAATTATGAGATGTAGGACTCTGGTGACCCATACTACTTGCGTTTTTCTAGCTCTTTTAAGTATACCAGGACACTTATAATCAAATCGCTCTACCAATATTTGAGAAGTCCATATATGAGATTATGATGGACTGCCCCAATGTGAACAAACCATGGTACCACAATTTGTGTGCTTCCCCTTCTAAATATAATGTGGAAAAATTGGATAGTGTATGTTTCCTACATGGGATTAATTCAGAAGTAGGTAACCCATTTTTCACCCAATCCCTTGCTCAACATTTGGATGATACATCAAATGAGGGAATACAGAACTTCCTTATTTTGTGAATTAGGCTTTGATTTTGTTTTTTCTTTGGCCTTGTTCATGTACTTATATTGTTGTATTTATTGAACGTCATGTCCATTCCAACATATTCTCCTAATGTTGCATATTCTCAAAAATATTCTATAAATTCATTTTTTTATACTAGTCCTTAGTTGTTTCTCACCTGATTATCCATAAATTGAGGTAGTAGGGGCCTATGGTTCCTGCTACTAGTTTCCCAATTGTTTTCTTGTGAAAAATTATTGAAAGAGCCAAGATTATGCTTGTTTCTCCCTTCAACACCAAACCAACTATTACCGACATCTAAACCATTGTTACCTAGAGTTCTTATGGTCTGGACAATGATTTTCATCATTTTTTATTGTAATTGGGCTATATATTTCTCCCTTTGTATTAGAATATTCATCATTTGGTGGTGTCCTTGAATTAATGCATGCAAGAGATCACTAGGATCGTGTTCTCCTCATCCACCCTTGTCACCCATAGTTGAAAAACTGGTGATCCTCTTTCTTAGTACTGTAATTTTTCTTGTATTTTCTAAAAGCGCACAATGCTCATTCACTCACAAGTTGGCAAGTTGCACAACTCTGATACCATTATCATATCCCAAGGGGATTTTTTCTCTTAGGGTTCAATTTTTTTAGGGTTTCCAATAAATCGGAAAAGGATCATGTAACAACAATGTACATTCATATAAAATTATATATCATCCTATGTATGCACGAATATAAATATTTCAACAATGATATGATCCTTCAACCAAATCACAATAAATTAGGGCTAATTATTCAATGAACTATATATTCATTAAACCAATGATTTCACCAATATTGTGTTGTCAATGTTCAATATATCAAATTTCTAGCTATAATTGACATTAACACTAATAAATTTTGTGGAAACTAATTAATTAACAACTTACCTCTTTAACTATTATTGCATTATGTCTAACAGATTCCCTATCAAGAGGGTTTATGCCAACTCCTCTCTCCAAGCTTCCTTGCACTAACCTTGTTGTAATAGATTCACTAAGGCAATGTTTGTTCCTTCTTGACCTAAGCTTATGCTATGTAACTACATACTCCAGAAGGATATACCTATTTCCTTGTGAACTATTCAATGGCTACCCTTTTGTTATTCCTTGCTCGTTGGTCCCGATATCATGATACACATCCCTTAAAAGACTCATGTTGCTTTTGGTAATCCCGGGTTCACACTTTCTACCATCGAACTAGCTCACTTATTGGCATAAGCATTAATTGTTTTCCCTATAATGTTATTCACTCTACTGGGAGGGACTTATTTCCACAAATCGAATATTTGGGTTGACATTGAATAGTCTTCCGGGCTCTCTGTAATCTCAGGCATGTAAAAATGGGATCAGTTGCTTCCCTAAGCAGCCTTAGGGAGGAAAACGAAATTCCCTAATGACCTCAATGAATCTCCCATATGACTGAGGAAAGGCGTCAATGCCTCAAAGAAGGTGACCTACAACCTTATTTTCCACCAAATCCAAGATTATATACACAATGGATAATCACAGAGGTAAATTTGTTTGTCTTAGAAATTTCCTATCAAGTTTGTGGTGATCAAATATAGCACAAAAGACTTTTGCTACTCCTAGACAAAACTTGTTGACAAATATGGAGGAAAAATTAATTTTATTCCTTGCTTAACAATAATAGAACTAAGTTACTCCAAGTGAATAAGTTGTAACAATACAAAGAATAAACATGACTATCTAGGGTGGGATCACCTCCACCAAAACTAGTCAAGAGAAAAAGGGGTCTTAAAATCCTTAAAGGCTCAAAGAAAATAATGACAATCTAATTCAATTTGATGATGATACAATAATTCCATATATCCTTTATTTATATATTATTTATGGGGGGTTTATTTTCATTAATCAAATGTGAGGGGTTCATGTGCAACCCCCAATTTGGACTTGTTGCCCCAAATACCCCAAAATGTAACTAATGTTACCCCAAAACATAGGATAATGAGTTTCCCCCTTCATCAAATATCATAAATTATGGGGTTGGATAGGCTACTTCATCGTCCCTTGGGAAACTAATCCACCAGATACATTACAAAAAATCGACTCCAACCTCTAAAGTGTTCCATTAAATAGTGTTTTCTAGGCTTGGCCACTACCCATCATAATAACAATTAAAATTTAAATACAAATTATTATTTCCAAGATTCTATATCCACGTAAAAATCCAAATATGAAAATTTTGTGGAATAATGCACTAAATATGCCATATGCCCACAAATCCAAAATATTTCATGTCCTTGTAATGCATTTAATCATTCAACTACACAATGTGCAACATCGTAAAGTAATGAAAAACTTTAATAGCTCTAGCACATAGTGTGAAACATCACAAAGTAATGAAAAAAATTAATAGCTCTAAGAGATCAAAATTTGAAAGTTGGAAATGCTGAGTGGAGACCATAAAGTTGAAACAAAAAAGAAGCGCCACAAAACCAATGGTGTTATAGGAATAAGTGTTTGGGTGATTTAAATGATAATTGAAAATGGGAGAAAAAGGCTAGCGAGGTCAATGATGTCAATAAATACAAATTCTGTCCATTATTCCTAGATGAGATTTTTCATTTGAACAAGGTGAGGTTCATTAAAGACTACAAATGATCACTCCCACCGGATTTCTTGACACAAACTGAAAGAATAAGAAATATATTAGAATTTTACTGATCGTATAAATATTTGATCTAGAATTTCTATTCCATATAGTTGAAGAGAAATGGGGACAACAACGGTTCCTTTATAGTTTTATTACTGCCATGATCGTTTCTGGATCATGGTTGCACCACCCCACTAAATATCAAATGTAGGGGAAGATATAGGGAGGTTGATATTGGAAAATGGCTATTAGCGTCGGTGCTTGAAATGGTTTAGTGAGTGGTCATGTGGTGTAGGGATCGGTTATCTCCAAATTTATCTTGCCCACATAAGAAAGAAAATAATCTCTTGCATTATGGCGAGGTGAAATTTTCATATTATGTATATACCTTGGGAAAAGGTGTAGTTGGGCACCTTTGATACCATAAAGAATGTGGCATGAACTTATGACAAGGTTGCATATAGTTTTAAAGGGTTGTAAGAAAAAATAAATTTCCCAAACGAGCTGCACCAAATCCATTGAAATTCTCATCACCCTTGTTGCTCCTAGCAAGCAAGGGAGTCCAAACATTTCAGTGCAGCAAGATATTCAAATATAGTCATGAGCACTTCATTTCCTATAAGCCTAATCTTGTAGCAGAATCTAGGTCCATTTTCACTCCTTTGTATTGAGCAATATCTCGCAATATCACTTTCGAATCCCTTACTTCGACAACCCACTTCTAATTTATTACTAGCTATGTTTGAAAATTATTTTACCAGTTCTAATAATTGAGTTCTACTAAGTTTTCATATTATATGATGAGTAAAAGGGTATAATATAAAAATAAAAAGAAAAACATAATGTTGTTTTACAATTAAAATAGCAATAAAAGAAAATCTTAAATCCATAGAAATAAATTCTTAAGGAATTTCCTCTATTTGGAAGTTTTTGTTATTTGATGGGCATATCTATATTAATGGAATAAGATAATATTATAGTTGTAAAAGGATACAAATTGTTACATATTGATATTTACTTACTTATATAGCAGCTTGCAAGGATGAAGTTGGAAGCATACTTGCAACATAATTGAATGCTCAAAAAATAAAAATAAAAATAAAGGGCTAATCAACCACATAACTATTAAATATTATAGTAGTCAATAGCCAAAGAGATTAAAATAGATCAATCAAGCTATAACTTACAAGTGCTCGTCTCAAGGTTTTTCCTTAAAGTGTTTTGATTCTAACATTATCTCAACCTTGACATTATAGTTATTGGTTTTTTTTATTTTTAGGATAGGCATGTGGGACCACTTATGGGGGATTTGAACTGGTGACGCATTGAAAAGAGTGCCTTAATAGCACAACCATTCATCATCAATCCAAATTGACGTGGGATAAAAGTGGCTTCTATCATTAATCTGTTCCCATGAGGTTTGAACTTCTCTAAATTTCACTCATCCCATCCCTAGTTAAATTTTAATAATGCACACCAAACATTGTATTACATTAAATTAATCATACATATAAATACATCAACTAAACATAGAAATATTATCTTAATCATGCAATCAATTTCGTGAGAGAATATCTCAATAACACACCTAAATAGGATCTAAGATCTCTCTTAGATGTAACAAACTTCTATATGAAGTGAATATATGCATCACATGACAAGTTTGAACTATATTTTCCAAGTCCCCATCCCCAGCCCCCCTGCCCCCCCCTTAATGACTACTTGTCTCAATTTCAATAAAAAAAGTCTAGATGTGGTCTTCTTTACAAATATCGTTAAAAATAATATGTCGATGTCCATATAAAGGAACAACCATCTACTAGAATGCATGGGTATCAACCGCTAGTCTACTAGGATTTCGTACATGTACATGGCTCAATCGACCTACATACATGTACATGTACTTGTAATTCCCCTTCCATCATTATCATTTATAAATCTTCTAGGATACTAACTCCATCAAGTTGTCTCATAACCCTCGTAAAGGTGTATTCAAGGAGCTGGATTCCCGAGTTCCACTCTCGAACTCTCGAATTCAATTATTGAACAACACCCAAGCTGTCATATAACCTCACTAGAAGACCACTCTCATGTCTTCAAAAAATTTGGGATCCTTCCCTAGATCCACAAGTGCCAAACTAACTCATCAACCATCCATGCTGAGTTTTTACCTACACTTGATTCCTTCTATAAATATCTTAAGACCATTAAACCAACTTTCTGACCTCTTTCACATTGTAGAGTACCATCATAATAATATTAAACACAATTTAAAAATTATTACAAACAAAAAAAAGATTGATCTAGACTCTTCTTCCCTAATGACAACATGATATTTGATGTTTGAGACAACAAAGGATGGATCATTAAATTTGGTGACTTGGATTGGAGCTGAGTTACATGTGACGGATGTTGCAAACTAATATAATTTTTCTTGTAGGTGCTAAAATAAATTAAGACAAAAGTTTGGAGAAAAAGCCATATTCCATATTTCTTGCACGAGAAGCATGGAAAAATACACTCTTCCAATGCCTTTGGAGTGCACACATGATTTGATGAAACTACAAGCACGTGATATGATGAAACATATTGACCCAAGTTCCATGCAAGCTTAACACGCAAAAAATCAACAAAAAGTTTTGGCATAATATAGCTTGTAGAAGTGTAGTTCAGCTAATATAATTCTTGAGGCTCCTTCATATATTGTTACCTCAGATGATACTTTCAAGAATATAGTACCAGGTGTGTATTTCAGCCAATTCTCCTCAGCCATAGACAACAAAAAAATTCCATTACGAAATCGTGAGAAGCACCTGATACATAAAGAAATGAAAATTAAAAGCTTCCACACTGTAACTATTATGCTCAATTCTTTATTTAGACCATAAAACAATTTGTGGAAAAAAATGCATACCCAAAAACACTATAATCTATGTTGAGTTTCTACCAATCCAATCCAACTGGTCCACCTGGAAGCTTCAACATTTTTTATTGCCAAATTTCTAATGAAATTACATGAGAACAATAATCAAGCGATGAGCAATGTCCCAATTGGCGGTAAAAAACACTCCCAAGAATTTAAAGAACCAACCACCGAATTGACATGACTTGTTTTACCATTATTATACCATATACCACAAATTAATTTTTCACAAACTTGACTAAACCTTAGTGATGTTTCTATCTTGATACCTTCGTCTTGACGTGCTCCAATATTGGTAATCCACTAGCAGTTCTCTTAATGCTCCAATTTTTTTTGAAAAAAAACACTCTATTGGATGGTAGACAAAACACACAGTACATAAAATATATTTCTCTCGAAAAAAACAAATATACCCTATACCCTATATCCCTTGGCACTCCCATGAGAGAGGCTAGGCCCAACCCATATGGGCTCTAATACCAAGTTAAATTTGCATATTCCACACCCAAAAATGTATTACATTAAATTAATCATACATATTGTTGGGTCTTGAAATTGGCATTTATTTCCATTAAATTTTCACTTATATTTCGATATTATCACCTTCACTCCACCTCCATTTCATTACATTTACCTTACCATTACCACCATTGGCTTACATTATGTTTTTCCAAACTTTATTAATTCCTAGTATTTTTAAGTGAATTTATGGTTAAAAATTAGAAAATAATATACACATACTTATACCTAACAAGTGGAATGATTTTGTTGCCATGTGTAGGTCAAAACGAAGCTTCCAAAAGACTCTTATGTGGCCTCCTAAGGCCAAATTCGAATTTGGATGGGGAAGATCATGGGATCATAATGATATGTGCCTCATTTCCTATTTGTATTGTAATTCTAAGAATACATGTGCCTTATCACTTCCTATTTGGTTTGTAACTCTAGAGATATAGGGAGAGATTCATGGACTTTCATTAATGAGATAGATTCTCATATTTTTGTATAAATAGGGGAAGCTTTTTCCTATCAAATCTTGTGTAAAATTGTAGTTATGCTCAAGCTTTAAATACAAAATTAGATTGTGGCACCTTACTCATGAATGTTCCTTAATTTTGACTTGGTTTTACTTACATATGGAGCATCTCAATTTACCATCTCTCATGCTTTTAGATCAGCTACCTAAAATGTGTGAGATTCACTTTCTTTTATAGATTAGAGTTTATTTGCTTTCTTAGTATTAGTTTTATGATGACTGTGTAATCTTTGTTTTTCTAAAAACATTTCAAGAGGAAAGATTTATATATTTTCCAATTGGATTAAGTTTGAGGAAATAGAGCTCATAGTTATTTAGTTTCCTTTCATGTTATGTTATTTATTTTCTTAGATCAAACTATAAATTTATTGTATAATTTAATGTTCCTAAAATATCAGGTAAGAAGGTGTCTTGTCATACTTCCAAGTTGGGTGATTAAATGTTCAACCTATACAATCATTGAGTTTTACTTTTACATGCTTTTACATTTATTTTTAGATCCTCATTCAATTGTATAATTGAGTTTTCCTAAAGGTCATTTCAAGAAGGTGATTTTATCATATTTCTAAATTGAATACTTGAATACCTAACTTATGCAATTTTTTATTTTTCCCTTTGCATGTGTTAATTCCTTTCCTAGATTTAAAGACTAAAGTATAATCGGTTGCGTATACATCATCTGAAGAGGGTTATTCTATCATCCTTCCATATTGGATGTTGGAGTGATTGAACGTACCTTAGTATTTTTCCTTTACACGCTTTGAAATTCTTTCTTAGATTGAAATTTCAATTCGTGAAAGTGGGATTGTGCGCGCTATATTTTCTTTTGAATTTTTTTTATTTCTTTTCGTTACTTGATTTCATAGGTTAGTTGAATTTCATTTTCATTATTTGATTTCATAGATTAGATGCGACCATGGGTCTAGAACTATGGTCTTAACCTCCACGTTTAAATGCATTGACCTTAGGGTTTTGTTTTTCATTTCATCTTTTCGTCGCAAGGTATTTTGTTGGAGAGAAAACAGGGTAAGGGTTTATACCCTACGACCGCCTGCAATCCTGTGCAATGTATGAGTGTATGAACTGGGTTTTCAACCCTACTATGTCCACCTACAACTCTATTTTATTTTCAATTGTATTTGTCGAATTTCATGGTAATGGTGGGGATTTTCATTTATGTTTTTATTTGCTTATTTCTTGTCTGTTGTCTTCAGAGATCCTTTCGTGGTATTGAAACTGTCCTCTGTGTAACCAACAGGTGCAAGTTTTGGTTCTGGGGAAGTTCAACCTCGGTATCACAAAGGTAAGTTATCTTTATTATTTTTATTCATGATTCTTATTGTTGCCTTGCTAATCTCTTGGTGCCTTGGCTAGCAAGTGCCAATTTCTTTGGCTTTGCGGAAATGTTCTCCGTTTTCGGTTGTGTTGTATCTTCATCCTTAGTTTGATGATCTTCACTACTTCAGGTAAGTCGACTCGATAATTCTCATTATTACTCCATAATTTGATTTTATCTATTTCATTCTAATGCTACCCTCTGAAATTTTTGTGTGTTTCCTTGTGGGATGAAGGTGATGAACCTGACGTTGCCTTTTGTTATCGTCGTGGTCCAAGTCTCCCCTATGCTATAGGGTAGGACCTCTCCTAAATATTCTTGTGATTTTTGTTTAAATAGATAGGGAAAAAAAACCCCAAAGAGGGTTTTGAGGTCTTGTTGCTGTAGTATAAAATTTCTTTCCAATATCTATTCTCTGGCTTACTTTGTAACAATCGACTAGTTTCTTTGATGTCTTTTGATGTGCTTCAGTTTTAGATCAGGGTATAAACCCTAGTTGTTGTATAACTTATAAAACCCTTACTAGGTTTGATATTCAATACCATCTTAAATTAAGTGAAACTTGTTCCAATGTTGCTGTTCGATTTTGAATTACATTTGTAAACTTTTGAATTAAAAAAAATGAATGAATAGGAAAATCTGTTCTCAATGTTTTTTTTTCTAAATATACCTGTAATTCTTTGTTTCCAGTGTATTTTTCTTGTGTGGCTCAGTACGACTTTGTCCTGCTTGAAGTTTTCTAGGATCTGAAATTTCTTTCACTTGTCACAGGAAAAACTCTTGGCACATTTCAATATTAAGATTAACTCAAAATGAAAAAAAATAATTATTATTTGAAAGAAAAAATTGATAATGTTTTCTTTGTTAACACACACAGATTGACTCTTCTAACACACTTCTTCTCCCTATGGATGTAGAGCCTCTTTTGGTGGGTTTTTTTTTGGTTTATACCTTTCCTGAATCCCCCATGTAATTGAGAAACTACCATTCAGCTTCAAAGCCGTTCATTAAAACTAATCTTGCTCCTTAACTAATTTACCCAAAATATTATTTTAATTGAAATTACAATAGCTATGTTAATCTAATTTTAAATTTTTAAAACAAAGATACTAAAATAAAATTTGTATTTCTGCCCAACAGAAAGTAGCCAGCTCCAGTTGTGGCTCTTTAGTTGGATGATCCTCCATCAGGCTCACTTGGTAAATTAAACTCATGGCTCTTGTCCATGAGCTCTTCAATAAAGTACTAGACGCTTTGAATCTGTGCGACATCCAACCAAGAATAGTCCTAAAGAGGCTGGTTCTTCCACTTTACCAGATACTGCAAGTATGCTTTTCTTCGTGTCTTCCTAGGTACTGTGTGTCCAAAACTTGTTCAATCTCCAAAGGTTGTGCCAAAGGCATCTGCTTAATCCATGGTTCCTCCTCATCCTGGTTATCTCACGTTCATCTTTCTAAACTGTCTTCCATATCAACAACGTATGGGTACAGATTTTCCACATTAAAAATGGGCGATATTCCTAGACCCAGAGGTAATTGAAATTTGTACGCGTTTGTAGAAAACTTTGGAAGGATTCAGCAGGGCATGATTTTTTTCATATTTAGTTTATTGTACTCCCCTTTAGGAAACCTCTCCTTATGTAAGTGCACTAATATCGAGTCTCCTACCTTGAACTGTACCTCCCGTATTTTCAAATCTACTTTATGTTTGTATTTTTGGTTTCTGACTTGTAGCTTCTATTTGACCTGCTTATGCAGATTGCTGATTGCATTTGCGAAATCTTCCCCATCAGTACTCCTACTCTCCAACTGACCCAAATCTCGCAATTCAAATATTTCACGTGGATGCATTCCATATAGGATTTGGAAAGGGCTTCCACCCTTGCTTCTGTTGGACGAGTCATTGTAGGAAAACTCCTCTTGTGCAAGTACACGATCCCACTACCTAGAATTTTCACCAACCAGGCTCCTTATCAGATTTCCCAGACTCCTGTTTACAACTTCTATTTGCCCATCTCACTATGGGTGATAAGAAGAACTGAAGTTTAGTTTTGTGTCTAACTTCCTCCACAATTTTCATCAAAAATGGCCTCTTAACTTCACATCCCTATCCGGGATGATGGATTTCAGCAAGCCATGTAATCTGACTATCTCTGAAAATAACAAGTGTGCTACATGCGTGGCATCACTTGTATTCTTGCATGGAATGAAATGTGCCATCTTGGTGAAAAAATCTACCACCACCATGATGGAATCGTAACCCCGTTGTGTCCTGGGTAGACCTAAGATAAAGTCCAGACTGACTGATTCCGAAGGTCTCTTTGGAATAGGTAAGGGTGTATACAACCCTACATTATGGCTGCATCCCTTTGCATGCTGAAAAATATTGCACCTCGTGACAAACCTTTGCACATATCTTCTCATTCTTGTCCAATAATAAAAGTGGCTCAGCTCATCCAAAGTCTTATCTATGCCAAAGTGTCTGACTAAACCTCCACTGTGCTTTTCCTAAATCAGGTTCTTCCGCATGGAACACTATGGAACACACAATTTTCCTCCCTTGAACAAAAACCCCTCCTACATGTTATAGTCCAAACATGGGCTATTGTCTCTCAACACTGGATTTTGGCAAGCTTCCTTAAAGTTTGCATCCATCTCATACAAATCCTTAATATGCTCAAATCCCAACACTTGTACAATTCTTTCATACAATATTAAGCTTCTCATGCTTAACGTGTTTTCCACCTTGTTGGCTTGACCATTAATGTGCTTTAAAACAAATGTAAAACTATGTAAGTACACCACCCATTTTTCATGCTTATGGTTTAGCTTGTGCTACTGTATAATATACTACAGTGCGGAATTTCTCGAAAACAAGACAAATTCATTAGCAACAAATAATGTCTCTAATGCTTCAATACTTGTACAACTGCATAAAACTCCTTGTCATATGATGTATACTTTTTCCTGCTCTCATTAAAATTATTGCTGAAGTATGCTACTGACTTATCTTCTTGGCATAGAACTGCACCAATGGCTATCCCACTGGCATAAAAAAGAACTTGGAAAATTTTGTTGAAGTCTTGTAGTTATAGGATTGGTTTTTCAGTGATCTTCTTCTTCAAAAGCTGAAAACTATTTTCAGTCGATTCTATCCAATGAAAAGGATGATTTTCCTTCTTAATGGTATCTACAATAGATGCACAAATACCACTGAAATTCTTAATAAACTTCCAATAAAAAATTTCCAGTACATGAAAGCTTCGTACCTCAAACAAGCTTTTGGGAGATGGCCAACTTACTATGGCTGCAATATTTTCTGGGTCCGTCTTCAATTCATTTTCAAAAATTAAAAATCCTAAATAAATCAATTCTTTCTTGAAAAAATAACATTTTTTAAGATTTATCAGCAATTTATTTTGCTGCAATTTTTTCAGCACATACCTAATATGCCAAAAATGTTCCTTGGTCTTGCTGAAAATGAGTATATAATCTAGATATACAATCATGAATTTTCCAATGAATTCTTTTAGCATCTCATTTATAAAACACATGAACGCGCTGGGGGATTTCCTTAGTCAAAATGGCATGACAAACCATTCATACAAGCCTTCATTGGTCTTGAAAGCCATCTTCCACTCGTCACCTTCTCTAATCCTAATCTAGTGATAGCCTCTTTTCAGATATATTTTTGAAAACTACGCTTATCCACTAAGACAATCCATCATATCGTCCATATGAGGTAAAGAAAACCTATACCTGATGGTGATATTATTTATAGCCCTGTAATCCGTGCACATCCGCCATTCACCTCCTTTCTTGGGAGCTAAAACATTTGGAACAACACAAGGGCTCAAACTATCCTGAATCAACCCTTTTTCCAACAATTCTTGTACTTATTTTTTGATCTCCTCATTATCCTTTGGAATCATCTGGTAAGCAGCTTTATTTGGCAAATTGGATCCCGGTATGAAATCAATATTGTGACTAATGCTTAGTTTTGGTGGCAATTTACCTGGTAGGTCATCTACCACAATGTCACTGAATTCTTGTAACATGTCCTGTGTCTCCCTAGGAAAATCGATAATTTCAGTATGTAGAAATACTACCCTTGGTTTCCATACAACTACATAGTTTACTTCATTTTTCTCAATATGTCACTGAAAATCCTTTCTTCCTATCAACATCATTTTAGTTCCACTGGTTTCTACAACATTTTCCTCCTTCATGGGAATAAGCATATGCTTTATCCCATCCTTCACAAACTTGTAACAATTATTCTCCCTGTCACGGACATCCTTTATATCATATTACCATGGTCTGCCCAGCAGAATATGGCACACGTCCATAGGCATAACATTGAAAGTCACCCTGTCCTTGTATTTTCCAATATGAAACTCCACCTCACACTGCTCATCAACCAACAATTGGTGCCCTTTTTCCAACAAAGACACCTTGTATGGATTTGGGTGCTTCAGTTTCTTTAAGCCCAATGTTTCCACCATCTTAGTGGCTACAAGGTTATTAGTACTTCCACTATCTATAATTAGTTTGAAGCGTTTCTCATGCGACTTTCATAACATCCAGAACAATTCTTTCACTACATCATGTTAGCCACTTCCTTAGCTGGTTTCAGCAAAACCTTGTTCAACACCAACGCATCACCTATTCCAGGCACATTTTCTACCTCCTGTGGCGGTGCCTTTGCTACATCAGGTTGAGCAACATATGCTCCCCATTGTCCAACCTGCTCACCTTCCAGACATTCAAAATACCTGTGCCCCCATTTGCGACACTTGTAACACTGGTAGGAATTTCTTCTGCCTCTTCCATTACCTCTTCCACGCTGGTATGGCCTTCCACCTCTGGTGCTACCATCTCTCTTAGTTTTTCCCGAAGTCTTTGAACTGCTTCCTTCTTCACCACTGCTGGATGTTTTACCTCTTCCAAAGGACTATTCCCTTCCTCTGCGAGAACCACATCCTCTCTCCGTGATCTGCTTCTTGGTAATATTTTCTTTCGCCTTCAAAGCACATTGTTATTCCTCCTCTATAGTTTTAGGGAAGAGAATATTGGTCTCATCTAGGATTTCCATCCGTAGACCATTCACAAATCTTGTTGTCTTCTCAAGGGTATCTTCAACATACCCAGTCCTCAAGTTCACTTTATAGAACTCTTCTGTGTACACCTTTACAGTCATCATTATTTGTCTCGGATTCTGCACTTGTCTGTAAAGAGAATTTGGTAGTCTCTAGGAAACAAATTTCTTTTCTTCTTCGCAATTAGCCTGCCCCATATCTTGATCAAGGGCATATTCAATATCCTCCTTTCTGCCTGCACACTGTCCCACCACAGTGTTGTGTGTCCTTTCAACTTGGTAACAACAAACCTGATTTTCCTATCCTCACTAACTTACTCATACTCGAATTATTTGTCTAACTCACTTATCCTGTACAAAAATTATTCTGTGGACAAGCTGCCATCATAAATAGAGAATTCTGGTCTTGGTTTTCTGCTAGCCATCAAAATTGATTTCAACAGTTTGATCTCTGGTGTCTCGTCCTCTGACCCATATTTCAGCACCATTGTTTAACCCTCACTGCCATCTCCACCTTCAGGATCCCTACGCCTTCCTGCTTCCACTACTGCCAAACGTGATGATAGAATTCTAATTTCTTATCGCAGTCCTTCATCTACTACTCCCCTTGCAGCTCTTCCCCGACCTCTTCTTCCTACTTCCATTTCCACCTAGGAAGAAAAATTTCTCTGATACCAAAAATTGGTGGGGACACGAGGATGGAAATTTAAACTTTAACTTTAAGAATTTAATCAGCACAACTTATTAACAGAAATTTTATTGAACAATAAAAAGTTTCAAGCCCTCCCTTTCACAATATTCTTAGCACCATGCGATCATGGGTCCAGAATCGTGGTCTTAGCCTCCACGTTTAAACGCATTGATCTTACGGTTTTGTATTTCATTGCATATTTTCATCGAAAGGGATTCTTTTGGAGAGAAAGGGTTTCTACGCTATGACCGCCTGCAATCATGCACAATGTCTGAGTGTATGAACTGAGTTTTCGACCCTGCTGTGGCCACCTACAACTCTATTCGATTGTCAATTGTATGGATCGACCTTCTTGGTAATGCTAGGGATTTTTGTTTCTATTTGTTATCCTCTTATTTCTTGTCTTCTATCTTTAGAAATCATTTCTTGGTATTGAAACTGTCCTTTTTGAAACCAACAGGTGCAAGTTTTTGTTCCGGGGCGACTCGACCTCTGTATCACAAAGGTAAGTTCTCTTTCTGATTTTATTCATGATTCTTATTGTTGCCTTGCTAATCTCCTAGCACCTTGGTTAGCAGGTGTAAGTTTCTTTGGCTTTGCAGAAATTTTATCCATTTGCAGTTTCACTGTCTCTTCGACCTTAGTTTGTTGGTCTTCGCTAATTCAGTTAAGTTGACTCGGTAATGCTCATTCTCAGTCCTTCATTTGATTTCATTTGTTTCGTTCAAATGCTACCATCTAGAATTCTTGTGTGTTTTATTGTGGGATGTAGGTGTCAAACTTGATGTTGCCTTCTGCTGCCATCGTGGTCCAAGTCTTCCCTGTGCAACAGGGTAGGACCTCTCCTAAATATGCCTGTGATTTTTGTTTTAATATCTACGAAAAAAAACCCCAAAGAGGGTTTTGAGGTCTTGTTATTGTCGTATAGCATTGTTTTCCAATATCTCTTTTATAGCTTACTTTGTACGAGTTGAATAGTTTCTTTGCAGTCTTTTGATGTGGTTCAGTTTTAGGGCAGGGTTTAAAGCCTACCTGTTGTATAACTTATAAAACCCTTACTGGGTTCGGTCTTCAATGCTATTTTAAATTAACTGAAACTTGTTCCAATGTTGTTGTTCGATTTTGAATTACATTAGTAAACTTTTGAATAAAAAAATGAATGATCAGGAAAATATGTTCACAATTTTTTTTTTTTTTAAATATACCTGTAATTCTCTGTTTCCAGCATATTGTTATTGTGTTGCTCAGTACGGCTTCGTCCTGCTTGAAATTTTCTGGGTTCTGCAATTTATTTCACTTGTCACAGGAAAAACTCTTGGCACATTTCAATATTTAGATTAACTCAAAATGCAGAAAAATAATTGTTATTTGAAAGAGAAATTTTATAATGTTTTCTTTGTACACACACACAAATTCACTCTTCTAACACACTTCTTCTCCCTACAGATGACAAACCCTCTTTTCGTGGGTTTTGGGTTGGTTTACACCTTTCCTGAATCCCCCATGTAATTGAGAAACTGCCATTCAGTTTCAAAACTTTTTATTAAAACTAATCTTTCTCCTTAACTAATTTACCCTAATTATTCTTTTAATCTAGAAATTACAATAGCTGTGTTAATATAATTTTAACTTTAAAAAAAAAAAGACTAAAATTTTATTTTATTTCTGCAAGCAGAAAGTAGCTAGCTCCAGTTGTGGCTCTTCAGTTGGATGCTCCTGCATGAATATTATTTTGAAATTATTGTTACTTTACATATTATGTAAGTGTAACCACTATATACTGTAATTGTTACCATTATATAGTACACATTATTTTGTCTAATATATTGGAATATATTGACAACATTACCTTTAGAAAATTGTATGGAGGAGTACAATTGGAGGGGTAAGGGGTAAGTGGTCAGTGTAATTTTTTTGTAAGATTACAAGTGTTATAACTCCATTATTTTGGGACTTCCTTCAATTTTTTTGCATGGCATCTTGTCTCCTTTAACCTCTTCTTTGGGTAGTGTTCTTCAAAAATACTAAACTCATTTCTTGGTGTTGGTGTGGTGTCATTTTCATTTTTTTCTATCAAACACTACTTCAATGTGGTGAACATTTCCCTTTCCCAAACATCAATGACCACGTTCCCATGGCCCCTTGCAGGTGAAATTTGTTTTCTTTCTTCTAATTTGGTTTTGAGTTTCTTCATATAACTGATATTTCTTGGTTTCGTCCTTCTGAGTTGTCTTCTTGTATTTGTCCCTCATAGGGATTTATGATATAGGTGGAGTCTTCACTTTTGGTGTTGCACCTCCCATATCTCAATTCTTGGTGATGGCCTCTAGTAATGTAGTAGGTTTGAAAGCCTTGACCCACCCATGCAATGGTTCAACTAGACCTTCTACAAAGAATAACTAACCTTTGTGCAGAAATATCTGTCACCATGACTCCTAACTATTGGAATTATGAGATGTAGGACTCTTGTGACCCATACTACTTGAGTTTTGGTAGCTCTTTGAAGTATACCAGGAAAATTCTAATAAAATCTCTCTAACAATATTTGAGAAATCCATATATGAGGTTATGATGGAAGGCCCCAATGTGAACAAACCATGGTACCACCATTCGTGTGCTTCCCCTTCCAAATATAATGTGGAAAAATTTGATAGTGTATGTGTCCTACATGGGATTAAGTCAGAAGTAAGTATCCCATTTTTCACCCAATCCATTGCTCAACATTTGGATGATACATCAAATGAGGGAATACACAACTTCCTTATTTTTTGAATTAGACTTTGATTTTGTTTTTCCTTGGCCTTGTTCATGTACTTATATTGTTGTATTTATTGAACGTCATGTCCATTCCAACATATTCTCCTAATGTTGCATATTCTCAAAAATATTCTATAAATTCATTTTTTTATACTAGTCCTTAGTTTTTTCTCACCTGATTATCCATAAATTGAGGTAGTAGGGGCCTATGGTTCCTGATACTAGTTTCCCAATTGTTTTATTGTGGAAAATTATTGAAAGAGCCAAGATTATGCTAGTTTCTCCCTTCAACACCAAACCAACTATTACGAACATCTAAACCAGTGTTACCTACAGTTTTTATGGTCTGGACAATGATTTGCATCATTTTTTATTGTAATTGGGCTATAGGTTTCTCCCTTTGTATTAGAATATTCATCATTTGGTGGTGTCCTTGAATTAGTGCATGCAAGAGATCACTAGGATGTGTTCTCCTTGCCCACCCTTGTCACCCATAGTTGAAAAATGGGTGATCCTCTTTCTTAGTACTATAATGTTGCTTCTATTTTCTAAAAGTGCACAATGATCATTCACTCACAAGTTGGCAAGTTGCACAACTCTGATACCAATATCTTATCCCACGGGGATTTTTCCCTTAGGGTTCAATTTTTTTAGGGTTTCCAATAAATCAGAAAAGGATCATGTAACAACAGTGTACATTCATATAAAACTATATATCATCCTATGTATGCACGAATATAAATATTTCAACAACAATATGATCCTTCAGCCAAATCACAATAAATTATGGCTAATTATTCAATGAACTATATATTTATCCAACCAATGATTTCACCAATACTGTGTTGTCAATATTCAATATATCAACTTTCTAGCTATAATTGACATTAACACTATTCAATTTTGTGGAAACTAATTAATTAACAACTTATCGCTTTAACTATTGTTGCATTATGTCTAACAGATTCCTTATCAAGATGGTTTATGACAACTCCTCTCTCCAAGCGTCCTTGCACTGACCTTGTTGTAATAGATTCTCTAGAGAAATGATTGTCCCTTCTTGACCTAAGCTTATGCTATGTAACTACATTCTTCTGAAGGATATACCTATTTCCTTGTGAGCTATTCAATGGCTACCATGTTATTATTCCTTGCTCGTTGGTCCCAATATCATGATACACATCCCTTAAAAGACTCATGCTGCTTTTGGTAATCTCAGGTTCACACTTTCTACCATCAAAATAACCCACTAATTGGCATAAGCATTAATTTTTTGCCCTATAATGTTATTCACTCTGCTAGGAGGGATTTATTTCCACAAATCGAATGTTTGGGTTGACATTTAATATTCTTCTGGGCTCTCTGTAATCTCAGGCATGTAAAAATGGGATCAGTTGCTTCCCTAATCAGCCTTAGGGAGGAAAACAAAATGCCATAATTACCTCAATGAATCTCCGGTATGACTGAGGAAAGGCCTCAATGCCTTAGAGAAGGTGACCTACAACCTTTTTTTCCACCAACTCCAAGATTTTATACACAATGGATAATCACAGAGGTAAATTTTTTGTCTTATAAATTTCCTATCAAGTTTTTGGTGACTAAGTAATGAAAAAATTTAATAGCTCTAGCACACAGTGTGAAACATCATAAAGTAATGAAAAAACTTAATAGCTCTAAAAGATCAAAATTTGAAAGTTGGAAATGCTGAGTGGAGACCATAAAGTTGAAACAAACAAGAAGCACCACAAAACCAACGGTGTTATAGGAATAAGTGTTTGGGTGATGTAAATGATAATTGAAAATGGGAGAAAAATGCTAGCGAGGTCAATGGTGTCAATAAATACAAATTAAGTCCATTATTCGTAGATGACATTTTTCTTTTGAACAAGGTGAGATTCATTAAACACTACAAATGATCAGGCCCACCAGATTTCTTGACACAAACTGAAAAAATAATAAATATATTAGAATTTTACTGATGGTATAAATATTTGGACTAGAATTTCTATTCCATATAGTTGAAGAGAAAGAGGGACAACAATGGTTCCTTTATAGTTGTATTTCCGCCATGATCGTTTCTGGATCATGGTTGCACCACCCCACTAAATATCCAATGTAGGGGAAGATATAGGGAGGTTGATTTTGGACAATGGCTCTTAGCATTGGTGCTTTAAATGGTTTAGTGAGTGGTCATGTGGTGTAGGGATCGATTATCTCCAAATTTATCTTGCCCACATAAGAAAGAAAATAAGCTCTTGCATTATGGTGAGGTGAAATTTTAATATTATGTATATACTTTGGGAAAAGGTGTAGTTGGAACCCTTTGATACCATAAAGGATGTGGCATGAACTTATGACGAGGCTGCATATAGTTTCAAAGGGTCGCAAGAAAAAATAAATTTCCCAAATGAGCTGCACCAAAGCCATTGAAATGCTCATCACCCTTGTGGCTCCTAGAAAGCAAGGGAGTCCAAACATTTCAGTGCAACAAGATATTAAAATATAGTCATGAGAGATTCATTTCCTATAAGCCTAATCTTGTAGTAGAATCTAGGTCCGTCTTCACTCCTTTGTATTGAGCAGTATCTCTTAATATCAATCTCGAATCCCTTACTTCAACAACCGACTTCTAATTTTGTTATTACTAGCTATGTCTGAAAATTATTTTACCAGTTCTAATAATTGAGTTCTACTAATTTTTCGTATTTATGATGAGTAAAAGAGTATAATATAAAAATAAAAGTTAAATAAAAATTAAAAATAAAAATAAAAACATAATGTTGTTTGACAATTAAAATAGAAATAAAAACAAAAATTCTTAAATCCATAGAAATAGATTCTTAAGGAATTTCCTCTATTTGAAATATTTTGTTATTTTATGGGCATATCTATATTAATGGAATAAGATAATATTATAGTTGTAAAAGGATACAAATTGTTACATATTGATATTTACTTACTTATATAGCAGCTTGCAAGGATGAGTTGGAAGCATACTTGCAACATAATTGAATTCTTAAAAAATAAAAATAAAAATAAAGGGCTAATCAACCACATAACTGTTGAATATCATAGTAGTCAATATCCAAATAGATTAAAATAGATCAATCAAGCTATAACTTACAAGTGCTCATCTCAAGGTTTTTCTTTAAAGTGTTTTGGTTCTAACACTATCTCAACCTTGACATTATAGTTATTGTTTTTTCTTCTTTTTAGGATAGGCGGGTGGGACCACTTATGGGGGATTTGAACTGGTGTCCTATTGAAAGGATTTCCTTAATAGCACAACCATTCATCATCAATCCAAATCAATGTGGGATAAAAGTGGCTTCTATCATTAATCTGTTCCCATGAGGTTTGAACTTCTCTAAATGTCACTCATCCCATCCCTAGTTAAATTTTCATAATGCACACCAAACATTGTATTACATTAAATTAATCATACATATAAATACAAAAACTATTGGTCTAACATAGAAATATTATCTTAATCATACAATCAATATGGCGAGAGAATATCTCAATAACACACCTATATAGGATCTAAGATCTCTCTTAGATGTATCAAACTTCTAAACGAAGTTAATATCTCCATCACATGACAAGTTTGAACTATATTTTCCAAGTCCCACCCCCACCCGTCCCCCACCCCATTAATGACTACTTGTCTCAATTTTAATCAAAAAAGTCTAGATGTGGTCTTGTTTACAAATATGATTAAAATTAATATAACGATGTCCATATAAAGGAACAACCATCTACTAGAATGCATGGGTATCAACCGCTAGTCTACTAGGATGTCCTTCATGTACATGGTTTAATCGACCTACATACATGTACATGTACTTGTAATTCCCCATCAATCATTATCATTTATAAATCTTCTAGGCTACTAACTCCATCAAGTTGTCTCATAACCCTCGTAAAGGTGTATTCAACGAGCTGGATTCCCGAGTTCCACTCTTGAACTCTCGAATTCAATTACTGAACAACATCCAAGATGTAATATAACCTCACCAGAAGACCACTCTCATGTCTTCAAAAAATGAGGGATACTTCCCTAGATCCATAATTTCCATAACTCATCAACCATCCATGCTAAGTTTTTACCTACACTTGATTCCTTCTATAATAGCTTAAGACCATTAAACCAACTTTCTAACCTCTTTCACATTGTAGAGTACCATCATAATAATATTAAACACAGTTTAAAAATTATTGCAAACAAAACAAATGATTGATCTAGACTCTTGTGCCCTAATGACAACATGATATTTGATGCTTGAGACAACAAAGGATGGATCGTTAAATTTGGTGACTTGAATTGGAGCTGAGTTACATGTTACTGATGTTGCAAACTAATATAATTTTTATCTTAGGTACTAAAATAAATTAAGACAAAAGTTTGGAGAAAAATCCATATTCCATATTTCTTGCACGAGAAGCATGCATAAATACACTCTTCCAATGCCTTTGGAGTGCACAAATGATTTGATGACACTGCGTGCACATGACATGATGAAACATATTGACCCAAGTTCCATGCGAGATTAACACGCAACAATCAACCAAAGGTTTTGGCATAATATAGCTTGTAGAAGTGTAGTTCAGCTAATATAATTCTCAAGGTTCCTTCATATATTGTTACTTCAGATGATATTTTCAAGAATATAGTACCAGGTGTGTATTTCAACCAATTCTCCTCAGCCATAGACAATACAAAACTTCCATTACGCAATCATGAGAAGAAATCGATACATAAATAACTAAAAATTAAAAGCTTCCACATTGTAACTATTATGCTCAATTCTTTATTTAGACCATAAAACAATCTGTGGAAAAAAAAATGCATACCCAAAAACACTATAATATGTGTTGAGTATCTACCAATCCAATCCAACTGGTTCACCTGGAAGCTTCAACATTTGTTATTGCTAAATTTCTAATGAAATTACACGAGCACAATAATCAAGCGATGAGAAATGTCCCAATTGGTAGTAAAAAACAGTCCCAAGAATTTAAAGAAGCAACCACCGAATTGACTTGACTTGTTTTACCATTATGATATGCTATACCACAAATTAATTTTGCACAAAATTGAATAAACCATGGTGATGTTTCTATCTTGATACCTTCGTCCTGATGTGCTCCAATATTGGTAATCCACTAGCAGTTATCTTAGTGCTCCATTTTTTATTTTTTTTTAAACACTCTATTGGATGGTAGACAAAACACACAGTACATAAAGTATATTGCTCTCGAAAAAAAACAAATATACCGTATACCCTATATCCCTTGGCACTCCCATGAGAGAGGCTTGGCCCAACCCATATGGGCTCTAATACCAAGTTAAATATGCATATTGCACACCAAAAATGTATTACATTAAATCAATCATACATATTGTTGGGTCTTGAAATTGTCATTTACTTCCATTATATTCTCACTTATATTTCCATATTATCACCTTCACTCCACCTCCATTTCATTACATTTACCTTACCATTACCACTATTGGGTTACATTATGTTTTTCCAAAATTTATTAATTCCTAGTATTTTTAAGTAAATTTATGGTTAAAAATTAGAAAATAATATGCACATACTTATACCTAACAGGTGGAATGAATTTTTTGTCATGTGTAGGTAAAAAAGAAGCTTCCAAAAGACTCTTATGTGGCCTCCTAAGGCCAAATTCGAATTTGGATGGGGAAGATCATGGGATCATAATGATATGTGTCTCATTTCCTATTTGTATTGTAATTCTAAGAAGACATGTGCCTTATCACTTCCTATTTGGTTTGTAACTCTAGAGATATAGGGAGAGATTCACGGAATCTCATTAATGAGATAGATTCTCATTTTTTTGTATAAATAGGGGAAGCTTTCTCCTATCAAATCTTGTGTAAAATTGTAGTTATGCTCAAGCTTTAAATACAAAATTAAATTATGGCGCCTTAATCATGAATGTTCCTTAATTTTAACTTGGTTTTGCTTACATATGGAGCATCTCGATTTACCATCTCTCATACTTTTATATCAGCTACCTAAAATGTGTGAGATTCACTTTCTTTTATAGATTAGAGTTTATTTGTTTTCTTAGTATTAGTTTTAGAATGAATGTGTAATATTTGTTTTTCGAAAAACATTTCAAGAGGAAAGATTTATCTATTTTCCAATTAGTTATTTAGTTTCCTTTCATGTTATGCTATTTACTTTCTTAGATCAAACTATAAATTCATTGTATAATTGAATGTTCCTAAAATATCAGGCTAAGAAGGTGTCTTGTCATACTTCCAAGTTGGGTGATTAAATGTTCAACCTATACAATCATTGTGCTTTACTTTTATATGTTTTTACATTTATTTTTAGATCCTCATTTAATTGTATAATTGAGTTTTCTTAAAGATAATTTAAAGAAGGTGATTTTATCATATTTCTAAATTGAATACTTGAATAACTAACTTATGCAATTTTTTATTTTTCCCTTTGCATGCTTTAATTACTTTCCTAGATTTAAAGACTAAAGTATAATTGGTTTCTTATACATCATCTGAAGAGGGTGATTTTATCATACTTCCATATTGAATGTTGGAGTGATTGAACGTAACTTAGTTGTTTTCCTTTACATGCTTTGAAATTCTTTCTTAGATTAAAATTTCAATTCGTGCAAGTGTGATTGCGCGCGTCATATTTTCTTTCTTTTCATTACTTGAATTCATAGGTTAGTTGAATTTCATTTTCATTATTTTATTTCATAGATTAGATGAATTGGTTTTCGTTATTTTTTAGTTAGATTGATCTAAACTGGAAGACAATTTCTAGCACATACAGTGCACGCATGCTTCACAAGTTTATGAAACCACTGGGTTGAAAAATTAAATGATAGGCAATCACTTTGCCCCAACATTTTGGTGCAGATGCTGGGGAAGTGTGCATGGGAACTAGCTTTCAGTCTAGAGTGTATTTTATTTGTTTTTGTTTTTTTTACTAACCATTTATGGAAAAGGTGTCTAAAATGCAGCCCAAAGACTACATTGAGGAATAGTATCAAAAAGCGATTGCACCACAACATTCATCTATTCTTCAAGAGATCCTTGCGGAAAATCGAAAGATCAAGTCGATTTCGCATATCATTACAAACAATCAGGTACATTTTTAAAGTTTGGATATGAGTATTTCAAATATTCTAATCCGTAAATGGCTTCATTGGAAGCATTCATATACTTAAAAATAAAAATAAAAATAGTTTTTAGATAGATAGGAAAATAAAAATAAAACCAAACTTAGCTATAATTTTAGAATTTTATTTTATTTTATTTTTATTTTTTAAATAATAAACGTTGATTAATTCATTTTGAATAAATTTCAGTGTCATAGTAAGAATCACTTCGTTTTTTATCACCATCAGAAATAAAATTTGTGTGTGAAAATATGAATTTATTTGACGATGCTGACTAGTATGCTCTCTTCTAGCACCTTGTTGAGACATGGAAGATCAGAAAATAAGATCAGTCAACTTAAAAATTAAAATTCAAAAATATGTTAAAAATTTTGCTGGAAATTGATCTACAATTCTATTGAAAATTGTCGTTTGAGTCATGATCCTTTTTTTTTAATCAATTCTGCAAATTTTAATGTTTTGCACCCTCTCAATCTTCTTATGATTTATTGAATTTCATGTGCACAACTTTTCTTTAAAAAAAAATTGTTTTGTTTAAATTAAAAAAATATATTTTTGTATATGTATATTTTTTAAAATGTAACATATATCAATTTATAAAAAAAAACTAAAACATTTTTATATTAAAAAAAAATGAATTAAAAAAAAAAAAAAAAAAATTCTAAACAACGAATGGCCCATGGAAAGGAAGCCCACCCATATGCATGAGGCCAGCCTTTGGCTTGGCCTTACGCATATGTGCAAGCCTCCAATCTACTCAAAATTCCATGCACTGCACTAAAAAAAGGAACGTTCTTTTTTCCATATTCGGTCTTCTTCAAGCAATAGTTATTAGGAATCGATTTTATAAGTTTCAAAGGCAGACAATGAAGGTGTATTGGATGAAGAAACTGCTGATGAAGAGAAGATTTCAAACTACTGATGAAAATAAGATTGCAGATTCAATTATAGAGACAAAAAATGAAAGTATATGAGATGAAGAAATTGTTGATGAAGAGAAGATTGCAGATTCCATTACAGGTAATTGGAATGAGGGAGATCGATCTGAACTTCTCTCTAAAAGACAAGCCATTACACATCAAAACCTACAAATAAAAAAATCAAACCACAATAATTTTATTTTGTACAGAAGTAATTTCTAGAAAACGAAATTGCTATAAATGCGTAACTGTTAAAAACACCTAATTTTAAAACGCATTTTCTGAGCAAACCAAGGCGAATTAGGAAAAAATAAACATGGGTTTTTTCAGGAACAGGGTGAGTTATTTAAAACACGAGTGATTTTCTAGATTTCGCAGCCATTTTGGAGAAATTCAGGGTTCTTCGGAGCTTCGTTTTGCAGATTGCGTGAGGGAAAAACGATTTGTTTTGAACTGTTTAAACATGGCAAGTTGAAAGCAGAAGAATCCAAGTTAATAACAAACTCTGCTCCACATGGCATGTGGTATAAGATTCCAATTTGATTAAATAAATTGGATTTTAGACACATATGTGTCTCATCATTAAAAAAATAAATAATAATAATAAAAAATAAATAAATATAAAAAATAAAATAAACAATCTATATATATATATATATATAAATGAGAAATAAAAAAATTGCATATACAATCGATTTATTGAAGCAATTTATAAGACGAAAAATACTTGGAAAATTTGATTGAACTAATTTTTGGTGCAAGTATTTTTTTTTTACAGCTTCAAGTATTTTTGACAACATGCTTTTGCAGCACAAATGAAAATTCAATTTGACAGTGACTTGCAGAGAAATTGGAAGAATATTTAGATGATTTTTGAATATTTGGCATTAAAAATTATAATGTTGTTGATGTGAAGCTTTAACTTGTAGGACACAACGAATCTTTGTGATGCCAATCATATTTTTGGAATCACAATTGAAGCCCCTTAATACGATTTGCAGTTCTCTCAAATCGGTTAAAGATCCGATTGACCCCAGAGATGGATAAGGTGTCTACATCATTCCCTCTTCCTGTGGGACACCTTAGATTGGTGAAACTGGTCGCACTATTAATCAAAAGATCTGTGAGCATGCTGCCAACATCAAACATAGAAGATCTCACTTGTCCACCTTAGTTGAGCATGCAGAAAAGACTAACCATCATGTTTGCATAGAATATGCTAAGGTCATTGCTACGATCGACCATTTCCATCATCGTAAGCTGAGAGAGGCCATTGAAATTGAGAAAAGACCCGTTAATCTCAATAGAGATGACAACTGGAATATCAACATGTGTTGGATTCCTGCCTTATATTCTTATTATTTATTTATTTATATTTATTTATTTTTATATTTTTTATTTATTTTTTATTTCATTTTATTTTTATTTTTTATTTTTATTTATTTATTTATTATTTTATTTATTTTTTACTTATGATTATTATTATTATTTGTTTTCTTGTTGTATGATTCGTTGATAGTTCGTTGGTTATATTTTTTTTTTCCTCAAACCTTGGCTCTTATAAATAGTCAAATACACAATTAAAAATAATTTATAATTACGAATTAATAATAATAATTAATTATTAAATAATTAAATCAATTAAATTGAATAAGAGATATATACATATATACACTATTGGTTAAATAACTAACTTTTAAATTAATTAACTGATTAATTAGTTGAATAAATATATTAAACGTTTTATAAATAAATAATAATAATATAATAAATAAATAAATAATAATTAATTAAATAATTAAATATTCTAAGTCAAACTAGTCGTTATCCTAACGGCTAGTTGAGCCATTTCTACATCTACTTAAACTTAATGCTCGGATCTGATCTCTCACACAGTCCTGATGATGAACCACACTATTGTGATTATTACCGAAAGAAATTTGACAATCATATTACTGAGCACATTGCACAAAGTCATCCGACAACAGGGAGTTGATTTATTTTTCATGGTTATTTTTTTTTTAAATGGATTGTTATCGATATGATGAATTGGATTGAATATAACACTTTTGATTTTCCTTAATTTGTCTTATTTTGGCATTCAAATTTTTCGTCAGGAAGGAATTGGCCATTTCTTTTTTAACACACTTATGTTCTTTATGCCAAGTTTTTGTAGGTTTGGAAACCAATTGTGCGCAGAATTGGTCTTCAAAGGAAAAAATTCATGAGAAACATAAGAACAAGTCCATATCCATATCCATCAAGACCATTACCCTTCCTCCCTTTTGAATTATAAATCCAACGAAGCAATTCAAAGGAAGCCACATTTACTTTCCCAGCAAGAGTTAGTTTTTCATTTTTATTCACATACACTTTCCATTACTCTTTGTCTACACCTAACCCACAAATAAAAGCAATAAGCTCACTTACATGATTATTTCCCATTGTCATTTTCCATTTTCATCTTCCATTTCCATTTTCCTTCTCCTATCATTTTCATTTCGCAAATAAACCTTGCTTCAATGCAAATTATTGATTCCATAGTCCTTTGAGTCTAAAATCCTTGCAAAAACACCTTGAGGTTTGCATGCCTTAATGGCAAGTCCTCTTGTTGACGAACAGTGGGAATAAATTAATGTCCCTTGTTCTTAGGATCTTCTAGGTACTCGAAAATAGAAAAATTTTTCATACCTAGTAATATATGTTTGGGCATCTTAACTCTTATTGTCATCAATGATGAGAGTTCTCATGTTGACTAGTGGCATCCATTAATGGCCACTAAGCCAATAATTTCCTGCTATATTCGACATCAGAACATCTATTCACATAGCATGAATTATTCCAACGAGTTTTGAAGACATGAAGACTGTCATTTTCAACATTTTGAAGCAAATGAGTAAGATATGTAGCTACAATAGATCAGCACCATTCTGCAGCTACAGAATTAAATGGAAGCTGTAGAATCAAATGACAACAACATAATTAGATGACAACTGCAGAATAAAATGACAACAACATAATTAGATGGCAACTACAGAATCATATGACAGCAATAGAATCCGAAGACAACTGCAGAATCAGATGGCAACTACAGAATCAGAGGACAGTTGCAGAATCTGCATCATTTTGCAGCAAATTTAGAAGTTTTAGTAGAAGCAATAAAAATTCATCTTGAATTTTTTATCCATAACTTGTACAGCCACATGAAGAAGATTATGATCAGAATTTTGTAGCCACCACACATGCATCTCATCCATTTCCAAAGGGTAAGTTAAGGTATGTCATTTTCTAACTTTTTACCATATAATTCCTTGAAAAACTAGAATGATAATTTTTGGAAAAAACACTTATTTTCCTCATTTCATAAAATTTCCAATACCATCAGTTGGGGGGGAAGCAAAGGGGGGGAATACATTCATATTCAAATTTTTCCACTTTCATATCACATTCAAAATCCCACATACTTTCAAAGTATATTAACTATTACATTATTATTATAAGAATACAATGACTTTTCAAAAGTACTGAAACGATAATTGGATGCAAACACAATCATGGTTGTCACACAAGAACCAATCATGATGCAATCCAATAAAGATATACTTTGCAACAATACTCAAATTATCATTATGAAATGTTCAAATATTAAAATTGAATGCAACAACAAAATATGGTTGAAACACACAAACCAAACATGTTGCAAGTCAACTAAAAGACTTTGTAGAAGTATGAAGTTATCAAATGATATCATGCAAAGCAAAGCCAAAGATCAAAGGATAAAAAAGAATTAATGTAATAGATTACATGAGGACATGCAATAGCTTCAGTTGGGGGGTATGTTGGGTCTTGAAATTGTCATTTACTTCCATTACACTTTCATTTATATTTCCATATTATCACCTTCACTCCACCTCTATTTAATTACATTTACCTTACCATTACCACTATTGGGTTACATTATGTTTTTCCAAACTTTATTAATTCCTAGTATTTTTAAGTGAATTTATGGTTAAAAATTAGAAAATAATATGCACATAGTTATACCTAACAAGTGGAATGAGATTTTTGCCGTGTGTAGGTCAAAAATAGGCTTCCAAAAGAGTCTTATGTGGCCTCCTAAGGCCAAATTCGAATTTGTATGGAGAAGATCATGGGATCATAAGGATATGTGTCTCATTTCCTATTTGTATTGTAACTCTAAGAAGACCTGTACCTTATCACGTCCTATTTGTGTTGCAACTATAAAGATATAGGGAGAGATACATGGACTCTCATTAATGAGATACATTCTCATATTTTTGTATTAATAGGTTAATGAGATAAATGTCTCACTTTATCCACATTAAAAGGTTCACTAGACGTCTAGCGGATAGACAAATTCTCTTGAAAGAGCATAAAGGGCATGGATGACCTGGTAGCGACTGACACAATATCAAAGGGGATAAGGGACAGTAGGACTGAAGGCCATAATGTGCGACATGAGAGTGGAAACAAGCAATGAAGGATGGAGGACTATATCATGATATAGAGGGACTCGAGATAGACTCCATGGATGCGATGATGACTCAACTTGGATTCTCTAAAGGAGGGCGAATCAATGGTGCTGCCACACAGAAAAGGTCCAATGGGGACCAAAAAACATGAGTAAAATATGGTTACTCATGACGAAAATCAACATGAGTATGGACAAGTATGGAGGCAAAGTGGTGCCCCAAGTACAAGTCTTGCAAGTGAAGAAATTCGATTTGGAGGAGGGGTGAAGTGACCCTTCTTGGAAAAAATGTGCCTTTGTGAAGTATTAAATCACAAAAGACTAACAGATACCCATTTCAGGGCTCGATGAGAGCTTTCCAACAGTATAGACCATTTTTCAAACTCAGCTATGGTTTGGTTGCAGTAGGGGAAAGAAAAAACATGGGTTTCTCTTTTAATAAGGCATTTTCCCTCCAAATTCACTCAATTGCAAGCAGAGCTGTGGTGAATGTAGAGAGGAGAGAAGGCCCTAAGTCTTGTGTCGATCGTAGTGGACAAATCAACCATTGGAATCGGGATATGTTAGTTTTAGGTAAGAGGCCTATCCCTACTCTTTCTTTTCAGTGGATTGAAAGTTCAGTTTAGGCTCCGAGAGCTCGGGAATAGACCCCTGCTCCTCTTTACAGCCGGGTCACACTTTTTGGGGAAAAAAATGCGACCTTAGTAGAAATTTTGGGTAGAAAAATGCAACCTGTCCCAGGATTGGGCATGAAAAGTTCAACCTGACAGAGAGGGGTTTTTTTGTGCTATTTTTTGGCTGAGAGCTAGGTTTTGATGTTTGGATAAATTTTTTCCTATTTTTACACTAAAAAATATGATGGTTTTGTGCAGATATGTTAGAATTACGGATCAACTAAAGAGAGAGAGACCTGGACACATTACGGTCGGAGATCCGAGAGGATTAGGGTGTCTGCAGTGCATTGGCTAGGTTTGTGGATCTAAATTTTGTGGAGAACCCTCTGATGAGAGTTGGAGAGTCCTTGTTGGCCCGGATTGCCAGTTACTCGGATCCAAAATATGAGGTATTTATAGTGCAGGGGCACTGGATCGAGTTGACGGTCTAGGATATATATTTTTTGACTGCCCTCCCACCACTTGGGATGGTAGGGAATACCCAGCCATTATTACCGCGAGGGTGGAACATCATGGATTTTGTAGAGTGTCATTGTTGACTAGGTCTCCATGTAAAAGGGACATTGATACTCATCGAGGATCTAGAGAGGTTATAGACCTGTGATATGGCTGCAGCAGTGCTATGGATCCTCGAAAACCAGGCATTCCACCACATCATTGGAGGGAAGATGATGCTTGTGGAGAGTGTGTTGAGTGGGACCTACTATGGGTGGGCCCAGATGATGATGTCATCATTGAAATGATAGTTGTCACTATGCAAGTTACAGGTGAACCACGACTGTGCATATGGTACAATATTGTGCTCGCTCTTCTTTGAGAATATCCCAACACTTAGACCTCATATACATCTCTAGGATGGGGGCCCGAGGGAGGCCAAGATGCGTCGATGGGGGAAACTACTGTGCAGAGGAGGAGGTGGGGCGGTCAGACGGGTATTCCTACCCGAGTTCTTTAACCATTTGGATTAGATGCCATTGTACATAGACGACTATCCCTATAGTGGGATGAGTTATTGTGGGGACTTGGATTTGCCATTGCCGCCTAGTCGAGTATGGGGGCTGGATGGTAAGTGATAAATTGATAATATTTTATGTGCATTGTAAAGTTTCAGAATATTGTATATGGTACTGATTCTTCTACTTTTGGTATGAATATACAACACTGGTAAAACCGGTCGGGTATATGGGATGGCCTGCAGTATCAGGAATTTCCAAATCTAATGGATCGAGAGTGCCACAAAATGAGGATGCAATGGCCCTCCTGGAGGACATCCGTAATAGATGTGAGAGGATTTTTACCGGTGTTTCAGGGAGAAGATGGCAAGACTTGGAAAACTAGTACATAGAGCCATGTATTGGTCTACCCTTGGAGTCGCGAGGGGTCATGTAGTGCATGGAGATGGGCGGGCAAGGGATGCACGATATACGAGCTGCAGGAGTAGAGCCATTGGCTCGGGATCCTCCAGATAGTGATTAGTGTGTAGGGGCAGGTGGTGCCCATAGTTTTGAGTTTTTGTAACATGCTAGGGGCATGCCATATGTATCAGAGTTTATGGACTCTAAAACATGTTATATGACACATATTATGGATATGCATCATTTTGATGGTTTTATCTTATTGTCTTGTGTTCAATGCATGTGCTAAATGCCAATCTAGAATATTGTTTGCAATTCTATCTACATAGTTATTTTTTGCTCCAGGTACATGACTGAATGTAATGATTTCAAATTCATGCATCAAAAGCTTCACTTGTAAATATCTTCTAAAAAGGATAGGATTATGCACACGATATACACCATTTAATTGCATGACAAGGAGCAGGGAATCTAAATGAACATGAAGGTGGAGGAAGCGACGGGAAAGGGCATCGACTAATAAGCCTCGCACTACATCATATTCGGCCTGATTATTGGTGGTAGTACCAATTCATACACCACTTGAGAGAAAAAGAGAATTTAAAGGGGTAAAAATCACCCAACTTGCCGAAGCTAGATTATGGGAGTAGAGACTTGCACCATCTGCATATCCGATATAAGGTGTGGACATAATATTGATCTGAAAGGTTCCATAAGATAATAGATGGGAGGATGATGAAGAATGATGGAAACCTATGTGCAAAGTAGAAATTGAACAAACACTGCGAGAGGGAGTGATCTGGGTAAGATGTTTGCTACACACACACCGACGGTTAGGTGCTGTGTGGGAGCTTCCGGAGGTGTAACTTGCGCTCAGGCCGCGAAATGCACCATAGACACAGATGATTCCATCCTGCTTATGGGCGGGAAAGATGAATTAAGGGGTGGACAAGGCTTCCATGATGTCATCATCAAAATATAAGATGGAGTGACTGGATGAAGGGAGACCACATGACGCAACGAAGCTACCTGACTCATCATCATGAGAAGCAAGGTTCGCATGTGCATCATCATAGGGGATGACGGAAGAACAAGCAGATAAAGAATCCACTAATTTTGAGTCGAGGGTGATCGCTGAAGGGAGGTTGAGTGAAACAGAAGGGGGAGTCTCTGATGGAGTTTCCACCGAGGGTCTCATGAATGATGATAGGTAGAGGATGGTGGCTGTAGGCTCTATCATCTTGACATTAGGAGGGAGAATTTCAATGGGAGCAGGTAAATCCTTGAGCTGGCCCGAAGCATACTACGTGAGGATGGGAGAGGCAGATTGGTTCTGTTCAATTTCGTACTCCCGAACTATGTCCTAAGAGGTGCGATAATGCATGAGGTGGGGAGAGTGGTGGTAGTAATGGCCATGGAGATCATACAAAGCACAAGATTGGTTGGTGTGAATAGTCTTAGGGTTCTTGGCTGCAGTTGAGGAAAAAACAGGGGCTTTAGGGACCGTAAACTTAGGCAATGCAACATTAACCATGGGCTTGATATAGGGCAACTAAGGACAGGTATGGGTGGCATGATTGACGACATCACACAAAGCACAAGGCTTTGGAGGCCGAGGAGGAGCAGGGTCAATTGAGGAAGCCTTGTATTTTTATGCCCTCTTGTGAGATTTACCCTTTTTACATGAAGTTGTCGCAATAGGAGAAGGTTCCTGTTGAGGTGGTTGAGGCACTGTAGCAGCGGGAGAAGTCATGGGGACCAGTTGAACTAGGGTCAAAAAAAGATAAGGTTTGGGTTGACCAGGCGGGGTGGCGGCTGGGGAATCTATGTACCATATGGGAATCCCCAGGGTCAGGTTAGAAAGGGATAAGGTAGCCATGACAGGTACCAAGAACACTCCAAGAGGGGGAGCTAGGAACGGTATCTGAACGAAGGGGTAATGGCCAGGTGGGACAGCTCATAGATGGTTAAGGCCTAGAAGAACCATTCCAAGAGGGTAGATAGGCTCATGGATACCAACTACAGGTGAAGGGCCAGGAGGAGGAGGTCTAGAAGGTTGAATTGAAGGGCTAGGAGCAAGTTGCGAAGGGCGGGGATGATGACTAGCCGAAGCGAGTTTCTTGAGAGAAGCCCAAGACGATTGCATCATGCAAACATTCGATGAGCTAGGAATAGAGACAAGAGGAGGAATACCAGGGAATGTACCAAGAAGAGAGGAGTCTTTGTAGACTCTGGGTGAGACACTGGTCAAGGGGTCGACGGTTTTCTTATTGGCCACCGAAGATATGATGGACTCACGGGAGGTCTGAGAGTTCGTACTATGTCAAACGGTCAATGGTGATATCTTCCCATTATGGGGAAATGACATCTTGTAGTGAACCGCAGATGGTACAACGAACATCACATTGGTCTAGCTACGACCAAATAGAATGTTGTAATCTAAGGGGGTGTCTATGACTTCTACATCAACACAAATAGCCTTTCCCACAAGACTAATAGGAAAATTACGGAATAGGCCAATGGGCTGGGAGGTGTGGCCATCCCACGCTCAGAGAGTGATTTTGGAAGGGGCCAACTCAAGTGATCTGAGTTGCTTCCAAACCAAATTGGACATCACACTGGTGGATTCCTCCTCATCAATGATACAACGAGAAACGTTGGCATTCTGGATCTTAAATGGGATTTGGAATGTGACGGAAGCAGGAAGAGGAGGATGTTCTGACTAGTCAACATCAAAGATGATCAATTGATCATCTGAAGGATGTACAGTACCCATTGAAGATAGTAGAGATTTTCATTGTGAAGGCAACGACTGGAGGAGTTCCAGCATTGAAATGGCAAGAAGATATTGCGCCAAATCACCTACTATACTATATGAATGGGCAGCTTTAACAGAAGCAGCATTTCGGCGTAATGGTCCCTTAGGGATCTTGGTATGAACCTCCACCTTAGGCTGAGGGATTTGCAAAGGACCATTAGGTGTCAAAAGAGGCTCTGTAGAACTTGAAGAAGGGAGCACATGGATAGATGTAGCAGGAGGCTTATTTTACTGATGAGATCGAGTCTGAAGGTTGAGGTCTATGGTTATAGGTTGGTTAGAGTTCATCATGAGAATTTGGTAATCAGAGGTACTAGATGGAGGAGGTGGAGTGGCTGCATGACCTTCAGGTTGTTGGGTATCCATGAATCCTTGCTGGGGGAAAGGATTAGTAAACACAGCCAACTGACTAGGCACACTACTGGGAGGGATGGAAGGGGAGGCTTGTTTTCCTTGCAATGCTGCTTGAGACTCCCACATCTACTGCATCTGTGGTAAAATAGGAAAATCATGCATGTAATGACCATAAACACCACAACAAGAACAAGGCTTATTTGTGTGAAGAGGCCTATCCTGCTTGGGCTGAGTGCCCTATTGCTGTTTAGTAGTGTTAGGTGAATTATTTTGAATATTTGGTCTAGGATTACCGGAGGCAGATTGATTTTGAGTGCCTTTCCTCTTCTCTTTGGAAGGAGGAGGATTAGTCGTGCCCTGCTGTGAATACACCTACCCCTGAGGGGGCAGTGGCTGCTGTTGCGGGGGTTGAGAAGGCAAGGGAGGCAGAGGCACTAATGCTTGAGGATCTAGAGCACCAGGCTGCTGGTATGGATAATAAGGATGTTTGGTAAAATTGTGGTAAACAGAAGGTTGGGAAAAAGGAAGAGGCATGCCGTATCTTAGATACATGCTACCGGGAGGGGGAAAAGTGCAGGAGGTGTTGGCCCCTCCATGAGGGAAACCATAACCCATGGGAGGCTAAGCGTATGGATGATAAATAGCTCCAACAATACCATCGGTGGCATGAGATACCCTTGCTGAGTTGGCACCACTGGGTCTAGGAAGATCAGGTAGAATGGTATAAACATAACTTGACTGAGCATAGATCAGGTCATATTTTAACGCAATCTGGAGAGCGCCTTCTTCAGTTTGAGGGAAATTTGATGCGACATATTTTCCTATAGCAGGAAAAAGGGATCTAAGGAACTAGTCCATGTAGACACGGTCTTCGAAGGTAGGGGCTCGACATAAGCTCTTTCTTCTCTTCCATTCCTGTACATGATTGGATAGGCGGGTCACACACGATTGACGAAAAGAACTCAAAAGTTTGGTACGAGTGTCATAATGGAGGGGAAGTTGGAAATAAGATAGAAAAGCCTGGGCAAGAGTCGCAAAGGTTGTATGAGAGGATGAGGCCTGATCAACATACCACTTAGAAGCCTCTCCAGTAATCGTACGTTGGAACAACTGAAGATGAACAGAGTAATCGGTAATGGAGTTAGACGAACACCACATGTGGAAAGATCAAACATGATTTGTAGGATATTCTCCAGCAAGACCTTCGAACTTGGGAATGTTGGAAGGGAGTTTGGTTGGCATAGCAGGCCAACTAGCGTCATTGTGTATAGGGTCATTGATCATCTGATTATAATCAGGAAGACTGAGGCCTGCCATATAGGGGAGCAAGGGCGCAACCAAGGTAGTTCATGTTGCGGTCCCACTAGTAGTATTCCCATCATTAGGGCCGAGGTTACCACCAGCGTTAGGTCCTAAACTAGACATGGTGAAGGTGACAAGGGGAGAAGAGGGGGCAGAACCAGAAGGGGAACCCAATGAACCAGAAGAGAAGTAGGAGTGCAGATTCGGTGGAGGACTAACTCGAATCCTACGAGGAGGAGTAAGTATTCCTACCAGAAATTGAGGATGAAGGCCAAGAAGTCTCCGGGATAAATGCCTTGGTGGTGCAATGGTGAAGGCACAAACATGGCACAAAGGGAGGAGAGACCAACGAGGGTGAAGAGGTGCAGGATCAACTGATTACAATGTCGAAACAAGGGAAAAGAGGTGCAGGATCAATTGATTTCAATGTTAACTTCTTTGCTTGGCGGTGTTAACTGTTAGGTCCTTATATTACTAGTATAGTCCCTTATTTTTTTTAGTGTAACCCCTTTATTGTTATTTTTTTACCCCTGTAACCCCCATATTGTTATTATTGTGCCCTTAAATTATTATTGTTAGGTCAGCTAGGATTACATTGTGGCCCCGTGGACTCCTATATATAGAAAGGAGGTTTTGTCATTTGTATCATCCAAGAATTTTTCATTCATGTAATGTATTGGAAGTTTCCCCCTTGAAGTGGCTTATTTCTAAGGCGTTGATATCTATTTTCTTCTCTTTTTGGAGCCAGTTTCACAACATTTGGTATCAGAGCTTTGGATTCTAGGGTTTCGCTGCACCAAACAGGTCATTGTGGATTTTTTGCTATAAATATTTTTATACGAAGGTTAAAAAGCTGAAATATTTTGAGCATGAAGCCGAAATCATGAGGAACATCGTCGCAAAATCGCGGAGCTTGGTTCGCAATATTTTCAAAGATGTGATCTGTGGACGTTAGATCTTTTGCAGGCTCTCTAATTTCATCTCAGAGAGGTCATTGTGGGAAAATCTTCATAACTCTCTCTCTCTGAGCATCGGATTGGAATTATGTCAAAAGTGGCTCGAAGTACACAAATTTTAGTTTCCTTTCTATCAATTTCAGAGCCAAAGGAGTAAACAATGACACGTGGCAAGTCGTACAAGTTTTCTCTACTAAACGAGTCTATAATTAGGTCATTGTGGGAGATTGGACATAACTTTGCCTTGAAGAATCCAAATTAGGTCAGACCTGTGGCATTCAAAAGAGTATTTATATGGATACCTTAGGGAAAAATTTTATATATTTAAGATCATAAATCCCATAGATAATTCAGTTTCAATATCGAGCTCCTCAAAATCAAGAAAAATGTGTGTAATTTTTTTGAATTACATAAGTCTCGTTTGAAAAAAAAATAGTTGTAATTTATTCCAAGGGCATATTGAAGAACATATATTAGTATTGGGTTCCAAAATGCCCCCTAAAAAGAATTCAATTCCCATTGAGCCTTCAGAAGGCTCTACTATGATTCATGAAGACGAAGAAACAGAACATGAGATATCAAAATTACAAGAGTAAGTGCACCAAATTTCACTATCTCAAAGAGAAACAAAAAATGAAATGGAAGTTTTGAAGAAAGGCATAGAAACTAAGATGGATGGTTTGAAGAAATGCGTGGAAGCTAAGATCAATGAAAAAATGAAAGATAACATGGAAAACATGAAGAATGATCTAAAAGTAGACATCGAAGGTTTGGAAAAGTTGATAAAAGAAATGTTTCCTAATGTCGGAAATATAGTAGAGGAAACTCATGATGAGAAAAAAATAAATGTTAATTGTGATTTCATAAACTCTAATGCTGGATGGAAGAACCACCATATTCCAAAGATGGATATGATGAAGTTTGATGGCAAGGACCCTGTAACATGGATACTACATATGCAACAATATTTTGATCTCAATAATGTGAAAAACACACAAAAGTTACACATTGCAACTTTACATTTAGAACAAAATACATTTGTATGGTATCGATGGCTTTTCTCCCATAAAAAAATTTTCACTTGGTCAATTTTTATGGAGGAAATGATAGCACATTATGAGGATACAAAGAGCAACACCTTCTTTATCCAATTGATAAATCTCAAACAAAAGGGTTCAGTGGCAGAGCACATCGAGAACTTCCAAAAATTGAATATAAGGGTAACTTATATTCCAAAGGAACATAGGATTGATGTCTTCATAGGGAATTTAAAGGATAACATCCAACATGAAGTTCGCTTTTGGGAACCTGCGTCATTGGAGAAGGCATTCATGTTGGCAAGAAAAATTGAATGTAAAATTATGGCGACAAGGAAGCCTACCACTCACATCTATAAATATGGAAGTGTTGCTACTCCTACACTTCCACAACCTACAAGGTTGACACCACAACAATTGGGAGAAAAAAGAGAAAAAGGGCTTTTCTAGAGTTGTGATAGAAAATACACTAATGGTCATAAGTGCACTGAGAAGAAATTATTTACATAGATTATGAAGAGGAGGATGAAAATGAAGAAGAAACTTCAAAAGTAGAGGATATACACCAGGAAGAAACCCTAGAAGAAGAAGAAATGAGTCCGACCATATCATGTAATGCATTGGTAGGAATTACCACTCCTCAAACTCTCAAGATAGAAGGACATATCAAGAAGAAAAAGGTAATATTAGTGATTGATTCAGGTAGTACCCATAATTTTATTCATTGTAAGGTAGCCAAGGAATTGAAGTATTTCCTATAGCCAACACCAAAATGTCAAGTGATGGTTGCCAATGGAGGAACTATAAATTTCTCTAGAAAATGCCATAATATCAAGCTAGCGATGGGGTAATATGTATTTAATAGTCCAATGCTTTCTATCCCAATGGGAGGTGTTGATGTTGTACTAGGAGTACAATGGCTACAATCTTTGAGGATGATAGCTTTTAATTTTCAAGAAATTTTCTTGAAATTTTTTTTGGAAGGAAAGGAAATCGAATTACGGGGTATTGCAGGGAAGCTAGGAAAGATAATAAGCTCTATTGTCATGAAAAATATTCTGAAGAAAGAACAACAGGTCGTAATTGCACAATTATGCTCACTAGAAGTTCCAACATCAAAATCATCTATTTCTCTAGATTTCCACAAAGTATTGGACAATCATTCCAAGGTGCTTGATACTCCCAAAGGAATCCCACCTATTCGTGATCATGATAATGCTATTCATTTGATTCCAGGAAGTGTTCCTCCAAACATTAGGCCTTACAGATATCCTTATGTCCAAAAGAGCGAAATTGGAAGTATGATTGCGGAAATTTTAGAGGTTGGTATAATTCAACCTAGTCAAATTTCTTTCTCTGTTCTAGTAGTATCGGTGCACAATAAATATGAATCATGTCGCATGTGTCCAAATTATAGGGAGCTCAATAATCTCAGTATTAAAGATAAATTTCCCATTCCTATGATTGATGAATTATTGGATGAATTACATGGAGCAATTTATTTTACTAATTTGGATCTTCATTCAGGATATCATCAAATTAGAATGAAGACTGAAGATATTCCGAAAACAACATTTCAAACTCATGATGGTCATTATGAATTTTCGGTCATGCCTTTTGGCCTCACCAATGCACCTTCTACATTTCAAGGGTTGATGAATTCAATTTTCAAACCATTCCTTAGAAAATTTGTGCAAGTATTTTTTGATGATATACTAATCAACAAAAAGGCTTGGAAGGATCATGTTCTACATGTTGACAGGGTGCTCAAACTATTGGAGGAGAAACAATTATATGCAAAAAAATCTAAATGTTTCTTTGGATTACAAGAGGTGTAATATCTGGGTCATATTGTATCTTACGAGGGTGTTAAGGTAGACCCTAACAAAATTAAAGCCATTAAGGAATGTAAATTCCCCACAACCATAAAGCAGTTGCGTGGGTTTCTTGAGTTAACAGGGTATTATCGCAAGTTTGTTAAGAATTATGGGAGAATAGCAGCACCTCTAACAACATTATTGAAGAAATATGAATTTTCATGGACTCCTGAAGCAACTCAGGCCTTTGAACATCTTAAAGAGGCAATGTGCCTAGCACCAGTCTTAGCTACGCCAAACTTCACAAAAACCTTTATTGTCGAATGTGATGCCTCAGGAAAAGGAGTTGGTGTTCTTTTAATGCAAGAAGGAAGGCCCATTTCTTTTGAAAGTCATTCAATCAAAGGAAAGTATTTACAAAAGGCTATTTATGAGAAGGAAATGTTAGC
This sequence comes from Pinus albicaulis, assembly GCA_034641835.2. Lineage (NCBI taxonomy): Eukaryota > Viridiplantae > Streptophyta > Pinopsida > Pinales > Pinaceae > Pinus > Pinus albicaulis. The sequence continues at coordinate 520,819,713 of CM076570.1, forward strand.
AATACTACATGCACTAAATAAATGGAGACCTTACCTAATGGGAAGACATTTCAAGGTAAAAACTGATCATGATAGTCTTAAAAAATTTTTGGAACAAAGAATATCTTCAGAAGAGTAGCAAAAATGGGTCACAAAGATGTTGGGTTATCACTTTAAAATCGTCTACAAAAAAGGGAAGCTAAATGTTGTTGCAGAGACACTCTCAAGAAAGGAGAAGAGGTGGAAGCATTGCTTTGTTCCATTTCAATTATCCAACTGGATTAGATAACCAAAGCAAGGGATGAATGGAAGAAGGACGAAGAAGTGTGGACTCTCATTCAAAAGTTTCAGCAAGATCCTAGTACATCTAATAAATTTAGTTGGAAAAATGATTCCTTATGGCACAAAGATCGCTTATCTATTTTCAAGAATTCCCAACTAAAACAAAAGATTATTTTGGAATTTCACACTTCTCCTCTAGGAGGACACTCAAGATTTTTAAAAACCTACCACAGGGTGAAGAAAGAATTATTTTGGGATGGCCTTAAATATGATATTCAAAAGTTTGTGACGGAATGTTTGGTTTTCTAGCAAAATAAAGTGGAGACAATTAAGACCTCGGGTCTTCTGCAACCTTTATCCATTCCAAGTCAATATTGGGAGGAGATTTCAATGGATTTTATCACAGGTTTACCTAATTTGGAAGGAAGGAGTGTCATCATGGTGGTAGTTGATAGACTTACCAAGTATGCATAGTTTTGTGCATTATCTCATCCATTTAAAGTGACTACAGCTGCTACTACATTTATGGAAACAATTCAAAAGCTACATGGAACCTTGAAGATTATTGTAGGTGATAGAGATCCCATTTTTACAGGAAATTTTTGGATGGAATTATTTTCTTGTTTGGGTACTCAACTAGCTCATATCTCATCTTATCATCCTCAATTCGATGGTCAAACAGAGATAGTGAATAAATGTTTGGAAGGATATCTTCATTGTTTTGTATCTGATAAGTAAGAATAATGGGTCAAGTGGTTATGGCACTTTATAGATATCATCCACCATCCATCACATCTTCTTTAAGGGAAAATGCTAGGGTTCAAGCAGTGGAGGATCACATCGAGAATCAATAATAAGTTCTCCAACACTTAAAGGATAACCTAAATTTGGCACAAAATCGAATGAAACAACAGGCAGACCAACATCATAGTGAGAGAAGTTTTGATGTGGGAGACTGGGTATTTTTATGGCTACAACCATACAAACAAATTTCCCTGAAGCAAGCTAAGAAGGATAATAAATTATCACCAAAGTACTACGGTCCTTACAAGGTTTTGCAAAATATTGGTACTATGGCATACAAATTGGAGCTTCCTGCTTCTTTGTGAGTGCATCCAGTTTTCCATGTTTCATGCTTAAAAAAGGTTATAGGTGAGAAAATTCCAGTTCAAACAATATTGCCAGAAATTGATGAGGAAGGAAAAACCATATTGGAACCTAAAGCAATCACAGAAACAAGAACTCAAAAACTATGAAATCGATCAATTTCAGAGTATATCATCAAATGGAAGAACTTACCCATGGAAGATTCTACATGGGAGGATGAGAGTTTTGTACAAAAGCACCCAAGGCTACTCAAGTGTTGAGGACAACACCTTTTTGAAGGAGAGGAGTATGTTAGGTCCTTATATTACTAGTATAGTCCCTTATTGTTGTTAGTGTAACCCCCTTATTGTTATTGTTGTACCCATGTAACCCCCATATTTTTATTATTGTGCCCCTGAATTATTATTGTTAGGTCGACCAGGATTACATTGTGGCCCCATGGACTCCTATATATATAGAAAGGATGTTTTTTCGTTTGTATCATCCAAGAATTTTTCATTCATATAATGTATTGGAGGTTTCCCCCCGGAAGTGGCTTATTTATAAGGTGTTGATATCTCTTTTCTTCTCTTTTTGGAGTTGGTTTCAAAACATTAACCAAGCTCTTCTTCACTTGAGGCATGTGTGTAAAGTGTGTAAATTTTAATTTTTAAACCCAGATGTTTGTAGAGAAAAAGAAAAAGTGTGTTGTATAAAAAGGTATGAATTCACCATGCATTTTCTCATTATTTTCCTTTAAACATAACTCTTTTTATTCTAGAAAGGTGATTTATTATAGAATTATGATAGAATTGCAAAGACTTATGTTTATTGTAAAAAGTAACTAAAAAATTCCTTTTATTGTAAAAAACAGGAATTAAACGAGGTGAACAACTATACCAGAGGCGAGGCTAAAGCAGGAGTAATTGTTGTTCCTCCAGTAATAGACCATATCCTGTCAAAGAGAAGAAAATCAGAACGCATTGCTTAGAGAAGGCAGGGAACATCACGGCTTCAGCCGAAGAAGATCAAGTGATAGCTAAAGAAAGAAAAGAAGCGAATCCCTCAGGATCCTTCGATCCTGAGGGATCGCTGTTCAAGTCTTATCATGTTCCTTGTATTTTCCGTTGAAACAGTTATAGAAGGCAACGCCTTTAGAGATAGAAGGGATGGGAATCATTGATTAAAACATTTCCCTTGTAATTCAGCACTTTATTGACTCTTGTGATCAGAGAGCGATCGCTGTAAACACTTTTTATGTTTAATTGATACAAAGATGTGTTTTCGTTCCATTTCTCAAGCTCTGAAGTAACCCAACAGTGTTTCATGGGTGCTAAGGGCCCGGCCCTAGTGGAATCGATTTGTTGTTTGTATTTCTACCCTTTAAATTATTGTGGTGTGATTATTGTATTCAGTTTTATTACGTTTGCAAATTTAATTAGTTGCTGTTGAATTTCTCATTGGTATTTTTCTGTTGCTTTAATGAATTTCATTGTTGTTCCATTTCAACAAGGATCTTAATTCCTGTATTATTCATCTTTTTATTGCTTATAAAGCTTTGTTATTCAATATTTAACTCTATTTGCTAATGCTGTTGGATTGTTATTCATTTCAATTACTATTTAATAATGTTACTATCGACAGGGTTTGGTGTTCAATAGAATTAGTTATTTGATTCCTTTAAGTTCAGAGTTACTGTTTAGATTCATTATTTAATACCTGTTGTTCAATTCCTTTAGTTACAATTCGCTGCTTATTTACATTGTTATTCAATTACAGTTTGCTGTTCATGTCTAATTCATTAGTTTCCAGATTGCAAAAAGCTTGCTTTTAAAGAGTTCTCCCTAGTTTAATTTCAATAGCAGTTAGTTCAATTTCTATCTGAAAGTAGGACTGTCAACTGTAGAGAACACTGGTTATTGCTTCCAAGTTCCCAGATTGATTGCCTTGTTCTAGTTTGATTTCCATTACATCAATTTATAGAGGAATGAGTTATTGCTACTGTATCCTTGATTGATGTTTGCAGAGTGAATTTTTGAGTTTTAAAGTACTTGAGTTCATGCTATTTTCATTATATTTCTTTTCCAACATCCATTTACTCTTGTATCCAGAATACTATATTGCATCTCACACAACATTGCTCTTAGCTCAAATTGCAGCCTCAAACAGAGTACACTCTTGAAATAAAAAGTCGTTCTTGGATTGACAATTAATGTAGGATAAATAGGCGTTAAAAAGATACCTTTTATACCTAAAAATTTTTGCACCATTGCCGGGGAGAGTGTATGCTATTTAGAAGGAGTGATGCACATTTGACTTTTTCTGCTTGCGAAGAATTGGGTATTAAAGACGGAAGGTAAGAACCTGCGCACCGAGCAAGGAACATACTTGCTCATAGCTCGCTTCATAGCAGAATTGGGTAAATTTATTTCTTTAGGTAGGAATGAAGGCTTTTTTTTTTGAATGAATAGAAAAGATAAACAAAATAAAATTCCTCCTAAAACTGAAAAACCTAAGGGACCGGTGACCCTTGGGCAAACAGCTTTCATTGACGAAATCCTTAAGAAAACTGAATCTCAGCCATCGGTAGGACTTAGGAAAGTTATTTCTAGACAACCTACTAGTTCCCTTCAGAACACAGAGTCACCATCTGTAGCCTTTGCTAAGATACATAGTCAAACAGAGGGAATTGAGAAAGATTCCCAATAAATTGAGAATTCTCGCCTAATTCCTCCACAAGAATGGAACTCTAGTAATATCTGCGAAGGAGAAGGGGAAACAAGGGAAACAGAAGAACCAAAATATCCTTTTGAAGTAATCCAAACAGTGAGCAGCCCAGATAAGGGAAGTGTTGTCAACATCATTCAAAACAAAGGACCTGAATCTCCTCAGATAGTAGGGAAGCAGGGAACACTGATTCCAGATCAAGGGAGTGTTGTCAAGGTCATTCCTATTCCTTCTAGTCAGCCTAGGAATTCCCTTGAGATCCCAGAAGGATATTGGCACATATTTGATCAAATGGCCCAGAACCAAAACCAGAACCAACAAACACCTCAACAAACTTCGACACTGCAATATCCCATTGTGGACACTACAGTTAATGCACCTATGAAAGCCATTCCTCTTCAACATATTCCTACATTTGATGGCTTGAAATCAGAAGATCCAGATGCATTTATGTTTGAATTCGATGTATTATGTAGGGGGTATGACTATACCACTGATCCCCAAAAATTAAAATTATTTCCTTCCACATTAAAAGGATCAGCTTTACGATGGTTTATGGGATTAGGTGGAGGTGTTATAAATGATTGGGATCAAATGAAGGCTATGTTTTTAAAGAAATATCAGGATTATTGTAGGTCCCGGGAACTAAAAGATGAAATATTTCAGATGACAGCAAAACCCAATGAAACTCTGGAATAATATGTGGAACTATTTCAATACAACCTCCAGAGATCTCCTTATGCCTCTTTACCCTTACCTAACATTAATTAGGGGGATGAAGGATCAATGGGTTGAAACGTTAAATATTATGGGAAAAGGTGATATATATCAAGAAAGATATGCTAACATTATTGATTTGTGTATCAAGAGTTCGAGAGGCAGCGCAAGGCTAAAATGAACAAAATGTAACATGATCACAAGGGATAATAAGACCTCCAGTAAAGGTTTAACTCGTGCAGAGATTGGAAATCTACTAGAATATTTTAAAATAGATATTCTAGGGACTCCAATAATGGAGTTCGACAGTATGCAAGCCAAACAAAAGTAATCAGAAGCCGAACAAAACTTGGCAATATTTTGTCCTAAGTGCAGGAAGAAACACAGCCACAAAGAGTGCCCACTGGATATAATCAAAGTTTTTTCCATCTGCACAAAATATCACCCCACAGAAGGATGTCCCTCTCTTCCTAGTTTAAAAGACGTCTATAAAGAGGTAGAAGAAGAATCAAAAGTGGTATGCTTACTTAATTAGCGTTGACAATGGCAGCCACGACAATCAGGTATGCCAATTGATCCATTCTCTTCTTTTCAGCCTCCACAATATAATGCTCAGCAATATAATGGAATGTGGAAAAATCAACCACCTTTCCCCAATTTGTCACAACAACCATTTCCTACATCATCATGGCCAAATCAAACAAACCAAAATAATTGGCCAAATTTTCCTTTCTGCCCACCGTTTTGGAAAAACAATACATATCCAACACAATGGACCCCCTCCACTTTGTAGAGTCAAGCCTGGAAGTCAAACTGTCAAATACCTACAAATCAGCCAGCTGGAACAATTCCTCTCTCTCAACCTACACTTCCAGCTCCCTGTCGATTGCCACAAAACCCCCAGACCAATTTAAGACCACAACTCCCAGCCCAACCCAACCCAAACCCAAACAATAGGCCAGTTCAGTTTGTCCAAATAATGGAACCACCAGAATTAGTAGCTGAACTGAGGGAGTGTAATGACCTTCAATTGAGATCTGGGTGCATAGTAGAAACAGAGGGAGATCAAAATGTTCACATTGAATATCCGTTACTTGTAGAAAAAACATTGCGAAAAGAGAAGGTGGTTCAACAACAAACTCAACATCAAACTCCACAACAAGAAACCACCTCTTCTCCACCATTCCCAGAACGATTAATCATACCTCGCCCAATAGAATATCCTGATTTTGATCTTCTAGGAGAATTAAAAAATTTGTGTATAAAAATCCCTCTCATCCAAGCTATCCAAGACATTCATATTTATGCAAAAACCATTAAGGAATTGTGTATAAAGAAGCCAAAGAGGAGAACAAAAACTAACCCAAATGTCCAAGTAGTTGGTACTCTATTTGACTTGTTATCAGGAATGGAAACACCTGTAAAATATGAAGACCCAGGAAATCCTATAGTGACGGTGAAAATCAATGGGAAATCATTTCCAAATGCCTTAGTTGATTTGGGAGCTGCAATTAATATCCTAACAACCACCACTTGTAAAAAACTTGGCATTACATCATTAGATCCAACAACAACCTTACTAGAATTGGTTGACCGATCGGTAGTCAAACCAGAAGGTACACTACAATATGGAATGGTATCTGTAGATTCCTGGGAGTACCTTGCTAACTTCCTGGTTATCAACACAAAGAACTGGCTAGATGGACACCCGCTAATCTTAGGTAGACCTTGGTTGGCAACTTCCGATGCTTATATTGGCTGCCAACAAGGCAACATGAAAATAACAAGGGGAAACTATGTCAAGAATTTATACTTATATACCCCAGCCCAACCAAGCCTATCAATAATCAAAACAAGGAAGCAACCTGTATCATATCTTATGGAAAATATGAGATCACCACTAACCATAGAGGATGCCCTTGATTTTAAAGATCAAACAAAGGATGGTATCATTAATAGTTTCATTAGCAAACCACGAATCAGATCCCATCTACAATGTCACATGATCAAGGTAGCATTTGATAATAAAGAAGAAGAAGATCCCCTGAAAGACATTCCTGATCAAATAATACCCACTACTTCTGTGTACAATAGTAATATTGTTGAAATTGAACTAGGAAAAACTTTAAACATTAACAAAAATATGACTGCTGAACAAGAGGATAAATTGGTCCAATTACTACAAAAATATAAGGGAGCCTTTGCATGGGATTATCCAGACGTGAAGGGAATTGACCCCCAGTTATGTACACACCACATCTATACCGAAAAAGATGCGAGACCCATTCCCCAACCCCAACGGAGACTAAACCCTCACGTTAAAGATATTATGAAAGCTGAATTACAAAAGGTGTTGGATGTTAATTTTATTTACCCAATATCTAATAGCAAGTGGGTCTCCCCATTAGTAGTGGTACCAAAAAAGAACGGAAAGTGGATAATATGTGTAGATTACCAAGAACTCAACAAAGCAACCCAGAAATACCACTTTCCCCTTCCTTTCATTGACCAGGTATTAGATACATTGGCAGGAAATAAATTCTTTTCTTTCCTAGCTAGCTTCAGTGGGTACAATCAAATCCAGATTTCCCCGGAAGACCAAGACAAAACCACTTTTACCTGTCCTTGGGGGACATTTTCCTATCAAGTCTTACCCTTTGGCCTATGAAATTCCCCTGCTACATTTCAGAGGGCCATTCTCAGAATCATTTCAGGCTTAATAAATGAAGGGCTAGAAGTGTATATGGATGACTTCACACCTTATGGAGAGGATTTTGAGCCAGCATTAGAAAACTTACAAAAGGTGTTGCAAAGATGTATTGACACTAGGCTTTGTTTAAGCCATGAAAAGTGTCATATGATGATGACCAAAGGACTTCTCTTAGTACATTATATTTCAGCAGCTGGAACTCACGCGGATCTAGCCAAAATTCAGATAATTTTGTTAATACCTACTCCCACCACACAAACAGAGGTACGTAGATTTCTCGGATTTTCTAGTTATTATAGAAGATTTATAGAACATTATTCTCAAATAGTTGCACCTTTATATGCACTAACAAGAAATTTTGATTTTATTTGGACAAATAAATGTGACCATGCTTTTGAGGATCTGAAAAAGCTTGTATCAATAGCCCCAGTGCCGAGGGGCCCAAATTGGGATTTTCCATTCCAAATTTCATTTGATGCCTCAGACACAGCCATTGGAGTATTGCTTGGGCAGGAAGAGGATAAGAAACCATATGAAATCTATTATATTAGCAAAAATCAATCTCCTACTAAAATAAATTATACTGTGATTGAGAAGGAATTTTTAGCTATAGTTCATGCTATAAATAAGTTTAGACAATATATAACTGGGTATCATGTATTTTTATATACTGATCAATATGACATTAAATTTTTAGCAAATAAAACTGTTACAAATGGAAGAGTGACAAGATGGTTGATTTTATTGCAGGAATTTGATATCACAATTAAAGATTGACCTGGAAAAGAGAACACTGTAGCTGATTTCCTGTCATGAATGCCAAAGCCAACAGATGCAGTAGCAGTTGAAGATCACTTCCCAGATGAACATTTGTTCATTGTTACTATTAGAACCCCATGGTATGATGATATAGAAAATTAATTAGCAATAGGTAAATTACCAAAACATTTAATGCCTAATGAACGAAAACAGATAATACAACGTAGTGCTCGATTCTCTTGGATTGGGGGCTACCTGTTTCATACAGGGTTAGATATGAAAATCAGGAGATGCATCCGAGAGGATGAAGTATTTGATATTCTGAAAGCATGCCATGATGGGTCATGTAGCAGACATTTTTCAGATCGTAGAACTGGCCATAAAGTTTTACAGACAGGCTAATATTGGCCTACCATTTTTAAAGACGCTAAAAAATTTGTGCAGGCCTGTGATAGCTGCTAAAGGGCGGGTCGCCCTGGACAGTCCGACGAAATTCCTTTGAACCCACAATTAGTAATTGAACCATTTGAACATTGGGTGCTCGATTTTTTTGGTCCCGTTACCCCCCCATCGAACCAAATAACATACATCCTAATTGCAACCGAGTATATCACTAAATGGGTTGAAGCAGAAGCACTTTCGAAAGCTACAGAAGACTCTGTCATACAATTTATTTTCTAGATATTTATGTGATATGGCCTCCCAAGGGACATAATTACAGATGGAGGACTGCATTTTGTAGGTAATAATCTCGCTAAAACCTTAGAGAATTACCACATTCGGCACAATATTACAACCCCATAGCACCCAGAGGCAAACGGACAGGTAGAGAGCATGAATAAAGTGATCGAATCTATATTGACAAACACAGTTGCCTCACACAGATGAGACTGGGCTTATAGATTACTCGAATCCTTGTGGGAATACTGGAAAACATGGAGAAGTACCACGGGGTATTCACCGTATCAATTGGTATTTGGAAAAGAACCCATCTTCCTGATAGAGTTTGAAATTCAGACATTAAGAACAGCCCAGGAGGTGGGTTTAGACTTAAATGAAGCCCAGGTCAGAATATTACAACAAATCAATGAGTTGGATGAAATTAGGCTCTCTACTCCTCAGCACACTGTATTAATTCAACAACAGAGAGAAAAATGGCACGATGCCCTCATCAAAGAGAAAATCTTCCACGAAGGAGATTGGGCACTCCTATACGATTCTAGGTTTCAGGATTTTCTAGGGAAACTCCAGACACGATGGATTGGACCTTACGAGATACAAAAGGTGCATGATAATGGCACCATCACATTAACCACCATTGATGGATCTGGGCATTCCTTCAAAGTGAACGGTCATCGAGTGCGACTTTACCATAAACCACTTAATCGAGAATCCTTTTACCAACAATTACGGGAAGATTCTACCATGCAGATTGTTGCTGAGGGAGAAAAATCCTCCTCAGCACCCATTCTCTGAATCATTTATTTATTTTTAAATTTGTACATAATGTTTCTTTTCTTTATTTTGTTTGTTTTTTGTGTGCAGAATTTATTTCTTAAGTTGTTCCTTTCTAAGGAAGAGCAGCGGTTTCTCTCAAGAAATAACATGTTTGAGTGTTTCTTTTTGTTGTTCCTTTTGAAAGGAACAACAATTTCTTGTTGCGTTTTTGTTGTTCCTCTCAAAAGGAACAACAGTTTGATTGAAAATGTTTTTGATGTTACTTTCCAAAGGAACAGTAGTTTTTGGCCACACGTTGTTGTTGTTCCTTTCCAAAGGAACAATAGTTTTTCCGCCTGTGTTTTTGTTGTTCCTTTCCAAAGGAACAACATTTTTGCATATTGTTTTTGCTGTTCCTTTCTAAAGGAACAACACTTTTTGAGTATATATTTTTCTTTATTTTGAACAAAATTTTGAGGATTTTTATGAATTTTTCATGACTCTCTTGATGGAAAACACACAATTTATGTAGGATACACAAATTAGAAATTACTAAAATCAGCAAATCAAGAGAAATTGTTATTTTTAAGAAATATTTTTGCAATGATAAGGAAAAGGAAAGGACACAAACATCTATATTGCTTTGTTGTCCTTATTCTCATTTAAATTAATATGATCGAGTATTTTTATCATGCTGGTTCCTCCCTAAACTATCTCTCTTTGATCTTTATTTATTAAATAAGAATAAAGGCATATATTTTTCAATTGAGATGTCCATATTTCTTCCACCATCCCTACTCTTAAGGAGTGTTGAGCCATCCTCTATATATAAGTAGGGAAGTGCTATGTGAAAAAAAAAGGGATAAAAGAAAAAAAATTATGTAATTATTAATAATTCTATGATATGGCAGATGGAGGATAGGGGTTCTCATCAAGATTGAGCCTACCATGATCATAAGGAAGCAGTGAAGTGGCATTCCCATTCTGGCCACCACACCAGGGACATGGTCCAATGGGCAACTCAGAAAATAATAAAAATTCCATGGAACAGGAGGTCTTAGCACGAGTCGACCTATCCACCTTTCACTTCTTCCCGGTGAATGGCATTGTGATTCATCTGGTTCCCAAGGCAGCACAGTGGCCTCCATCATGACATTACAAAGCACTTCCATAGGCATAAATAAAGGATAATGGTTCCAAGGGTGAAAAAACAACTTTGTCAAGTTTATAGACACCTGTGGGCAACAGAGCTCTGCTAATGGTATTGGAGTCACACTTTTCAAATCAATAGTAAGGATGAACCTTTTTCTTATATCTTTACACAAGATCAAATGAGAGGATACCTTTAAACCCTTCGTTTTGAACCTATTATACATGAAAATTATTCATAACCCGATCATAATAGTTTATGAGAGAAATGATCGCATAAGTACTTGTTTTTACATCAGCTGTCCCTTCCATGATCTTTGAATAATTGTATGAACGTTTCCATATCTATTTGCAATTTAATATTATGCATTGATTTCAGTAATGTAATCATTTGTGATCATATCATAAGTGTGTATGTTGTTCAAATACTGTACGACTGCTGCACTGTCCTTTACTCTCTTATTTGACGGTCGAGGAGGACCTATCATCCTTTAGGGGGGCTCGTATGCCATTTTAATGTCTACATGCAGGTTAAATGCATATATTCTTAGTAATAGTGAAGGCTTAACGGTATTATGATATTCACTAAATATGTTTTGTGTTGTTCCATTGCAAGGAATTAACAGCGTGCAGGTAAAATGGGAGGATGACCAATTCATAGTGATCCAGGTGGATATAGGTGGCCACCCACCTATTCCGTCTAGACCAACACTATCAATTCTTGCAGCTTTTCACATTCAACACAACTTACTATTTTTAGCAGGTTTTTGGGTCCTCCACTCTCGGAGCCATTTTGGGGGCTTAATGATCCAGGTGGATATTGGTGGCCACCCACCTATTCCATTTGAACCCCCATCATCAGTTCTTTCAGTTTTCAAGTTGCAACAAAACTTACTATTTTTAGCAGTTTTTTGAGTCCTGAACTTCCGGGGCCATTTTGAGGCCCTAAACGATGTTTTTTGGGCATCGCGCCTCCAGTGAATATCATTCCATTCTAGAATGATATTTGTGCCGAAAGTTGTAGTCCTCGGATAGATATTTCTAAAGAGATATTGAGCGCGTCAAACGGAGATTGGATGCCAAAGTTACGCCCCCGGGAATTTGAACCACCAATTTACCCAAACGGGTGCCCACAATTTTGGCGCCTCGTCTCCTACGATTAGGTTTTTTGGACGTTTCAAATTCTACATTGTTTCTCAACAATAAATAGGCCCTCGAGCCTCATTGTAACACAGTTCAGAGGTCTGTAGCCACCACATCTCTTCTCAGAGATTTGCTACCAGCACCCTAGCTATTGTATTTCCATTATGTCTGTAAGCATATTTCTGTTATTTGATATTAATGAAATGACACATTATTTCCACTGCATCTCTATGTTTATGGTTATTTCTGTATTCTGTTGTGTTCCTGCATAAATCTGGATCACATAGTGAGCCGTAAGTACTGGTTGTTTCAAGCGCTGCACGAGAAATTCTGGAAAAATTGGGATGGATTACATACCTCACAAGGCTACAAAAACCTCATGAAACAGTAGCTATCAATTTTTTACAGAATTTTCAATAAGATTACTCCATGGTTACAGGTAGACAGATAGTAGTAACAGATGAAATAATTGCAGAGGTGTCTGGTCTACCAACGGAAGGAGCCATATGGACCCATAAGAAGGTGAAACTCCAAGATGCCATGAACCTTTTTTGAGATGAAGGGCAGAAACTGGTTGTCAAAGGGAAGGGAGTTTAGCCAATGTCATTGGGATAACCATGGACAGAGTTGGAAAAAGTAGTCCAGGCCTACATAACATGCGACGGGAGGAAAGATGTTGTAGGACCTCGCCACCTTAAGCTATTAGCAGTGTTAAAGCAGAAATGTACCATAAACCTCCCTGCATTTTTAAATTCTTTACTGCATGATGTTGCCCATAGTATAAGAAAAGCTTGTCACACAGACATGGTGGTAAGCCACCATTCCTTAATCAGATTGATCGTAAGTTACAAAATTTCCCAACAATAGACCATTTGGGAAGAAATGATATTCTCGATTAATGGAGGATTAGCCCTACCTACCCCAAAATGCAAGAGCATGGCTAGCACTGCAGCAAAGCCATAAAAACGTAGACAATCCTCCTCGTTAAAAAGAATTAGGGGGATGATAGAAGGCCTTAAGGGTAGCAGTAGATAGCCCTTGGAATTTCCTAGCTCAGAGGATGAACAACCTTCACAACTTGAAGGAGGGAGTCACAGCACTGATGAAGGTTGTGAGAAACAAAGCAGCAGAGGAGAAGGAAATGATGAAGAAGAGGGAATTGAGGAAGAAGAAGGAAGTCCTCATACTAGTGTAGAGGAAGAAATTCACTACTCTGATGAGGAAGAAGGTAGTTACCATACCTGCGAAGAAGAAGAATATAATTGAAATAGTGAGAACGAAAGAGAGGGAGCAGAGCCTCCTGAAACCACCACTGAAATTCACCATAACGCCCTTTGCAAGAGGACCAATTGGCCCAAATTTTGGCCAATATGAGTGAATGTGTGCAGCCCCACAGCCCTCTGAACCTTAATTTTGATATCAACCAACTGCAGGAGAAAGTTGTTACGAATAAGGAGACGGCTAAGGGAATGCTGGATGAAATAGAAAAAGGAAACCATGATGGAACAGCAGAATCAGCTAGGGTTACCTCCCCCGAGAAGTGTGGATAGGAAGAAGTGAACACTGAAGCAGTGTTCCAAACTGAAACTTCTCAGGGAACAACAGAGCCAATTGAGGTTATTGCCCCTGAAGAATGCAGCTGGTAGCATATGAATATTGAAGAAATTCTCCACACAGAAAATGGAGAAGCAATCCCAACCGAAGACAGTGCTACTGAGAAGAAAACCCCAGCTGAGCAATTGAGTTCAGAAAAAGGAACAGTTGTTCCAACAAGGAGGAGAAATAATGTAACTGAGATTGAGAAACTTCATAGGGAATGACAGAAGCTTCACAAATTAGTGGAACAACTTAGGCAGACTATTAGGGTTCTTAAAATGAAGCAAATTCCCAAACAAACCCCAAATAAGAGAATCATAGTCACCAAACGAGCCCCGAAAAAAAATAAAGTGCCCACTATAACAAAGCCCCAAGTTGTAGAGACTACGGAAACCCAGGTTGAGCCTAATTATGAAGATATGGAATAGCAGGCAGCTATTCCAGATGCAGCTGTTCCGGATGAAGCAACCGCAAATGAAAATGCACAAGCCTGTAGTCAAAACACCTTTAGTGATCCTACTATAGCCAAAATCCAAGAGGAGTTGGCACAAGCTCAACAGGAAAGGGAAAAACTTGAAGAGGATATGGTCCCTAGAAGAAAATACCAGGAGTTGCAGCAGCAGATGAAGAGCATCGATGCAGTAGAGGCTGAAGCCTATGAGAAGTATCAGAAGGCAAAGGAGAAAGATGAAAAGGTAATGAATAAATTAAAAATAGCCTGGAATCGAATGGATACTCTCTTCTCATTATACACAAATGTTTTAGCTTGTAGATTCCCTGCCAAGAATTATGCTTTATTTTTATTAGAGAGATATTTACAGTTAAAAATTAATGTATTTAGGGTAGGAAAGTCTATAGAGTTAAACATTGTAGAAGATTTTGTAAATTGCTATAAACTCTATGGGGTTAAGGTACATCGTCTCCTTTGTGAGTTTTATTTGCATAATCTTATATTGGAGAATGAAATTGAGATAAATCCCAGCCCTTTTGTGGGTGACATCCAATACCAAGCATTTATTTCATTTTCTGTTAATCAGTTGAAATGGATTAAGGCCTATAATGTTTTCCAAAGGCAAGAAAATGAGTTAGACTTGTGGGTTAGTAGTGAACCAAAACACCCATTGCAATTATGGGCTAGGAAGAAGAGCCTCATGAAAAGAGAGGGTGTTATCCAAGCATTGGGGCCTGTCCATAAAGAAATTGTCTTGAATGGGGTAGAATATTTTCTATCTATTAGAGACCAGGCTTATACAACAACTAAAGTCCAATGGGGTATTTCCAATTGGAATGTTCAAAATAGAGAGCCATTTAACTATAAAATTTTTGGATTAGCTGTTGGCCTCGTGGTTCTCTATAGCAACCTCATTTTCAGGGAAGGCCCATTCTGGATAGGGTGTAGGTTTCGAAGCCCCATTGCATGGTATCCTGCAATAGATTATAAATCCATTTATGAAATACCTGAAGGAAATACAGGGCATGTCTTCGAAGCTTTAACTGCAAATCATGGTTTTAGGCCTCTCGAACCTTCTTCAGCCTATTCTTTAACTGCTTTGCATGTAAACTATGGTTTTCATGAGGACATGAAAAAGGGTAAGCAGGGGGGTATGTTGAGCATTGGAAAATGTATGAATTCACCATGTATTTTCTCATTCTTTTCCTTTAAACATAACTCTTTTTATTCTAGAAAGGTGATTTATTATAGAATTATGATAGAATTGCAAAGACTTATGTTTATTGTAAAAAGTAACTAAAAACTGCCTTTTATTGTCAAAAACAGGAATTAAACGAGGTGAACAACTATACCAGAGGTGAGGCTAAAGCAGGAGTAATTGTTGTTCCTCCAGTAATAGACCATATCCTGTCAAAGAGAAGAAAATCAGAACGCATTACTAAGAGAAGGTAGGGAACAACACGGCTTCAACCGAAGAAGATCAAGTGATAGCTAAAGAAAGAAAAGAAGTGAATCCCTGAGGATCCTTCGATATTGAGGGATCTTTGTTCAAGTATTATCATGTTCCTTGTCTTGTCCATTGAAACTGTTATAAAAGGAAACGCCTTTAGAGATAGAAGGGATGGGAATCATTGATTAAAACATTTCTCTTGTAATTATGCACTTTATTGACTCTCGTGATCAGAGAGCGGTCACTGTAAACACTTTTTATGTTTAATTAATACAAAGACGTGTTTTCGTTCCATTTCTCAAGCTCTGAAGTAACCCAACAGTTTTTCACTCGTGCTAAGGGCCTGACCCTAGTGGAATCGATTTGTTGTTTGTATTTCTACCCTTTAAATTACTGTGGTGTGATTTTTGTATTCAGTTTTATTACGTTTAAAAAGTTAATTAGTTGCTGTTGAATTTATCATTGGTATGGTTGTGTTGCGTTAATGAATTTCATTGTTGTTCCATTTCAACAAGGATCTTAATTCCTATATTATTCATCTTGTTATTGCTTATAAAGCTTTGTTGTTCAATATTTAACTCTATTTGTTGATTCCGTTGGATTGTTGTTCATTTTAATTACTGTTTAATAACGTTACTATTGACAGGGTTTGGTGTTCAACAGAATTAGCTATTTGATTCCTTTAAGTTCAGATTTCCTGTTAAGATTCATTATTTAAAACCTGTTGTTCAATTCCTTTAGTTACAATTCACTGCTTATTTACATTGTTATTTAATTACAGTTTGTTGTTCATTTCCAATTCCTTAGTTCTCATATTGCAGAAATCTTGCTTTTAAAGAGTTCTCCCTAGTTTACTTTTAATAGCAGTTAGTTCAATTTCTATTTGAAAGAAGGACTGTCAACTGTAGAGAACACTGGTTATTGCTTCCAAGTTCCTAGATTGATTGCCTTGTTCTAGTTTGATTTCCATTACATCAATTTCTAGAGGAATGAGTTATTGTTATTGTATCCTTGATTGATGTTTGCAGAGTGAACAGTTGATTTTTAAAGTACTTGAGTTCATGTTATTGTAATTAGATTTCTTTTCCAACATCCATTTTCTATTGTATCCAGAATATTATACTGCATCTCACACAACATTGCTATTAGCTGAAATTGCAGCCTCAAATAGAGTACACTCTTGAAAAAAAAGGTCGTTCCTGGATTGACAATTAATGTAGGATAAATTGGTGTTAAAAAGATACCTTTTATACCTAAACAATCATCAAATGGAAGAACTTACCCACGGAAGATTCTACATGGGAGGATGAGAATTTTGTACAAAAGCACCCAAAGCTACTCAAGTGTTGAGGACAACACCTTTTTGAAGGAGAGGAGCATGTTAGGTCCTTATATTACTAGTATAGTCCCTTATTGTTGTTATTGTAACCCGCTTATTGTTATTGTTGTACCCATGTAACCCCCATATTTTTATTATTGTGCCCCTAAATTATTATTGTTAGGTCGGCTAGGATTACATTGTGGCCCCACTAGGATTACATTGTGGCCCCGTGGACTCTTATATATATAGAAAGGAGGTTTTTTCGTTTGTATCATCGAAGAATTGTTCATTCATGTAATGTATTGGAGGTTTCCCCCCAGAAGTGGCTTATTTCTAAGGTGTTGATATCTCTTTTCTTCTCTTTTTGGAGCTAGTTTCAAAACATTAACCAAGCTCTTCTTCACTTGGGGCATGTGTGTAAAGTGTGTAAATTTTAATTTTTAAACCTAGATGTTTGTAGAGAAAAAGAATTTTTTTTTTTCTATAACTGTAAATAAAACGACAGATAACAGTATATGAAACTGAAATAACAAAAAATAAATAGCTAATTATGCATTAATCTAAACCCAAGGAGGCAGGCCTCTCAACAACTAGTATGTAGGTGGGCAAAAATCTAGTCAAAACACACCAAAATAGCCAATAGATATAAATTCGGGAGGGACAATGATCTAAAGGTCAGATCTGTTGGAAAATAGGCACAGATAAACAACAAAAAATCAGAGGAAAAATTGTTGTAAATGAGGTGGCAAAAGCCTATAACTTGGAGGGAAGCGGAGGGGACCCTAGAGGAAAACAAAAACAAAACTAAAAGGAGGTGTTTTGGATGGATAAATTTCCAATCTGAAGTGGATTTGAAGGTAATCAATTAGATCTTAAAAATGACTAAACATTGAAATTTCAGACAACCTCCATCAACTAAAAACCTTCCATAAAAGGTGGAGGGGAAGCCCTAGGGGGCTAGGTTCCCACTTTTTTGAGTAAAACAGAACAAGTAAAGGTCCAAAAAGGGCGGAGACAGAGGTTAGACAACCCTGAACAGAGGCCTAGACAAACCCAGAAAAAATTCAGAAAAATTCCCTCAAAAATTCCAGGTCATAGTTTCTGACCTATTTTCTGCAGAGGTCGCAGGTTTTAGCTTGTTTTCTGCGCCTTGGAGGTTCAAGTCGTAGGTTTTTGGCCCAAAAAGTGTGACCTACACTTCCAGCACTCTCCAGAGTAGGTTTCAGAAAATTTTGTCGTCTCAGCTGCGGTTGATGCCCGTCACCTGTGCAATAGGTCTGAAAACACACGAAAGTTAGAATTTTCAATGTTTTAGGGTTTTATAGGTTAAAAACAACACCAAAAAAATAAAAACAAGAAGATGAAAAGAAATCCTAGGGTTTGAAGCAGCTAGATATGTAGGGATCTGAAAAATGACATAGGTCGTAATCATAAACCTTTCTGGAGTTGCCGGTTGCTAGTATGAATCTTAATCGCAAGTATACGAAAAAGGCTCAGTTTAGCCGCGCATATCAAACATCCCTAACAACAAATATGGCTGCCAATATCTTTATATCTACAATTAGTTGACCATGATAAATGCTGCAAAAATCTAGACCTATGCATTAAAAGACATTAAGCAGTAAATAAAAGCAAGAGTTGCTCCATGCATCCGATAGACAAGACAAGATTGTTTTAAATAATTTTTTGTATTTATGACACCTGGGAGGAGAACATAGAAAGATGTTACCAGTCCTCCTGAATGGGATGGGTTCATGTAAGTCCTCAGCACTTCAAATTGAAAATCCCTCTCTCTTGATGGTGTAGAAAACCCAGAAAAAAATGGAACTCAAAGGGAGCTGACAAGAAAAATGGTCGCAAAATATGAAAATGATGATGGATCAAATTCAGACCAAAAGTATAGATCCAGAGTGACCTTTAGGCAACAAAAGGTAGTGAGTGAATGGAAAAACTCCTCTATTTATAACAAAATATTGAGTTAGTCTAGATATTGGTGCATAATGAAAATATTATTAACCAATCCTAGATCCAAATTTTATGGAATATTATATTATATTTGTTGGAGGGAAAAAGAATTTGACTTGGGTCAAACCCCTTTATTTGTAAATAATAAATAAATAAATGATTTATTTATTATTTCAAGGATGTGGTTGAGTAATAATCAAATAAATAATTATTTATTTAATCATTTATGAGTGATTTAGTCAAATCTAACAAGGAATATTATTTAAATAAGGTTTAAATAATTATTCCTAGAAAATAATAAGATAAATAATAATTTATCTAATTAATTTTTCTGTTTTGGGTTAAATATGACCATGAATATTAATTAAACTGTTGTTTAACTAATTTCTCCTTGAGGAAAATGAATCAAATGTGGATTTATTTAATATTTCCTCATGGGGTTTCCTGTTTAGACCATAAACAACTTAATAAAGGTGGTTTACTAAGTTATTTTTCATAGTGAAAGCAATTTTACTTAGGGTAAAATTGGTCTTACATTGTGTACTTATGTCCATCTAATAGTAACAGGTTAGATGACCAAAAAATGGTGTAACAAAAGACTAAAGTATAATCGGTTGCTTATACATCCTCTAAAGACGGTGATTCTATCATACTTTCATATTGGATGTTGGAGTGATTGAACATACCTTAGTTGCTTTCATTTTCATGCTTTGAAATGTTTTCTTAGAACACAATTTCAATTCCTCCAAGTGTTAATTCGCACACTATATTTTCTTTTGAAATTTTTTTATTTCTTTTCGTTACTTGATTTCATAGGTTAGTTGAATTTAATTTTCATTATTTTATTTCATAGATTAGATGAATTGGTTTTCGTTATTTTGTAGATAGATTGATCTAAAATAAAAGACAATTTCTAGCACATACAATGCACGCATGATTCACAAGTTTACGAAAACCCCAGGTTGACAAATTAAATGATAGGAAATCACTTTGCCCCAACACATATAAATACATCAAATATTGGTCTAAGATATAACTACTATCTTAACCATACAATCAATATGTTGAGAGAATATCTCAACCACACACCTAAATAGGATCCAATATCTCTCTTAGACCTGACAAAGTGAATAACTCCATCATATAACAAGTATGGATTATATTTTCCAAGTCCCAATATTACTTTGACCCATTAACTTTAACATTGATTGACTTAACATTACACACAATCACCATCTATTAAAAAGCTCATGGACTAGTTATTATTATTATAATAATAAAAGTCCCTCTAAAAAAAAAGTGCCAAATGTAATGATGGAGCCACAATGAAATGTGTAATAAGTAGTAGGAAAATAGTACTCAGTCATATTCCAACACTTATACGGACACTCCTTGACATTGAAATAGAAATGATTATACAAATAAAATAAAATAAAATTTACATACATTGAAATATTTAGGTCAGCCCATGTTTTCCAATTTAGAAAGTCCCACATAAAAAAAATGTTTGATTGATGAGAGGATTTACACTAATGTAATGTTATTATGAAATTAATACAAAATGAAAAATTTTGATGGAAAGGATCAAAATATTGGATACCTCCTCTTTTTTATTGACTTAAAACTCTTTTCCATACCACGTTTTACAACGTTTATTTTTATGGTGTTATAACATATTTGTTTTTGATAAGATAGCATGGTAGTTTGAAAATAAAAAGATAAAATGATAAGTTAGAACATGGATGAAAAAGAATTTTTTTATAAAATGTTAGGAAAATTGTGTTTTATTATATCCATGCTAGAAAAAATGATAGAGTAGTTTGCTCTAAATAAAGGAGGCAAAAGAAAAAATGTTAGGAAAGCATGAAATAAAAAATGTTAATGCTTTAGTGTTTAAAAGAATAAATGGCCGCATGTTTAAATGCGCCACATTTTCAAAATGTAAAACTCTAATTCATGTATGTTTTAACCTTTGAAAAGGGTTTTAATGTCCATTGATTAATTTGATATATATATATGCGCATATGGATTTTATTATAAGCTTGCTAAATGAGAAAGCAGTCAAATCACATGGAGAATAAAGCGCTTGCAAATTTCGACAGTAGATCTCGAGCTCCCCTCAGACCTACGGTGGAGATCAACTTTGCACCTCCTCCGCCTATTTCTTGTTAATGCGAGGGGGGTGGGGGGGTCAAAACACTGGTTTTAATGGTTTCCCTTTTCCGCGACGTGGTAGAATAGTGTAACTTCACACCCCCTCCACCTAAAACAGGAAACCAGGAGGTACACCCCCCCACCTGAAATCCACCTCTGGGTTTCAACGCTCAGAACTGTTTGCCCATGCCACAACCATTGGTCCACCAATCATTCATATCCATCCATGTCACTTGTCCATTACTCCCTAATGCTCCATTATACCCATTAATCATCCCATTAGCCAATAAGTTCACTCTCCAACCTTTAATCGCATCATTACCCAGTTAAACCTCATTTGACTATTAACCATGAACGTTAAACCCAAAGTGTAGTCTATAAAATTTCCAACAATATCCCATTATTTACTTTACCTCCTCATTCAAATTCGATTTCATCCTCCATTTCATTCCACAACGAATTTTCATTCTTGCAATAACCCTTCATATTCCCAAAACCATCTCATCGTTTCTATAGCCCGAAGCTTTAAAGTTCTATACAAGTCAAGCATGGCACCTAAGGCCAAAACTAAGAAAAAAATGACTTTGAAAGGTAAAGGTAAGAAAAAAACAATAGAAGAAATCCTGAATGTCAACAATATTGCAAAGGTCGTATCCATGATCTCTCATCCAACTATTAAGGTCATTCCTGAAGTTTTCAAAACTGTTGCAGAAGACATTCCTGCAACTCTGCAAATCAATCTCGATCTCATACCCCTAGCCGACGCCTATTTTAAAATTACTGACTGTCACTCTGAATTTGATTTCTACGAGCTACATTTGTGGCTAAAACAGAAGCACATGGATAACCAAGACCCTATCAAGTTTTGGGAGTCTATGTTGCATTTGTTTGCATTCCCTCAAACTCACCCATTTCTGGATCTAATAGTCTGGTGTCAGAAGAATAATGACCCTATAACCAGGTCAATGGTGGCTTAGAATGGAAACGTTCTGATCACCATATCCCCTGAAACCATTAACCAGATGCTTCTCATCCCTCCTTGTGACTCCTTATCCTATTTCTCTCCTGCTTCCCTCATGGATCTTTATCATAAATATCCTTCCCTCAGAGAGCTCAGATATTCGACATCTTCCTACGTGATGATGCAGATTTACCAAAGATAAATCCCCCATATGAATCCTCCATCTTTCCTATATCTTCCAAACACTTCATCTCCCTTCTTTTTTATCTGTTAGGATACCTAAACGATGAAATTGTTGATGAACGCAACCTAGGTTTATTATCTATCTTTAGTCTTGAAAAATCACCATTGTCTATGTGAAATTATAGTCGTTTCTTGGTTGATATTATACATGAAAAATTCATGAAATTCACCACACAAGGAGCATTTAATTACTCTTATGTGATTATTCATATGATTTTGTTTCAACAAGAAAATATGTTGCCCATTCACCTCAACAAGCAGGATGCAGAGGGAGTGAATCAATCAGTGATTCACTTGAAATAATTGATCAGAGATTTGTCAAAAACCACTTCTTTCTCAGAATTCATAGACTCATTCGTTCATCCAGTAAGGCAAATCCTTACCAATCAATCAAAGCCTACAATTGGAGAAGACATTAAAATAATTATGCACCTCATTGAACAAGCAAAGGCAAGTGATTGGTATCTGTACAAAAATTACACAGAGATTAGGGTGTATGGCTATGAGCTTCCACCATACAAACTGCCAAAATATGTGCCTATGAGAATTTTCTCCTCAGAGAATATAAGGCAAATTTTAAATATGGATGAATTTCATTTTGTTTCAGGAAAGAGGAAAGCCCAATTTAAAATCAAGGCCAATGTTGGATCATTAGTTTGTAATACCAAATTAGCTGGTACTGATGAAGAAGCATTATTAAAGAATATGGGTTTTCAATCAAGTTTTACTTGGTCATATGATCCCCATGGAATTATTTCTGATCTAAAGATTGAACTCAAGACAACCTCTTACACTCATACCTCCATATCAGAAATAGAGAAGTACATGAACGAGGATGAATGGGTAGAAGGTATTTTACAAGAAGCAGATGAACAATTCATTTATTCCTCAAATGTACGAACACCAATGCTTGACAGTAAACAACAAAAAATGGTGAGAGAAGAGACACCACATTCCAAGGTAATTATGAAAGAATTTATCTTACAGCATAAGAAACCAAAGCTTACTTCTTCCTTGCTTTCAGAAGATAAACAAAGAGATATCATATATTTGGGAGATACTGAAGTCTCCACATCCACCAATTTTCCTCAGATTCCTTCATCGACATCACCAGTAAGAGAGCCGCTAGAAATCATCCAGCATTGAGATGCCAACTTTTCAGAAGAGCAGAATCTTTTTGTCAAATTTCTTGAAATTAATAATAAGAATGAAGCACTAAAATAAAATGTTTACAACCAATTTTGGAAAAATACAACTACATCACATCACAGGCTTCTCACTGCCTTTGAAAGTGAGAAAGGTAGGATGCAGATGGCCTTTATGCAAGAAAAAATTCCATTTATAAAGACACATGATGAGTATAAGAAGACTGTCTTCTCATTTGATACAAGACACATACATCCAATTGACCAGATGGATAAGCACGAGTAGTGAGGAGAAATTCTGTTTTCAACCATGTCTACAACATCTATGTCTCTTTCAAAATAGAAAGTAGCACTTTCAAATATGCAATCCCAGTTGAAGATTGAGAAATTGTATTTTTTGGCTAAAGACAACAAGATAAAGACATTGGTAGAACTTGTAGTAAAAGTGGGATATGATCCTAAAGACTGCAAGGCAGCTGAAGAAATCATCAAGAATAAAAATGCAGAAATTGTTGCTTTGTGAAAACATCTAAAGCTACCCTCGACTAAAGACCAAAATACTAAAGAGATAGTAGAAAATGAATCTGAAAAGGATAAAATGCTTAAGTTAATTATTGATCAAAATATGCAGATCAGAAAAATGGAAGAACAAATCGAAGAACTGCTGAAAGAGAAATCAATACTCCAAGTGAATACTGATTCTAATTTAGCAACTCAAACATATTTTGCAGGTGAAAAACTCTTAGAAACCTTGAACATAACTGATGCAACATAACTGGCTCAAGATTTGGCCATTTAGAAGCAAGCATATGAGAAACTACATTAGAAGTTTCAACTACTTGAGTCACAAAAAAATAGATATTAGGGGAATTTTGAGGTATAATTGGCCTCCTACGAAAAATGTACAATAAAAATAAACTTTATAAGAACCAATAGTATTCAAGATGATGATTTCAACCATGGGGGATGATTCACCATTTTTGGAGTAAAAAAGTAAAAATAATAAAATAATAAAACTAATTTTTGAACTCGTATTTTGAACTTATCTCCCTAATTTTTTACTCAAATTTCAAGCGGGAGTACTTGTTGGATGCAAAATTTAATTCCTCATCCAAGGAGTACCCATGTTTCATACCTTTGATGGACCCTACTACACGAAAAATGAGAAATACATGAAAAAACGTGTTTGCAATCACATTTTTCATGTATTTCTTAGTTTTCATGTAGAAAGGTCCATTTAAAGTATGCAACATGGGTAATCCTTGGATGAAAAATCTAATTCTACAGCCAACGAGTATTTTCTCTCAAAATTTGAGTATATCCATAGGGAGATAAGTTGAAAATACGAGTTGAAATAATAGTTCTTCCTTTTTCCCTCTAAAATTTGATGATGTAATCAAATCTTAGTTTATTATTCCCACTATTATTTTATAATTTCCTTAGGAGGCCCATTTTAGACATCAAAGTTCCTCTAATGAGTGATACTTTATATCTAGAGGAAATGTAGAAGACTCATAAGTTGGAACTTAAAATTAAAGTACTGGAAAGTGAAGCTACGATGGCATCAACTTTAGGAGAAGCCAAGCATAAAATCTGTGAAAAAAATCAATGAGTCCATAACTGAACTATGGCCATCTATACAGATCATATTTGAGCAATAGGAACTCATGAAAAAATGCAGAATAGCAATTCAAGAGTGGAAGGATCAACTCAAAAAAAAACAAAGTGAAGCTTCTAATATGATCAAGGTTCTTAATTCAAAGAATAGAGAGGAGTTGGAAGCAATCAATATCTAAGACAAGACTGCAACCATTTTGGAGATAAATAAGGTTTTGCAAAAAATAACTTGATCAACTAGTTGAAGACCAAGTGTGAAGCTTTAAATGTTATGGTTCAAAGGTTTCATACTAAATTTAATGTTTTAAATCCTAAAGGTCTCCTAGGTTTAGTTGGAATAGATGATAAGTTGGTCATGTTAGAAGATTATTGCACAAAGTTATATACAATTGGAATAGACAAATCAAATTTTGTAGGTATCAAAGGTCACATTACAGGAAAAGCTTTTGTTGAAGCTCTAGAGTTTGATTTGATTATTCAACATCAAATCAAACAATTGTTGATAAAAAAACCAACTTTTGACAAATTCATTGAAGTGGATGAAATATTCAGGAAAATGATGAATTTAGAAATCCCAAGTGAATATTAGTGGGATAAGTTTTGTGAAACCATTGAGTAAAATATTAATTTTGCAACATGCAAACACATCAAATTTTGAAGAGCCAACGGTCAGCAACAACTTCCAATGAAAAAGGACAAGTCAGGAACAACTTTCACCAAAATAAGGTTGAATCATCAACAACCTCCAGAAAAATAGAGACACTCCATATATCTATCTCCTTCATTTATTCTTCTATCCTATTATTGTAAATCAGTTAAAGATATTTCTAAAGTTTTGTTAATTATTATAAATAACTCTCAGATCGAGTTATTAAGGGTTGCACCCTTGGAAGAGCAGATTTTGTAAAGAATAAATTGTAACAATTCTTTTTGATCATCAATAATACAAGCAGGATTCTGAACTTATCTCAGACCGCTATGCCTTCTCTGTGAGTTTTCCAGTTTTCAGTCATTTTTTTTCTTCATATATTTAGCTATTATCAAGATAACTAGGTGAGATTGATTGTGTTTCAACAACCTTATAATTCCTCCTGAAGTGATAATTATTATAATGAATAATTTACTTGACAATTTGTTAATTTAAGTCCATTTTATCTATAAATTGTCAGTATCTTGGTGATGTTATATATATTTTGTTGAAATTTTAAAAATTGTTTCAAATTTTTCTATCTTATGGTTTATTGAATAGTTCAATCTGAATATTTAATAATCATATTCTCTTACATAAGTCTACTTAATCGAAATTATAAAATCTTAATCACTGCATGAGATGAACAAGAAACCCTTACTTATAATTATTGATATTATCTGCAAGATTTAGAAACCTTAGCTGTTTGATTAAAATCTATCTTATGAATTGGTCCTCCAAATATTTGAAAAAACAAATAAAATATTTTAGATGCTTTGGCATGATTATTGACCACAATCATCTGAAAGGACAACATCAGATTGGCGCCATTGTCGGGGAGACGAAGAATAGAAGCTAAATCTTCGTGGTACAACGATTTTTCCCTTTTCCTTTAAGGTGAATAAAGGATAAATATATAGTTGAAAATATTTCACCTAGTGATTACACTAATTCAAACTGGCTCCTTTTAAACACACTAGATCTCGTTTTGAATTTGAGATTGTTAACCCTTTAGCGGATCCAAAAAGACTCATTAGGGAAGCCTCTTTAAAAAGAAAACATAAAATTTATTCGTCTTCCTCTTCAGCCTTACACCCTAAATAAAGTTCATCCTTAGATTCATTTTCAGTAATATCATCCCAACATGATTTGACTCAATTACCTCCTAAAATTGCTAAAATTTATTCACAACGAGTAGATCTTCAGTCAGCCTTGTTCGCAACCTCACTTGAGTCATATCAAGTCCCATATTTCCCTGTAGATTCACCTACATCTGAGACAAAATTGGGCTTTTATTTTCACGACTTTAAGCCTATATTTTTTGTTACTCTAGTCTATCATCATATTCCATTAAACTCTAATTAGCTAAAAGAGACATTTTCTGTCTATTCTAATCCATTGTTCGAATATAAGGAAGAAGATTTGGCACCATCAATTCAAAAGCTAATTGTTAAAATCCCTTTGAGATCCTCACTTCCTCCTCCTCCTTCACACTCTCCTCCACCCTCTAATACTCATTCACCCACATCTTTATCCACATCTTCATCATCCATGGCTTTTCAACCCATTATACAAGATAGGTATGTTGCTCTTGTTCTCCCTAATGACTTGGGAAAATTTATTGATGGATATCTTAAACATTTACCAAGATTTAATGGAGAAACAAAACCCTCAGGAGAGGATCATATAGATGCCTTCTTAGATTTCGCAGAAAATATGAACATCGAGCATGAAGATGTTTATATGAGATTATTTGTATAGTTCTTGGAAGGTAACGTTAGGATATGGTTTAGGCAACTTAGAGTAGATTATATTGGAACATGGAATGAACTTATAACTATCTTTAAAAACCAATGGTGGGTAAGGAAAGATGTTGTTTACCTTCTCATTGAATTTGAAGAGTTAAAAATAAATCCTAGTGAACCAGTTGCTAAATTTATTAAAATATTTAACAAAGTCTACCACAAAATGCCTGTTGATTGTAAACCTCCAGTAGCTGCTGCAAAGGTAAGATTTTCAAAAGCATTCGATGATGACTTTGCAGTTATGCTAAGGGAGAGAGTTTATAATACATTACAAGATATGCAGACTAATTCTATTGAGGTAGAAGCCAATAGGTCAACATCTAGTAAAATTAGAGCTAGAGAAGAGAATGCCCAAAGGAAATTAAAAAATTAGGAAGCATCTTCCTCTAAGTCTAAAAGTGAAGATTCAAAGATTGATGAAATCACAACTCTTCTTAGAAATATATCCAATAGAATTTAAAATATTGAAACTCAACCAAGAATATTCCAACAAACTGTTTCTAGACCAAAAACATAGGCCCAAGGTCAATATAAGAAATATGCTCCATTGCAGATTCTTCAGAGGCCTCATAATGACCAACAAGTACCTATACCATTGTTGATTGATGATTAAAAACCCGAGGAAAATACTTTTTCTATTACTGAAGACATTAATATTGTAGATCATACATTCTTTCAGACTGCCATTGTCCCTATTTCCCAAAATGAAATCCCTCAAGAAAACCAAGATACTTCTCAGGTTTCTAAGTATCAAGCTTTTTCTGAGTTTCTGATTGCAGAACTCAATAAAAATATATGACTTAAGACCTAGAGCTAGTCCTGGTAGACCTCCGAAAAAACCTGTAATGATTGAACCTCAACTGAAAACAACTGAAACTCAAAATACTTCTTCTCAACCTCTAAATTAGTCAACTGATTCTACTCAGATTGAAAAAGTAATATTGACTGCCTTTAATGTTCAAAAAGAATTAGAAAGAGTCAAAATTTCAATTCCACTTTCTAAACTCTCTAAAAATCCAGGGTATAAAAGTCAATTTGCAAAGTGGATCCAAAATTCTAGTATGGATGTCGAAGGATATATTATCAATCTACAAAATGAAATACCCACTATATCTTTTGCTCCTAGTTCTATTATGATTGATGAATCTATACCACCCTTCTATCTGACTTTAAAGGTGCATGATTCCCTGCTATACAACTGTATGCTTGATTCTGGCGCTTCGGACAACTTAATGCCTAAAGTCATCATGGAACAACTTAATCTCGATATCACTCGAATCTATCATGACTTGTATACTTTTGATTCAAAGAGGGTCCAATGTTTAGGACTCATTAACGATCTAGTGGTAACTTTACATCAAATACTAGTTAAAAGTGTAGTATTAGACATAGTTGTCACTGATATTCATCCCAAATTTGGAATTCTTTTATCGAGATCATGTTGTACAAAATTGAGAGGAAGTCTTCAAATGGACATGTATTTTTCCACTATCCCTATATATGGTGGAGAGAGCCTTAAATTATATAGAGAAGTGAGATTCCTAAAAATTGTTTGCAATGCTAATCAAGCTACTAATCATCCCATTTATGCAATAGATCAAGAATTTAGGTGTTTTAAACTATCATCAGACACTTCATAGGATTCTCAACTCAAGATTGAGGATGTAGTTGACACCTCTAAATCAATTCAAACTGAAATTTGGAAATTATTTTTTGATAGATCTTGCACCAAATATGGAGATGAAGCAGGATTTGTTTTGGTTTCACCCGATAAAGAAAATATTATACAATCATGGAAATTATATTTTTAGGTCACAAACAATTTTTTCTGAATACGAAGCTTTTATCCTAGGATTACAACTTGCTAGAAGCTCAAATGTAAAAAAATTAAGTGTTTTCATTGACTCATAACTAATAGTAATACAAGTTAGAAGTCTTGGCCAAACAAAGCACCGTAGACTTAGTTCTTACAAAAAGGAGATTTGGGACACCGTTGAAAATTCCTTTGATTCTTTTAATATCATTTTTATTCCTAGAGATGAAAACCTACATGCAGATTCATTAATTGTTTTAGCTATTTCATTCAATATTGCAGATCATTTGCAAATTCAATATCAAATACAAATAAAATATAGGCCATCAATACTGGGCAACCTTAAACACTAGAAAATATTTGAAGACGATGAGCAATTAAAATCCTTTCTGCAGGTCATTGACGAATTTTCTGTATTCCAAATCAAAGAGGATAATTAAGACATTAAAAAAGCTACCCAAAATAAGGAAAAATCAAATCTAAAATCAAAAGTAGATGATCCTGATATAATTCAATTATCAAATAATTTTACCCCCAAGGGACTTGTTCCTTTAGAAAATTCGTTTGATCAAAACGATGTTCCCAAAAATCCGTTCTCTGCTTCACTAGAAAATTTTATAGAGGACACAAATATTGGCAGTGATGAAGAGATAAAAAACAATAAACTTTGTGCATCATTAACTCCAAAAATTAAATCTGAATATGCCAAACTTCTTAAGAATTATAAAGATGTATTTTCCTGGTCTTATGCAGATCTAAAAACTTATGACACATCTTTAATTGAGCATAAACTTCCACTAAAACCAGATGTAAAGTCTTAGCAACAGAAGTTAAGAAGGATGAACCTAGTTCTTCTTCCCACCATAGAAAAAGAACTGAAAAAACTTTTAGATGCCCAAATTATTGTCCCATTAAGATAATCTAGTTGGGTTGCCAATTTAGTCCCTGTGAGGAAAAATAATGGTGAAATAAGACTCTGTGTAGATTTTAAAAACCTTAATAAAGCATCCTTGAAAGATAGTTACCCACTTCCAAAGATAGATCAGTTACTTCAAAAAATGTCAGGTGTTAACAGACCCTCTATGTTGGATGAATTTTCTGGTTATAATCAAATATTGGTGAATTCATAAGATAGGGAGAAGACAACTTTTACCACAACTTGGGGTACATTCATGTATGCCTGGATGCCCTTTGGTCTATCAAATGCAAGAGAAAAATTTCAGAGAGCCATGGACTTGGCTTTTGTCGGGAAGGTAAGTAAATTTATTTTTATTTATCATGATGATTTAACTATTTTCTCTGAATCAGATCCAAAACATCTCAAGAATTTGAAGAAAGTTTTTGAAAGGTGCAGGAAGTTTGGAATTTCTTTGAATCCAAAAAAGTCATTATTCGCCATCAAAGAGGGTAAATTACTAGGTCATATTATTTCAAAATATGGAGTATTTATTGATCCCAAAAGGGTCTCTGCTATTCAATCATTATAATTACCTAGAAATAAGAAAGAGATTCAAGCTTTCTTAGGGAAAATTAACTTTTTGAGAAGGTTTATACTGAATTATGAAGAAATAGTGAAGGATATAACATACATGCTAAAAAATAACCATGAAGTCAAATGGATTGTTTCTGCAAGATTTGTATTTGACCAAATAAAGAAAGGCATCTCCGAAGCCCCAACCTTAGCTAGTCCAAACTACTCAGAACCTTTCAGCATGTTCTCTTTTTCCTCTGAAACTACCTTTGCTACTGTACTTTTGTAAGAGAATGAGGATTACCATGATCAACCTATAACATTCTTTAGTAAGTTCATGAGAGATGTCAAACTTAGATATGATACTATCGAAAAACAAGCCAATGACTTAGTTCAAGCCCTGAAGTCTTTTAGGATGTATATCCTCCATTCCACTATCATTGCCTATGTGCCCAGTAACAAAATTAAAACAGTCCTCACACAGCCAGACACTGATGGTGGAAGGGGAAGATGGATAACTCAAATCCTTGAGTTTGATCTTACCATCAAAACTACCAAGTTAGTAAAGGAGCAGGGTTTAGCTAAGTTTTTAGCTGAATCCAATTGTAAAGTCTTGGGCATAAACTCTATTTTTTAAGTTTCAAAGAAGCATCCACAAAAACCTTCTTCAAAATTGGAAAGGGAGAATCCACACGAACCTTCCTTGAATTTAGAAAGGGAGAATCCACAATAACCTTACTTGAATGCAGAAGGGAAGAATTCATGAGAACCTTCCCATGTAGTGCAAGGAAAAAATACACAAGAACCTACTCCTTCAACTCAGACATTCCTTGTTCATATTGATGAGAAGTTTGTTTTATCAAGTTGGTATTTAGACATTGTTCATTTTCTGATTCATTTTAAATGTCCAACTTATTTTTCCAAAAACCATTGCAAAACTCTCAAGTTGAAATCCATCAAATACTGCATTATCAATGCCAACTTATACTGGAAGGATCCTCTTAATGTTTTACTACTTTTCCTAACAGAATCAGAGACCAAGGGAATCATTGATCAGTTTCATGCAGGCATTTGTGGAGGCCACTATGATTGGAGAGAAACAACATACAAGATACTGAGGGCAGGATTTTATTGTGCTACTTTATTTTCACAAGTAGGATCAAAAGTAAGAGCCTGTGTTCCAAGTCAGATGTTTGCTGGTAAGAAAAAAATAACAGCTCTTCCACTAGTTCCAGTAGTTGTTTCGACACAATTTCTTCATTGGGGATTAGATTTTACAGGTGAAATCCACCCAGCCTCTAGTAATTAGCACTGATGGATCTTGACTGCTACTGACTATTTGACCAAGTGGGTGCAAGCCATTCCTGTAAGAAATGATACAGATTCAGTTGTAATAAAATTCATTGAAGAGAATATTTTATCCATATTTGGTTTCCCACTGCAAATAGTCACTGATAATGCCACAATGTTCCGTAGCATAAAAATGATAGAATTCTGCTAGAAATTTCAGATTCTGTTGTATCACTCAACTCCCTATTATCCACAAGGAAATGATTTTGCTGAATCATCTAATAAGATTTTAGTGAAAGTAATAAAGAAAAAATTAGAATACCACAAGAAAAATTGGGAAAACCATTTCATTTGTGTATTTTGGGCAAACATGATTTCTCCAAAACGATCAATAGGTAAATTTCCATTCCAATTAGTTTATGGAAAAGATGTTATTTTTCCTAAACAATTAGCTTTCCCTCTGCTCAAGTTTCTACAAGAATCTACTGATGAACCTGATGATTTCCATAGAAGGATTAATTAGATGATTGAGTTTAATGAAAACAAATATGAGATCCAGTACAAACTAAAGAAATATCAGAATAAAATGAAGAGTTTCTTTGACAAAAAGGCAAGGGAAAGAGATTTTAGAGAAGGAGATTTAGTCTTAAGATGGGATTGCTAGGAGAGAAGATAAAGGGAAACATGGAAATTTTAACACTTTATGGTTTGGGCCACTTAGCATTGTAGAGGTAAAAGGAAATAACACATTTTTTATACAGAATCTTGAAGGATAGTTTTCAATACTTCCCGTCAATGGCAGATTTTTGAAACACTATATCCAGTACTGAAGGAGATTCTACATCATCATTGTACATAATCATTTTCTTTTATCATTTGAACTCTGTTTGTTTTCTACAGCAAATACTCCATAGCCCAAGGAGAAGGCACATGGAACTGCTTTTTCTCTGCATCGCACAGGGGGAAAAAGTCTCCAACTGGAGTTGATGTTGTAACCTTATTTGTTTTTAATAATTTAGCATGGAAGTTTGAAAATAAAACGATAAAATGCTAAGTTATAACATGGATGAAAAAGGAAATTTCATAAAAAATGTTAGGAAAATTATGTTTTATTATATCCATGTTAGAAAAAATGATCGAGTAGTTTTCTATAAATAAAGGAGGAAAAAGAAAAAATGTTAGGGAAGCATGAAATAAAAAACGTTAATGTTTTAGTGTTTAAAAGAATAAATGGCCATATGTTTAAATGTGCCACATTTTCAAATTGTAAAACTTTAATTCATGTATGTTTAAACTTTTGAAAAGGGGTTTAATGTTCATTGATTAATTTGATAAATATATGCGCATATGGATTTTATTATAAGGTCTCTAAACGACAAAGAAGTCAAATCACATGGAGAATAAAGCGCTTACAAATTTCGATGATAGATCTCGAACTCCCCTCAAATCTACAACAGAGATCAAATTCACACCCCCTCTGCCTGTTTCTTGTTAACGTGAGGGGGGGGGGGGGTGTCCGAGCTCCAGTTTTAATGGTCATCCTTTTCTGCGACATGGAAACACTGTGTGACTTCACATGCCCTCTACCTGAAATAGGAAACCAGGAGGTACCCCCTAGAAATCAACCTCCAGTTTTCAATGCTCACAACCGTTTTCCCACTCCACAACTGTTGGTCCACCAATCATTCATATCCCTCCATGTCACTTGTCCATTACTCCCTAATGCTCCATTACACTCGTTAATCATCCTGCTAGCCAATAAATTCACTCATCGACCATTAATTGCACCGTTGCGCAGTTAAACCTCATTTGAATGTTAGCCACAGCTGTTAAACCCAAAGTGAAGTCTATAAAATTTCTAGTAGTCTCTCATTCTTTACTTTACCTCCTCATTGAAATTCACTTTCA
Organism: Pinus albicaulis; assembly: GCA_034641835.2. Lineage (NCBI taxonomy): Eukaryota > Viridiplantae > Streptophyta > Pinopsida > Pinales > Pinaceae > Pinus > Pinus albicaulis. Next base: position 520,853,580 of record CM076570.1, read on the forward strand.
TCCTCCATTTCACTCCACAAATAATTGTCATTCCTACAATCACCCTTCATATTCCCGAAACCCTCTCATCATTTCTGTAACCCGAAGCTTTAAATTTATATACCCAGTCAAGCATGGAACCTAAGGTCAAAACCAAGAAAAAAATGACTCTGAAAGGTAAAGGTAAGAAAGGAGTGACAGAAGAACTCCAAAACATCGACAATATTACAGAGGTCATATCCAAGATCGCTCATACAGCTGTCGAGGTCATTCCTGAGGCTTCCAAATCTGTTGCAGAAGACATTCTTGCAACTCCGCAAATCAATCTCGACGTCATACCGCTAACCAACGCCTATTTTAAAATTATTGACTGTCACTCTGAATTTCATTTCTACGAGCTACATTTGTGGCTAAAATAGAAGCACATGGATAAGAAAGACTCTATCAGGTTTTGGGATTCTATGTTGCCTTTTTTTGCATTCCCTCAAACTCACCCATTCCCGGATCCAATTGCCTAGTGTCAGAAGCAGTTTGAGCCTATAAATAGGTCAGTGGTGGCTCAGAACGGAAACGTTCTGATCACCATATCTCCTAAAACCATTAACCAAATGCTTCTCCTTTATGACTCCTTATCCTATTTCTCTCATGCTACCCTCATGGATCTTTATCATAAATTATCCTTCCCTCGGAGAGCTTAGATATTTGACATATTCCTACCTGAGGATGCATATTTACCAAATATAAATCCCCCATATGCATCCTCCATCTTTCCTATAGCTTCCAAACACTACATCTCCCTTTTTTCTTATCTGTTAGGGTACCCAAACGATGAAACTGTTGATGATCCCATCCTAGGTTTCTTATCTATCTTCAGTCTTGACAAATAACCATTTTTTATGTAGAATTACATCCATTTCTTGGATAATATTATACATGAACAATTCATGAACTTCACCACACAAGGAGCATTTAATTACTCTTTTGTGATAATTCATATGATTTTGTTTCAGCAAGTAGATTTTTTTCCCATTCACTTCAACAAGAAAGATGCGTAGGGATTGAATCAATTATTGATTCACTGGACAGAATTGGTCAGAGCTTCGTCAACAACCACTTCTTTCTCATAATTCATAGACTCATTCATTCATCCTGTTACACCATTTTTTGGTCATCTAACCCACTATCACTAGATGGACCAAAGTACACCATGTAAGACCAATTTTACCCTGAGTAAAATTGCCTTCAATATGTAAAATAACTTAATAAAACACATTTATTAGGTTGCTTATGGTCTAAACAGGAAACTCCAAAAGGAAATATTAAACAAACCTATATTTGTTTGATTTTCCTGGTCATGTTTAACCCAAAACAAAGAAATTAATTAGATAAATCTTTATTTATCTTATTATTTTCTAGGAATAATTATTTAAACCTTATTTAAATAATATTCCTTGTTAAATATGACTAAATCACCCATAAATAATTAAATACATCATTATTTATTTGATTATCATCCAACCACTTCCTTAAAATGATAAATAAATCATTTATTTATTTATTACTTACAAATAAAGGGATTTGACCCAAGTCAAATACCTTTTCCCTCCAACAAATATAATAAAATATTCCATAAAAGGTGGATCTAGATTTGGTTAACATTATTTTAATCATGCACCAAGATCTAGAATGACCCAATATTTTGTTATAAATAGGAGGGGTTTTCCTACCATTCTTCACCTTTTGTTGCCTATTAGATCACTCTGGATCTATACACTTGGTCACATTCTACATTATTTGCTGTGTGAGCTCCCTTTGAGTTTTATCTTTGTTTGGGTTTTCTACACCAATAAGAGAGAGAGATTCTAGATCTGAAGTGCTGAGGACTTCCAAGAACCCATCCCCAGTGGAGTCGCCAATTGTTAGTATGAATCTTTTGTCGAAGCGTGTCACAAAACATGTGTTTAGAGTCCATCTACTCTGATACATATGACATGCCCATCACATGTTACAAAAAACTCAAAACTGGGGGCACCACCTGCCCCTACATACACACTAGGGGGCACCACATGCCCCACACCTAATCACTATCTGGCGGATCCCGAGCCAATGTCTCTGCTCCTGCAGCCTGTAGATCTTGCATCCTCTGACCGGCCATCGCCATGCACCGCATGACACCTCGCCATTCCGAGGGTAGACCAATACATGGCTCTATGTACTGGTCGTCTAAGTCTTCCCACCCGCGCTCTGACACTCCGGTCAGCAACCTCTCGCATCTACGGTGGATGTCCTCCAGAAGAGGGCCGCATCCTCATTATGCGCTGCTCTTGACCCACTCAGACCTGCAACTCCAGATGCTGCTGGTCGTCCCATATATCCAGCCAGTTTTACTGGAGCTATATCTGCATACCAAAAGTACATGAATCAGTACCCTATCTACTATTCACTAACTTTAACATGCCCAAAAAAGAATAGTTACTTATCACTTACCATCGGGTCCCCATACTCGACCAGGCAGAAGTGGTAGGTCCGGATCCCCACAATAACTCATCCCACTATAGGGATAGTCGTCTATGTATAACAGCATCTGATCCCAATGGGCAAAGAACTCAGGTCGAAACACTCGTCCGACCGCCCCTCCTCCTCCTCTGCACAGTAGCCGCCCCCACTGGCGCATCCTGGGCTCTCTGGGGCCCCCATCTAGGAGCTGTATACGAGGTCGTAAGGTCGAGATCTTCTCAAAAAAGAAGGAACACAATAAAGTCCCATACGAGCAATCGTGGTTCACTTGCCGCTTGCAAAGCGATAGCTGTCGTTTTAACAACACCAAAATCATTTGGGCCCACCCATAGTAGGTCCCACTCAAAACACTCTCTACAATAATCATCTGCCCCCCAGTGATGTGATGGAACGCTTGGTTGCCCAGGATCTACAGCACCACTGCGGCCACTGCCTGGGTCTTCAGTCTCTCTAGGTCCCCGATCGGTATCCGTGTCCCTTTGACTTGGAGACCCGGTCAACAATGTCACTCCACAAACTCAATGATGTTCCGCCCCCGCGGTAACATTGGCTGCGTATTTCCCACCATCCCAAGTGGAGGGAGACCTGTCAGAAAATACACATCCTGGACTGTCAGTTCGATCCTATGCCCTTGCACTACAAAGACCTCATGCTCTGGATCCCAATAACTGATAATCCGGGCCAACAAGGGCTCTCCAGCTCTCATCAGAGGGTTCTCCAAAAACTTCAGAACCCCAAACCTGGCCAACACACGACGAACACCCTGATCTGTCTGGATCTCTGCCCGTAATGTACCTAGGTCTCCCTCTCTCTAGTTCACCCATATATCTGCCATATCTGCACAAAAACACCATCTTTGTCAGCCTACAGATAGGGAATACTGTAACCAAACAAAAAAACCCAACTCTCAGCCATCAAACAGCACTAAAACCCCCTCATCTTCCAGGTCGCACTTTTCTGCCAAAACCTAAGACAGGTCACACCTTTTTGCCCAAAACCTACGTCCCAGGTCGCAGATTTTGGTCCAAAAAGTGTGACCCGGCTGAAAATATGCAAGGGGGTCTGTTCCTAAGATTCTGGGCCCTAATCTAAACTTTCAATCCATCAAAATGAAAGAGTAAGTTTAGGCCTCTTACCTGCAACTGACGGATCTCGATTCCAACGTTCGGTTAGTCCGCTACGCTCGCCGCAAGATTTAGGGCCTTCTCTCCTATCTACATTCACCACAACAACACTAGCAAATGAGTGGATTTGGAGGGAAAACTGCCTTATTAAAAGGGAACCCTTGTTTCTTATTTTGCCTGCTGAGACCATACCGTAGCTCCGTTTGCCAAACCGTCTGCACCATTGGAAAGCTCTCACCGAGCCCTCAAATGGGTATCTGTTATTTTTTTGTGATTTGATACTACACCTGGACACATTGTGTCCAATATGGGTCACTTCCCCTCTCCTTAAAATCGCATTTCTTCACTTACGACACTTGTATTTGGGGCACCATTTTGCCTCCTTACTTGTCTTTGTTCGTGACGATTTTTGTCATGAGTTGCCATCTTGTACTCATGTTTTCATGGTCCCCCATTGGACCTTTACTGTGTGGAAGCACCATCGAGTCGCCCTTGTTTAGAGCATCCAAGTGGAGTCATCATCGCATTCATGGAGTCTATCCCGCGTCCCTTTGTACCCTGCTATAGTCCTCCATCCTTCATTGCTTGGTCTCTCCCTTGTGTCGCACATTATGGCCTCCAGTCCCACTATCACTTATCCCTGATGATATTGTGTCAGTCCCTGCCATGTCATTCATGCCCTTTATGCTCTAGCAAGGGAAGTCGTCCATTTGCTGCTCAGTCCCCTCCATTCCACCATCATCATTGGTATTAGTCTATCCATCGCTCTACTTTTCTCTCTTGTGCCTTAGTTGGGGATCTCTCATTGCCTCACCTATGGCGGACCTCCTTCTGTTGACATCAGCTCCTTCATTCCAGAAGACAGGTCTAGAGGGCGGTGTACCTTGGTTCCAGCTTCCATTCTTGTTCAGTGCCTCGGATCCGGCAAATGGATCTCTCATTTCCCTTTCACTTGATTATTTCTCAACTCCAGCTCCTTTCAGCATGATTGAGATCCGTATACTTGATGGTTCAGTGATGCAGCAGCAGCTCTTCGTGATTCTCGGGTGTGTGTGAGATGTATCAGCCCTCATGAGGGGGTGGCCCTGCAGGTAGCCCCCCACATGCCCAGATGACCTCTTCATTGTAGCCTTCGATGCAGCTCCATATATTTGATGATGTCGGCCTTAGCCGCTTGCAGCGCCTCTTTGATTTGCATGTATCAATCAGATTTTGCAAGCCCTTCCCCACTTATAGGGGGCATTTGGGTTGTATTTGTATCTCATGTACTCAGATATTATTGTATAATTCCTGGCTGTTATCCCAGGCACAACATGTATGTGGGATTCCTCATTGTATTCTTATCTAGCTCATGTTTATGCCGGTTGTACTTTATGGTTCGGTCCCTTGTTTACTGGACACACTATTCTTTTGTACTTTGTCTCAGCAGGCATAGGTATGCCTCCCCAGCCACCTTTAGCACATGTACCTTCTCATAAACAGAGACTTGTTGAACCTATAAGTCTCGTCTCCTCAGGGTCTAGTTCTTCAGCACATTAGTCTACCTTACATTTCTCTCTCTGACTTCCCTTTTGATGTCTAGTGATTGAGTTCTTACAACGTACTTCGGTCATACGATTTTCTCCTAACACTCGCACGCTGGGGGGAAATCTGTTACACCATTTTTTGGTCATCTAACCCACTATCACTAGATGGACCAAAGTACACCATGTAAGACCAATTTTACCCTGAGTAAAATTTCCTTCACTATGTAAAATAACTTAATAAAACACATTTATTAGGTTGTTTATGGTCTAAACAGGAAACCCCAAAAGGAAATATTAAACAAACCTATATTTGTTTGATTTTCCTGGTCATGTTTAACCCAAAACAAAGAAATTAATTAGATAAATCTTTATTTATCTTACTATTTTCTAGGAATAATTATTTAAACCTTATTTAAATAATATTCCTTGTTAAATATGACTAAATCACCCATAAATAATTAAATAAATCATTATTTATTTGATTATCATCCAACCACTTCCTTAAAATGATAAATAAATCATTTATTTATTTATTACTTACAAATAAAGGGATTTGACCCAAGTCAAATACCTTGTCCCTCCAACAAATATAATAAAATATTCCATAAAAGGTGGATCTAGATTTGGTTAATGTTGTTTTAATCATGCACCAAGATCTAGAATGACCCAATATTTTGTTATAAATAGGAGGGTTTTTCCTACCATTCTTCACCTTTTGTTGCCTATTAGATCAATCTGGATCTATACACTTGGTCACCATTTTCTGCCATTTGCTGTGTGAGCTCCCTTTGAGTTCCATTCTTTGTGTGGGTTTTCTACACCAACAAGAGAGAGATTCTAGATCTGAAGTGCTGAGGACTTCCAAGAACCCATCCCCAGTGGAGTCGCCAGTTGTTAGTATGAATCTTTTATCGAAGCGTGTCGTAAAACATGTGTTTAGAGTCCATCTACTCTGATACATATGACATGCCCATCGCATGTTACAAAAAACTCAAAACTGGGGGCACCACCTGCCCCTACATACACACTAGGGGGCACCACATGCCCCACACCTAATCACTATCTGGCGGATCCCGAGCCAATGGCTCTGCTCCTACAGCCTGTAGATCCCGCATCCCCTGATCGGCCATCACCATGCACCACATGACACCTCGCCATTCCGAGGGTAGACCAATACATGGCTCTATGTACTGGTTTTCTAAGTCTTTCCACCTGTGCTCTGACACTCCGGTTAGCAACCTCTCCATCTACAGTGGATGTCCTCCAGAAGAGGGCCGAATCCTCATTATGCACTGCTCTCGACCCACTCGGACCTGCAACTCCATATGCTGCCGGTCGTCCCATATATCCAGCCGGTTTTACTGGAGCTGTATCTGCATACCAAAATTACATGAATAAGTACCCTGTCTACTATTCACTAACTTTAACATGCCCAAAAAATAATAGTTACTTATCACTTACCATCGGGTCCCCATACTCAACCAGGCGGAAGTGGTAGGTTCGGATCCCCACAATAACTCATCCCACTATAGGGATAGTCGTCTATGTATAATGGCATCTGATCCCAATGGGCAAAGAACTCAAGTCAAAACACTCGTCCGACCGCCCCTCCTCCTCCTCTGCAAAGTAGCCGCCCCCACCGGTGCATCCTCGGATCTCAAGGGCCCCCATCTAGGAGCTGTATACGAGGTCATAAGGTCAGGATCTTCTAAAAAAAGAAGGAACACAATAAAGTCCCATACGAGTAATGGTGGTTCACTTGTCGTTTGCAAAGCGAAAGCTGTCATTTTAACAACACCAACATCATTTGGGCCCACCCATAGTAGGTCCCACTCAAAACACTCTCTACGATCATCATCTGCCCCCCCAATGATGTGATGGAATGCCTGGTTGCCCAGGATCCGCAGCACCACTGCGGCCACTGCCCGGGTCTCCAGTCTCTCTAGGTCCCCGATCGGTATCCGTGTTCCTTTGACTTGGAGACCCAGTCGAAAATGCTGCTCCACAAACTCCATGATGTTCCGCCCCCATGGTAACACTGGCTGCGTATTTCCCACCATCCCAAGTGGCGAGAGACCTGTCAGAAAATACACATCCTGCACTGTTAGTTCGATCCTGTGCCCTTGCACTACAAAGACCTCATGCTCTGGATCCCAATAACTGATAATCCGGGCCAACAAGGGCTCTCCAGCTCTCATCAAAGGGTTCTCCAAAAACTTCAGAACCCCAAACCTGGCCAACACACGACGGACACCCTGATCTGTCTGGATCTCTGTCCGTAATGTACCCAGGTCTCTCTCTCTCCAGTTCACCCGTATATCTGCCATATCTGCACAAAAACACCATCTTTGTCAGCCTACAGATAGGGAATACTGTAACCAAACACAAAAATCCAACTCTCAGCCATCAAACAGCACTAAAACCCCCTCATCTTACAGGTCGAACTTTTCTTCCAAAACTTGAGACAGGTCGCACCTTTTTTCCCAAAACCTGCGTCCCAGGTCGCAGATTTTGGCCCAAAAAGTGCGACCCGGCCGAAAATATGCAAGGGGGTTCGTTCCTAAGATTTTGGGCCCTAATCTGAACATTCAATCCATCAAAATGAAAGAGTAAGGTTAGGCCTCTTACCTGCAACTGACGGATCTCGATTCCAACGGTCGGTTAGTCCGCTACGCTCACCGCAAGATTTATGGCCTTCTCTCCTCTCTACATTCACCACAGCAACACTAGCTGAGTTTGGTCACATTCTACATTATTTGATGTGTGAGCTCCCTTTGAGTTCTATCTTTTTCTGGGTTTTCTACACCAACAAGAGAGAGAGATTCTAGATCTGAAGTGCTGAGGACTTCCAAGAACCCATCCCATTGAGGAGAATTGGATACACCTTCTTCTTTTCCTCCTAGGTGCCCTTAATACAAAAATTCTTTCAAAAAACATTGTTCTTGTCTTGTCTATTGGATGTATGGAGCAAACTCTTGATTTTACTGCTTAATGTCTTTCTATGCATAGATCTGGTTTTTTGCAGCACTTGTCTTGATCAACTAACTGTAGATCTGACGATGTTAGCAACCACATTTGATGTTAGGGCTATAAGTTATGTGTAGCTAAAGTGGTCTTTTTTCGTATGCTTCGACAAAAGATTCATACTAACACATCCAGTAAGGCAGCTCCTTTCAAGTCAATCAGAACCTAGAATTGGAGAAGACATGAAAAGAATTCTGCACCTTACTGAACAAACAAAGACAACTGATTGGTATATGTATAAAAATTTCACAGAGATCAAGGTGTATGTCTAGAGCTTCCACCATAAAAACTTCCAAAATATCTGCCTATGAGAATTTTCTCCTTAGAGTACATAAGACAAATGTTAAATATGGATGAATTTCATTTTGTTTTACGAAAGATGAAAGCCCAGTTTAAAATCAAGGCCAGTGTTGGATCATTAATTTGTAATACCAGAGCAAATGGTACTAATGAAGATGCATTATTAAAGAAGATGGGTTTTCAATCAAGTTTTACTTGGTCATATGACCCCTATGGCATTATTTCTGCTCCGAGGATTGAACTCAAGACAACTTTGTACACTCATACCTCGAGAGTAGAAATAGAGAAGTACATGAACCAAGTTGAATGGGTAGATGTTGCTTTACAAGAAGAAGATGTAAAATTCATTTCTACTTCAAATGTACAAACACCAGTGCCTGACAGTAAACAAAAAAAAAAGGGTCAGAGAAGAGACACCACATTCCAAGGAAATTATGAAAGAATTCATCTTACATCATAATAAACCAAAACTTACTTCTTCCTTACTTTCAGAAGATAAACAACCAAAGATCATAGGTTTTGGAGATACTGAAATCTCCACTTCCACCAATGTTCCTCAGATTCCTTCATCAACATCACCGACAAGAGGGCCGCTAGAAATCATCCAGCATTCAGATGTCACCTCTTCAGAAGAGCATAATATTTTCGCCAAATTTCTAGAAATTAAGAACAAGAATGAAGCACTGAAATTAGATGTTTACTAGTCAATTTTGAAAACAGAAATCTACATCACAACACAGGCTTCTCACTACCTTTGACAGTGAGAAAGGAAAGATGTAGATGGTCTTTCTGCAAGCAACAATTCCATTTCCAAAGACACATGTTGAGAATAAGAAGACGATATTCTCATTTGATACAAGACACATACATCCAATTGACCAGATGGATATGCACAGGCCATGACTACAACATATATGTCTCTTTCAAAATCGAAAGTAGCACTGTCAAATATGCAATCCTAGTTGAAGATTGAAAATTTGCCTTGTTTGGCTAAAGACAACCGGATAAATACATTGAAAGAACTTGTAGTAAAAGTGGGATATGATCCTAAGAGCTCCAAGGAAGCTGAAGAAATCATCAAGAAGAAAAATGCAGACATTTCTGCTCTGAAAAAACAACCCAAGATACCCTCAACTGAATACCCACAGACTAAAGAGATGGCAGAAAATGAATCTCACAAGAAGGAATTGCTTAATTTAATTATTGATCAAAATCTGCAGATCATAAAAATGGACGAAAAAATTGAAGAACTGCTGAAATAGAAATCAAAACTCCAATAGAAATCAACACTCCAAGTGAATTTTGATTCTACTTTAGCAACTCAAACTTCTTTTGTAGGTGCAGAACTCTTAGCAGCTTTGAACATAACTAATGTAGCACAACCTGCTCAAGATTTGACCATTTATAAACAAGGACATGAGAAACTACATCAGAAGTTTCAGCTTCTTGAGTCATAAAAGATTAGAAATGATGCTTTATATCTAGAGGAAATGCAGAAGACTCATCAGTTGGAACTTAAAATTAAAGAACTAGAAATTGAAACTTTGATGACATCAACTTTAGGAGAATCGAAGCAGAGTATCTGGGAAAACATCAACGAGTCCATAACTGAAATATGGCCATCTATACAGATCATCTTCGAGCAGCAGGAACACATCAACAAATGTAGAATAGCAGTTCAAGAGCAGAAAGATCAACTTAAACAGAAGCCAAGTGAAGCTTCTTATATGATAAAAGTTCTTAATTCAAAGAATGGGGAGGAGTTGGAAGCAATCAATATCTCAGACATGACTGCAACCATTTTTGAGATAAAGAAGGTTTTGCACAAAAGAAACTTGATCAAACACTAAGTGTGAAGCTTTAAATGTTATGGTTCAAAGGTTTCATACTAAATTTAATGTTTTAAATCATAAAGGTCTGCCAGGTTTAATTGGATTAGATGATAGGTTGGTCAAGTTAGAAGATTATTGCACAAAGTTATATACAATCGCACTAGACAAATCAAAGTTTGCAGGTATCAAAGTTCACATTATAGGCAGTGCTTTTCTTGAAGCTCTACAGTTTGATTTGATTATTCAACGTCAAATCAAGCAGTTGTTCATTCAAAAACTAACTTTTGACACATGCACTGAAGTGGATGAAATTTTCAGGAAAATGATGAATGTAGAAATCCCAAGAGAAATTCAGTGGGATAAGTTTTGTGAAAAATCGAGTAAACTATTAATTTTGCAGCATGCCAGAACATCAAATTTTGAAGATCAAAGTCAGCAAGAAATTCCAACGAAAAAGGACAAGTCAATTATAGCTTTCACCAAAAACAGCCCGAATCATCAACAACCTCCAGAAAAATAGAGACTCTCCATCTATCTGTCTCCTTCCTTTATTCTTCTATCGTATTATTTTAAATGAGATAAAGATATTTCTAATTTCCTTTTAATTATTATAAATAACTTTTAGATAGATTTATTAAGGGTTGCACCCTTGGATGATCAGATTTTGTAAAGAAGAAATTGTAACAAGTCTTTTTGATTATCAATAATACAAGAAGGATTTTGAACTTATCTCATACATCTTTGTCTTATTTGTGAGTTTTCATTTTGTTTCTTCATATATTTAATTATTATCAAAATAACTAGGTAAGGTTGACTGTGTTTCAACAACCTTATAATTCCTTCTCAAGTTATAATTATTATAAAGAATGATTTACTTGACAATTTGATAATGTAAGTCCCTTTATCTATAAATTGTTAGTATCTTGGTGATGTTAGATATATTTTGTTGAACTTTTAAACATTGTTTAAAAGTTTCCCAGTTTATAGTTTATTGAATAGTTCAATCTAAATATTTAATAATCATATTTTTTTTACATAAATCTACTTAATCGAAATCATAAAATCTTAATCACTATATAAAATGAACAAGCAACCCTTACTTAATTGTTGATATTATTTGCAAAATTTAAAAACCTTAACTATTTAATTAAAATCTATCTTATACATTGGTCCTCGAAATATTTCAAAACACAAACAAAACATTTCACATGACATGATTATTAACCACAATCATCTCAAAAAACCAACATACCGTAATAAATTACATTACAAAACATAGAATCCAGAAACAGATATTTCGATTATTTTTTACAGCACAAACATTTATATACAAGTCACAGTGGCTACAGATTCCAAAGTGTTCATTAAATGCAGTGTTGAAGGCTTGGTCGCTGCCCATCGAAATAATAATAAATTTAATATCATTTTCTCATTTCCCAGAATGTCTGCGTACACATATTAAAAAATGCATATTAATTACTCCAAACGCCAACCAAACAAAAAGATTTCATGGCACAAGAAAATCTCCACCATCTTTTAACATTTATTTAAAATTATATAATTTTCACCGGACTTAAAATAAAAACCATGACAAATGCTTATTACCAATCTTCTAAAGATATCATACCAGATTGAACAACGATTGCAATTTTTATATTTTTAAAAATTTAAGGTTCAAATATCCATGTATGCTATCAAAACAAAATAGAAAATTTCAGTGACTAAATTATTGTTTAGACATTGTACAGATAATGGTGTTAAAGATAATCACTGGATTACTGTTTAAATTAGTTGTTTTGAAGTGTTAGTGTTTGTGATTCTTTGTTATTTTGAAAAATTCATGAAAGCATATAAAGATAGAAATTAATAAGTTCACTTTTATGTTTTATAATTCTGAAATAATCCAAAATCCTTTAAAGCTAAAAATTTCATAAAAGTAAATAAAAGTAGATAAAGTTAGAAATTAATATATTCACTTTTATATTTCATAATTTTGAAATATTCCAAAATCTTTTAATGTTAAAATCTTTAATTAGTAGCATAGAAAAAATTCTAAATATTAACACTTACAAGCTAGGATTTTGGATTGTAATTTGAATAGTAACAGGTCCATAGAAATGAATAACGTGTGTAGAGGTATATATAATTTTAACAAACAACTTTAGCATCCTTGTGTAGCTATGGCTGAAATGATGCTTTTGAAATTGGAAAAAAAAACATAGTGAAATGTGGATAAAATATAAATGAAATGTGGAAAGAATTAAATTCTTTTATTTTATGGTAAATTTGTTTTGTTTTAGTTTAAAGATAAAAAAGATTGGATATGAATGATGTTAAAAAAAACAATAAATTTTATGGGCTTTTGTGAATATAGATGGAGGTAGTTTTTTATTAAATTTATAAAATAGACTAGATTTGTAGGAGTAAAAATCTGAAGAAAAGAAAGACTTTGCAGAAAAACCAGGGATCTTGGATTCCTTTTTCGGAAATTCCAACTCATCCAAATTTTAGTAATGATACAATATGAATTAGATATATAATTATTTATGAATGTATGTACTCAGTTTTTTCAATTCAAAAGAAAATAAAAAATTATATGTTAAAAAGTTGTTGGAGGTTATGTGAATTGAAAATGTAATTTGAAAGTGAGATTGATTTAATGTTGCTTGCACACTCTAGCTATTAATATTGTTGCAGGTCACATATGATTTGACATCAATTTTGGTATAAGAGCTACAACACATAGAGAAAAAAGTGTGAAATGGAATTTCACGCTCAATGGGGGAAGACGAGGTCGAAGGGGAAGACCAGTAGGTGATGCTAGAGACAAGGAGGACATGAGATGTGTCCAAGAAAGGATAGAAGCCTTAGAGATGAACATGCAAAGAGATCAAGAGACTGGAGATATCAACGAAACTGAGGAAGAGTCTCCGGTAGAAGATGAAGAACATGTCAGAGAGCCTCTAGAAATTAAATTGATGAGGTCAATGATTCGGGATATTTCGAGGCCTAAAATGGAGATACCTATTGAGAGTGGTAGCTTGGAACCAAAAGAATTAATAGATTGCATCAATGCTTTAGATAAACACTTTTAGTACGAGGAGGTAGTTGAAGACAAACAGGTGAAGTTTGTTGTTACTAGATTTAAAGGACATGAAACTCTTTGGCGAGATGGATTCCAAGAAGAAAGGAGAAGAAAGAACAAAGCCAAGATCAAAAGATGGAGTAGAATGGTGGCGAAGCTCGAAGACAATTTTTTTCCGAAATATTACCAGTTGTCTTTATTTAGGAAAATGAAAAAATTGTAACAATGGTCATTGAGTGTTAAAGAGTATACTAAATAATTTTAGAAGGTGAGTATTAAAGCAAGATACATCGAAGAAACACCTGAAGAGGTTTCCAGAGATATCAATGGGATGCGGTTGAAGATTCAAGATGTTTTTAAGGCTATTTTCACCCAGAACTGTAGAAGATGCTTACCAACTTGTCTTAAAAGTAGAGGAAAAATTGGCTACAAAGCAAAGCCAAAGGAATAGAGGGAAGAGTCCTGTAAGGGGAAGAGGACAAACTAGTTGTTGGGAGAAAACTCAGTCCCCAAAGGAAGGCGAAGGTTGTTCAAGTAGTCAACCATCAAGAGGAAGAAGGCCTTTCTCAAGGGGTCGTGGTTGAGGCAGAGGCTACCAAGTTCAATGTTACACATGTGGGAAATTTGGACATATGTCATGTGATTGTCCATAATATAATCCTACAAGCCAAAGAGGAGAAAAAATAGCAGAAGCACAAGAAGAAAATGTAGCTGCATTCATCCATGAAGAAAAACCAGAGGTAGAAAAATAATTATTGATGAAGATAATCTTGATTAAGTCTAAAAAAGAAGTTAAGGAACCAACACAATTAAAAAGCTTATTCATAACTACATGAAAATCAAGAGGGAAGTGTTGCAATGTGGTGATTGACAATGGTAGCATAGATAACATGGTCTCCAGAGAAATGGTAGAGAAGTTGGGGTTGCAGAGAATAACACATCCCACACCTTACAAGGTGTCTTGGCCGCAAAAAGGCCATCAAATATTGGTGAATGAGCAATGTAAAGTGGAGTTCGAGATTGGTAATTACAAAGATGAGGTATTATATGATATAATGGCAATGGACGTGTGCCATGTGTTGTTGGGAATACCATGGGAGTATGATAGGAAATTCATTCAAGATGGTTAGCGGAACACCTACACTCTTGAGAAAAATGCCCTAAAACATCTACTAGTACCTTTGGAGGATAAATATTTGGAAGAGGAAGCTGGTCCTAGTGTGCTACTTATGGATGGGGAGGAAATGTTGCAAGAGCTCGAAAACAAAGAAGAAATTCATTTTTCTTTGATCGGTAAGCCTAAGGTAATTCTTACTAGCACAAGTTTAAATGATTTTCTTGAAGAGGTCAAGTTTATGTTGGATGAGTTTTGAGATATAATTGTTGATGAGTTTCCATGTTAGTTGTCTCCTTTTCGAAGCATTAGTCATCATATAGATCTAATTTCACGGGAAATTCTTCCAAATAAAGCAACATATCACATGACTCCACAAGAAAATGAAGAGATAAAGAAAGAGTTGCATATTTGTTGGAAAAATTATTAATAAAGGAGATATTAAGTCCATGTGTTGTTCCCATCATGCTCAACCAAGAGAAAGTTAGTGGATGGAGAATGTGTATTGATTCAAGGGCCATCAATAAAATTACAATCATGTCTAGATTTACAGTTCCATACATTGAAGATCTAGTTGATTGCTTGCGAGGTGCTAATTATTTTTCTAAAATTGATCTCAAGTGTGGCTATCACCATATTAGAATTAGAGAGGGGGTTTAATGGAAAATAACTTTCAAAACAAACAATGGGTTGTATGAGTGTTTGGTAATTCCTTTTGGCCTTACCAATGCACCTAACACATTTATGAGATTAGTGAATGAAGTATTAAAAAAATTTACAGGTAAATTTGTTATTTTTTATATGGATGACATTTTACTGTATATCCAAACAAATTTAAGAGCATATCAACAATCTCAAATTGGTTTTGAGAACCCTGCATCAAGAGAAGTTGTTGAAAAATGTAAGGAAATGTAGATTCATAAAAAATGAGTTAGTATACATGGGATTTGTGATTTCAGAAGAATAATTGATTATGGATCCATATAAATTAAAGTAAATAATTAACTAGACTAGTCCAAGGACTGTGTTTGAGGTAATAATCTTTAATGGCCTTGCAAGTTTCTACCGAAAGGGCTGATTCAAAGAGAAGCCAAAAAAAATTTGAGATTGGTGATTTAGTGATGATATATTTGAGGAAAGAAAGAAAGAACATCGGACCTTGTAAAATTTTAAGGAAATTTTCCTTAAATGTTTATGAAGTGGAGCTTCCAAGCAATGTTGGTATTTCCCAAATTTTTAATGTTTCTAATTTGTATTCCTTTCATGGAACAAGAGAAGCTTCAGATGATTAATCTTCCAGTGAAGTAGATTTGATTGTTGAATGGGAAAAAATTACCAAAGCAACTCCAAAGAAAATTGAATGGTTATCAGATCGAAAAGTGGTGAAGAAAACTAGAGGAAATGAGTACTTTCAGTGTTTGGTGAAGTGGAGAAATCAACCATTGCATGATGCTACTTGGATGATTGATGTAGATATGTCCACGTGTTGCACAAATGTTCAAGAGATCGTCGAAAATGTCTTTCCCCGAGAGTTTGATGCAGGAACATCTTACTCTTGAAATTGGAAAAAAAACAAATGAAATGTGGAAGGAATTAGATTCCTTTATTTTATTAGTAAATTAATTTTGTTTTAGTTTAAATATTATCTGCTTTTGTGGAGATAGATGGAAGTAATTTTTTATTAAGCTTAGGAAATACACTAGGTTTGTAAGAGGAAAAATCGAAAAAATGTTAAAACTTTGTGAAAAAAGAGAGTTTGGATTTCGTTTTAGGAAATTCTAAGTCACCCAAATTCTAGTAATGATAGAAGATGAGTTAGATATATGACTATATATGAATGTATGTACTTAGTTTTATTATTTTAGAAATTTTTTGGAGGTTCTCTGAATTGAAAATGTAATTTGAATGTGAGAATGATTTAATGTTTCTTGCACACTCCTACCATTAATCTTGTTACAAGTCAGATGACATCATGAAAGGTAATAAATAAATTTACATAAAAAAACAATAACATTAGAATTAAAATATTGCAATATTAGTTTGAAAAAAAAAGACTTCAAATAATGTAATATTAGTCTAAAATATATACATATGGGAATAGCAGAGATATGAGAAGAGTAGAGAATATAACTAGCAATTGCACCACATGTTGCAAAAGAAACGCCCTAAGGCAATAGCATAGAAAAGAGTAACCTAGAAGAAATAAGTCACTGCAGAGAAGGAGCCATAGCCATCGTGAAGTAATGAAATGAAAATTTTTCTTTCATGGAAGTAGGCCGTGGAAGCTTCAAAGATATTCATGATAAGAGCTATCAACAAGAAAATTTTGCTATAGATGTCGAAATAGGAAATTGTGGGTGAAAACTTATATGTAAACCAACATAATTTGTTCACATATATAAAAAATTCGTTATATATATTGAAATAGGAAATTGGGGGTGAAAATCCTTTGGTGATTAATAATTCTCCAAAACAAGCATGAACTGAGCATGTAACTCAAATAAGATATTTTAAATACATTCAAGTAAAATATATCTAGCATAGATGTAAATAAACATAATTTTTATTAATAGAAATAGAGTTTACTCCAAATTCATCTACATATCCGAGCGTCAATTGCATGCATGTCTGGAATTGTATATGAAGAACAATTGTCTTGGTATACAAGAAAGTGAAAGTCATTTTAATTTGGAGAAATTTTTGGAAGGAGATATTGTTCTTTATGTTATGGTTTATTTTCTTAACTCCAAACTTGGTTTAGTCTTTCTCTATATACATAAGAAAAATAATACAAAGTAATTTCACAAATTTAAGTTATAGTTTTATATTTTATAATTACAAATCTAGTTTCTTATTAAAATATTTTACACACATCTATTTATTCAAATAAATTATATTGTGAATATGTTTTCTCCTATTATTTGATTAAAAAATTATTGTACTCCTTACTAAGTAAAAAAACTTTATTAATAAAGAATTGAATGCCAAATTGAAAGATTACTCAAGCGAGAAGTACTATAATATATATAACTATTTTTTTTATGTATGGAACTATTTTTTTGATGTATAAATTATTTGTTTTATATGTCGTTCAATTTCCATTACCTATTATCTTCAAACCCCATGGGGAGGTATTGAACATCGGAGCCAACATTAGGTAAATAACCATTCACACTGTCAACTTAGAAAAAAAAAATTATAATCCTAAAATTCTCTCTCTTAATCATATTTTTAAATATATAATTGAGTTCCATTTATTAAAAACAAAGGCAATATTAAGAACCTCCTAGAGTTATAAAAGATAATTGACATGAAAAATAAAAAAATCTCCCCATCACAACATACAAATGTTAATCTTAATTGAATCATTAAAAAAATAAAAAGGGATAATAGATTTACGAGTTATATCATTAAAAAAGACAACTTTCACAATCAAATTTCTACATTGAATTTTAAAAATATTATTTTATAATTATATATAATTATAATTGTATATGTTTAAGATATATATTTGATGATAATAATAATATTTTTTTTCTGGAAAATAGGACTAAGTTGGAACTAAATGGATTTGGTGAATTTCATAGAGATTTAACACATTGAGGCACATTAAGTGAAGGGGTGCTAGTGTTCCTTACCTCCAAATGTAGTATAGTGTGATGCATCAATATAAAAAACCTTGCACCTTCTTAGAATTTTTAGTTCAAAATTTTAGTCGTTAATATCTATATATATATATATACTAGTGAAAAAATATATTTATTATAAATGAAAGAAATGATGATCTACTATAAAAGAGAAGAGCATTAAATGAAAATAGAGAGCCTAAAGGAATGTGGGGGTACAAAATAGAGAGCATGAAGGAGCTGTATAGGTACAAAACAAAGAGCTTGAAAGAGATGTGGATGTACCATGAATAAATTAAATAAATAATTATTAATTTAACACATAAATATATCAAGAAAAGGAAAGGACCATGTTACAGTGAAATCTTACTGCAATACTTCTTCCTTGAGCCTTACAAATCATGAGGCCTATTTTGAATTTAAGTTAAAGACCTTGTCTGATCATGCGAACATGAATGCCTCATGAATAAAGAAATAGATCATGATTTTATACCTTCAAAATCAAAGGTTATTTTGGTGTAGTTCCTCCATATTTAATCTTGATCACTTCCTATTGAGTCACCTATGTATTATTTTCTTTATGATCTTTGAAACTATTCAAAATATCACATTGATCTTTAACACTGATCTCCCTGGTGTCTTCCATGTTCTTGTTTTTCTAGTATTACTGATATGAAGTTGGTTTCTTTTGTTCTTTGTGCATATAGTAAAAAATGTATGGAGAGGTGGCTTTAATGACTTCAAGATCAGTAAAAATAATGTTATTGAGAAAATAACTCCAACACCAAGAGAGATTCGGTAGCATTTATGGAGTTGGCGAACATGTGTTGTTTTGTGGTGTTGGCTACTCAGCATATCTTTCTTGATCTTGTGTAGAAGAAATGAATTTGTATTTACCTTATATTACATTTAAACCATGAAATTTCCAACATTCTTGGCATGCTTTCCATCAAATTTGTAGAGAAAATTATAACAGAGTATCACACTTGTCTTATCAAAGCTAAATGCTCATATATGCAACAACAATGGATTTCATCACTTAAGAGCAGCAAAAACAAGTTTATTGAGAAAACAAGTCCAACACATTTGTATAGAAAATTATAACACACTATCACACTTTTCTTATCAGATCTAAATGTTCCTATATTCAAAAACGATGGATTTCACCACTTAAGAGCAGTAAAAAAAGTTTATTGAGAAAGCAACTCCAACACATTTGTAGAGAAAATTATAACAAGGTATCACAATTTTCTTATCAGAACTAAATGATCCTGTATGCAACAATGATGGATTTCATCAGTTCGAGAGTAGTAAAAACAATTTTATTGAGAAAACAACTCTAGAATTGAGAGATATTTGGAAGAAACTTATGAATTGTTGAGCGTGTCTTGCTCTATGGTGTTGGATATTGGGCGTATATTTATTGATCTTGTATACAAGACTGTAAATTTTCATGTAGCTTAAAAACTACATTAGCCATGAAATTTGATGGCAAACTTGCCATCAAATTTGTAGAGAAAATTACAATAGAGTATCACATTTTTCTTTTCATATCTGAATGTCCCTATATGAAAAAACTACCATGTGCCTCATAGTTTAAATTTGTGCAAGGAGGAGGAGAGGAGGAGTGTCAAGGTGCAAGCTAGAATAAGAAGCGAAAGAAGAATCTTGTTTGGGACATGAGAATCTTGTTTGGTGTTGTGGTGATCCAGATTTATGCAGGAACGCAACAGAATACACATATGACGATAAATACAAAGATGCAGTGGAAATAACACTTCATTTCATTAATATCAAAGAACTAAAATTTGCTTACAGACAAAATGGAAATAAACTAGCTAGGGCACTGGTAGCTTATCTCTGAGAAGAGATGTGACGACTAGAAGCCTCTGAATTGAGTTACAATGAGGCTCGAGGACCTATTTGTTATTTAGAAACAATGGAAAACCCTAACCTTAAGGGATGAACTGCCAAAACTATGGGCCTCGTTTGGGTAAATTGGTGTTTCAACTTCTCAGAGACGTAACTTTGGCATACGAGCTTCGTTCGACGTGAACCATACCTCATTAGAAATATATATCCGAGGAATACAAATTTTGAGTGATCAACATTGGTCTATGGACTCATGTTGCTCCCGGTTTTCCCAAAAAACGTATTTTAGGGCCTCAAAACGGCTCCGGAAGTTCAGGACCTGAAAAAATGCTAAAAATAGTAAGTTGTGCTGAAACTGAAAAACTAAAAGAGAAAATGGTGGGGACCCAAGTGGAATAGGCGGATGGCCACCAATATCCACATGGATCATTCCTCTCCCCTTAGGAATCAATGGTCCCCATTGCATTTAGTTCCTCCATGAGATGAGGAAACTTCTGCTGAACTTCGCCCTTGCTGAACCACTTGCCTTGGTGTAGGAGTTGGCAAGCTTTGATAACCAGATATAGTTGGATCTTCTGTTGGCGAGTGTTCCTGATTTTCATGTCCATGATATAATCTGTGGTGGCTTGTTCCATGCAATCTGGGTTTAACTCTTTTGGTGTGAGTTCTTCTACAATGCCGGAGGTGTCTAGTAGAGGTGGGAAGTAGGGACGAAGGTAGTCTACATTGAATACAGGGTGCAGACCAAGGAATGGTGGAATACTGAGCTCGAAGGCATTGTCCCGTACAACCCTGGTGATGGTGTACGACCTATATTAGAGTGGGCGAAGCTTGCAGTGGGGTCTAGTGAGGCACTCCATCTGCAAATGTAGCCACACTTTGTCACCCACCTCGAAGTTGTGTGGCACTCGATGTTTATCATGTCATTTCTTGTACCTAGCATGGGTTCTGTACAATATGTCATGAACCTGTTGGTAGATGCGCTGAATGCGTTCGATGAAGTTGTTCACTTTGTCAGCTTCAAACTAGACATGAGCTGAATCAGCCTGAGTAGCCGCAAATGACATGGCTACATCAATGGGACATAGTGGCTATAATCCCAAGCCCATCTAAAAGGGATTCTAGTTGGTTGAGCTTTGGAGAGCCTGGTTATAACTGTGTTGTACATAGGGGAGGCTCTCATCCCATGTGCGTGGATGCTTTGAATTGTACATGCGTAGAATGTGTATAATCATCGTGTTGACGACCTCTGTCTAATCATCAGTTTGGGGATGGAAATTTGTGGACTTGGTGAGCTTGGTGTCCAACATTGACCAGAGGCTGGACCAAAATGTGCTGAGGAACCTACAATCGTGATCTGATATGATATACTATGGGATCCAAAAGTGTACCCACACTCGTTTAAAGAAGATTTTAGCAGTGGCTTCTGTTATGATATTCTTCTTGCAGGCCACCATAATGGCCATCCTCAAGAATCTGTTGACGACCAAGAAAACACAGTCATTTCCATGCTTAGTGGAAGGAAGGCCTGACATGTAATCCATGTAGATGGATTCCCAAGGTCGACTAGGGGTAGGTAGTGGAGTATAGAGGCTTTGCATCTTGATGGTCGGTTTGGCAATGGCGCAAGTAGTGTAGGATCTGATGTACTTCCCGACATCCTGTTGAAGGTTAGACTAGTAGAAATAATTCTGCAGTACTGCCACTTTTTTCTCGACCCCAAAATTCCCAGCAACTCGACTATAGTCCGCTTCGCATATCATCTTGGCACGCTCGCTTGAAGGAACAAAAAGGTGTCCCAGGTGACATAACAGTG
Organism: Pinus albicaulis; assembly: GCA_034641835.2. Taxonomy (NCBI): domain Eukaryota; kingdom Viridiplantae; phylum Streptophyta; class Pinopsida; order Pinales; family Pinaceae; genus Pinus; species Pinus albicaulis. The sequence goes on from CM076570.1 coordinate 520,875,395, forward strand.
CATCTTGGAGGTGAAAATTTGGAACTTGCGTACCCCCCAAGAGTGCCTTGTATGTGTGGCTAAATTTTGGATCGCTCTTGTAGAGAAGAGGCTAATCAGAAGTCTCGTGCCCACAAGAGTTGAGAATGGTGGTTATGGCCACGATCGGTGGTCGGCTGAGGCAGTCTGAAACATTATTGATGCTACCCTTCTTGTACTTGATGTTCAAATGAACTTGTTGCAGATATGTGGACCACTTCTGATGGTGATTGTTCTGCAAATTTCCTTATGTATGTATCAACTGTAGGGGTCAATGGTCTGTGTGGATGATTGTTTCCTTCCCCAAAATGTAATTCTTCCATTATTGACAATCCTGCACAATGGAATGCATTTCTTTTTCGTAAGTGGGATACTTGCGAATTGTGTCAGACAATGTCTCACTATGATATGCCACTGGATGCCCCTATTGAGTAATAATTGCCCCAATAGCATAGTCAGAGGCATCTATCTTGATCTCAAATGGTTGTTGCAATTCTGGTAATGTGAGCACTGGGGCAAAACAGAGGTGATGTTTCAATTCTACGAATGCCTTCTGTTGAGATTTTGAAAAAAAGAATATTTCTTTTGCTCCTACCTTGGTGACTTGGCTCAAGGGCCAAGTGATATGAGAAAATCCCAACACGAACCTACGGTAGAAATTAGCAAGACCCAGAAAGCTGCAAAACTATGTTAGAGTGGTTGGGGCTAGCCAATCCTGAATGACTTGGATCTTGGCTAGATCCACATGCAGCCCACATTCATCAATAATGTATCCCAGGTATTGAACCTGGGTCATGCCAAAAGTACACTTCTCCAAATTGGCACACAACTTGTGTTTCCGTAGTGTTTGGAGGACTTCTCGGATGTGGTGGAGGTGCTCTTCCAAAGTCTGGTTGAAGATCATAATATCATCCAAGTACACCACTACAAATGACTTGGTGAATGGATGCAAGATGTCATCTATCAACCTCATGAAGGTTGTGGGAGCATTCGTCAACCCAAAACACATGACGAGCCATTCGAAAAAGGCCCTCCTCAGCTTTGAAGGCAGTCTTCCACACAACCAAGGGTTCGGTTGGAACCTGGTGATACCCAGACTTCAAGTCAATCTTGCTGAAATATTTTTCCCCTTTGAGTTGGTCCAAAAGGTCATCAATTTGTGGGATTGGGTACCTATTTCGGACAGTGATCTTGTTCAGCACCCGGTAGTCAATACAAAGTCTCCAAGTCCCATCCTTATTCTGTACCAACACGATCGGGCTCCCACAGGGTGATGAACTTGGTTGGATGTGACCTTTATGCAACAACTCCTGAATCTGCCTCTTGATTTCATCATTCTCCAGAACATAGCACCTATAGATTGGTCTATTGGGTAGAGGTGCACTTGGGGTCAGGTCAATGGGGTGCTTGACCTGATAGAGTAGAGGCACCCCTGTGGGTGAGGTGAAGATGTCCCCATACTCCTCCAAAACCTTTTCCATTTGTTTTTTTTGTGCAGAGGAGCCATGTCTAGAGGTCTTGGCCACAGTCTTCTTCTTTCCCTGGGGGAGGATCATTAGGAAAACAAATTTCCTGGTTTGGGAAATGAGCTTACTGCATTTTTTTGCAGTAACCAGAGAGATAGTGGGAGGCGGTGGTACCTCTGGTATCCTATATAACTTATTTCCCAAAGTAACAATAACAACACGAGGCTAGGACTCATACGCAACATGTCGCTTCCATAAGTATGGTTGGCCTAATAATACATAAAAAACATCAATAGGAGCAATGTCACACAAAACCTCATCCATGAAGGGTTTGATGCTATGAGGAATGTGGCACTGCTAGCTGACACAAAGATCTCGTCCTTGGTGAAGCCACGTGATGGTGTATGGTTGTGGGTGCATTGTGGTCGGAAATCCCAATCGTTTTATGACATCTACTGAAATGAGGTTCTTTTGGCTCCCATTGTCGATAATGAACTGTAGCGGTGAACCCTTTACCCACATCTGGGAGTGGAAGAGACGCTCTTCATCCTCTGGATCTTATGGTTCCTCCGTCTAGATCTTCATAGTGGCAACAATGGTGTTAGATTTCGCATCAATAATTTTCTTCCCTTTGTCACTCCCCTTGTCAGGTTTTGATTCAGAGTCGGAGCATGCATCTGATTCAGAAGCCCTCATCTCAGCCACCAGCGACTGCTTGGCCGGACATTCACTTGTGTTGTGAGTGGAGCTCTTATGGAACTCACACCACTTTCTCGTGTCATTCTTTGGCTTCACGGTGTTGTTATTTTCTTGTCTCTTTGGTAGGTTGTATTGGGCTTCCATGCCTTGGCTTTGTCCTTTTTTCTATAGTTTTGGGGCACCTTTCCCTTGCTTTTGATTTGCAGATCCAAAGTCTCGCTTCTTCTGTTTGAATTTCTGCTAAATCTTGGCAGCATACCGGTATGTCGTACCAAGCAAGGAGATGTCAAGGAACTCCATTTCCTCCTGAATGTATCTGTGCAGACAACTGCGATACTTAAGCACCAAATTTTTCTCTGAATATTTAATACCCAACTTGGTGCGTAGGGTATGGAACAGATTCATTAGCTCATGCACATCTTGATCCTTTTGTTGCTGCAGCGTGGTCCATGGTATGTACTTGTCCTCATAGCTCCCCACAAGATAGTATTGTTCCTTGATGGCATCTCGAAAATAATTCCAAGTGGGTACGGCTGAGAACAAAGAGGGTTTTGTCTCATACTTTTTCTCACAGTAGGTTTCCCACCAATCCTTGACATGGGGGGTAGCTTTGAGGAGTGCAAAAATAATCTTCTCCCAGTCGGAAAGGTCATGAACTGAGAAATACCCTTCTAATAGATTTAACCATCTATCTACGATATCTGTATCTATTTGACCCTCAAATATTGGAATTTTAAACTTTACTTGTACCTTAAAGAGAGTCACGCCTCCAGAGTGGCTGCTGGATGCAGATGCGCCACCGGTGGGCAGTCATTGAAGGATCTGGGCAAAGTTATCCATCATCGTGTTCCTCTGCTTTTTAGGGCCTCCTCAAGAAATATTTTGATAGGATCTCCTGCTCCCTCATCTTTCTTTTCGTCCCCCATGGGCATCTGTCAAGGTTTGCTAGGCTGATCTTGCAAAGGTTCCACCAGATCGAGCCTTAAATCCTTATACCTCGACATCGTTGGGAACGTGCAAATAAGGAGAAAGAAAAAGAAGACTGCTCTGATACCACTGATTCAGATTTATGTAGGAATGCAATAGAATACACATATGACGATAAATAAAAATATTCAATGGAAATGACACTTCATTTCATTAATATCAAAGAGCTGAAATTTGCTTACAGACAGATTGGAAATAAACTAGCTAGGGTCTAGTTATCTCTAAGAAGAGATGTGGTGGCTATAGGCCTTTGAATTGAGTTACAATGAGGCTTGAGGGCCTATTTATTATTTAGAAACAATGGAAAACCCTAAACATCAAAAAACCTAACCCTAGGATATGAAGCGCCAAAACTATGGGCCCCGTTTGTGTAAATTTGTGTTTCAACTTCCCGAGGACGTAAATTTGGCATACAATCTCCGTTTGATGCAAACCATACCTCGTTAGAAATATCTATCTGAGGACTACAAATTTTTAGTGAGCAACATCGATTCATGGACCCATGACCAATGTTGCTCTTGTTTTTCCAAGAAAACGTCATCTGAGGCCTCAAAATGGCTCTCGAAGTTCAAGACCCGGAAAACTGCTAAAAATAGTAAGTTGTGTTGAAACAGAAAAACTGAAAGAGATAATGGTGGGGACCCAAGTGGAATAGGTGGATGGCCACCAATATCCACCTGGATCATTACCCTATAATTTATAAGAGTGTAAATAATAAATGATAGTGGACAACATTAAACCACTTTGGAATCTAGGATCTAGCCTTCCTAGACTAGAGAGGGCTTTCTTTAAATGTAATTTAATTTTATCTTTAATGTTATGGATGTTGATGTTAGGTTAGTTATAGTGATGGTGAAAATTGGTTGTTTTGGTTGAATTTCTTGGTTGGATGAGAAGATTTACAGGAGCTAATCCATTGGGATATGGAGTCATAAGGGTTGGTTTGTGGCATTAATTTTTTAAAGAGAATCACAGGGCAAGCTAACTGTGCTAATTGGATCTTTAAGGTGGTGTGAATTATGATATGGAGGGAATAGTAGTGTTCAATAATGATTAAAGAGAAGCTAATAATTATTTAACCAGAATTCAATAGAAAACATTCAGATGGTAAATAAAGACAGAATTAAGGTGCTCGAGCAACAAATATTAATCTAAAATTTCTATTTTACAATAAGATGAATAGACACACAACAAGGAAAATAATGGAAACATTTAAAACAAATAAGTAACACATCATCGTTTAACACAACTCAAGATCCTGTAAAATGATATTTTATTATTGATTCCTAGCCTCAAAGATTACAACGCTCCAGTACAATAGGTTCTTACAATGCGGGGTGTAACAAAGTCCAGCCAGGTCCAACCAACATTGTTACTGCCAATGCATGTTGTATTTAACTAAAAACTATATCGGTTGTCCTATCTACTTCAGAAAATTTTCATTAATTATAATTAAGAAAAAACTAGACAAGTGTGGCCATGCAAGGCCCAGACAAAATATCTCTGACAAAACACCGCCTGTGGAATTAACTTTGGTAGCTCTTCATGAATCCAAAAACTTCAGTAGCTCTTCATGAAACCAAAAGTAAGTTGAAGGTGGCTAAGATGGTCACGAAGAGGCAATTATGGGTGGCTCTAACATCTGGCTCTAATTTTGTGCTGCCTTTACTGGATCATTTAATATGATGTAGCGCTGGCACTTTTCATTGATCAATGGCTGTGATAATGTGTTCACCGTGCCCTTTCAATCTTGGTACATGCACAATTTTGCCCATTCATTCTTACCTTGAATTATCGTCCCTATGAATTGTCGATATACTTCATCCACTTCTGTGTATTTTCTGAAAGTGGGCCTGGTGAGGAAAACATGTTTAAGCTCATGTTGAATAAAGATGGCATTGCTCAGGAGATCCAAAACAAATTTCTCGGTCACGTTTCCTTTAATGTTGGAGAATTTGGTGGTGTCTTTAGCTATTTCCCTTAGCTTAGTCATATAATCTCCCTTTTGGACGAGTTTGTTATTAATTACATACAATGACGGAAACTCCTTTTCCCTCAATGGCTCAATTATGTTTAATAATCTGCTGATAGCTATGTCCAATTCATGACACTTCTCCTCCATTTGTCTCGCCAATTTCCTCTTAGTGAGGACCCTTTTCACCTCCAATATGGTTTATGTTCTTTCCTGCATGTCCAGCTCTTCAAGCTCATAACTAGTTTTGGAGTTTATTAATATTATGATTTTAGGGGTTGTGATTGGCATATTTCCCAATTCCTGATTTTTTTTTCAATAGCCACCATGCATTTGTTATTCAAATATTTTTGTTCAAAAATGATGTGGATGGAGTGACATATTTTATCCACTAACTCCATGATACTACCCCAAATTATTAGCTTCATTTGGCCCAGAATGTTGTTGACTGAAAAATCCTTCTCTGCTTTCTCCAACCTCTCAATCTGCTTCTTGGATATCTCATCGGCAGTTTCATATCTTGCCTTTTGATCCCTTAGGATGCTTATATATGCCTGAAATTTCTTGACCTCTTGTGACTACATGGTCATACTTTCCATGGCCTTGGACATATGATCTGTCCCACTGGATGCTCCATCAGTTGCTGGTACAGCTGATGGAATTGATGAAATGGGCACAACTTCTAGTGGGATGAGTGCCACTCATGCTCCTTCTTATTTTTCCTTCAGTATATTCTGCATCTCGGTCTCCATTTTCTTGATTTGGGTCGACTGTTCCATAAATAGCTTCATTAACTCAGCCTTATGTGACTCATCTTCCTCAATTCCTTTAGCCAAGGGGTCTTCTTTTGCTGACATCTTGAGATGTTTTATGAGTGTTGCTATATCAGCGTTATTTTTCTTCAAAATATCCTCTGCAACTTGCACATTGGTTGGGTCATACCCAAGCTTCACTATTAAATATTCTAAAGGCTTGATTCTTGAGTCTTTGGCCATATAAGATATTTTATCCATCTTGAGATGTGATTGAGTATTGGATAAAGATACTTGAATTTTTGATAAGCTCATGGCAGTACTTGTCAAGGTGGAAGCCACCATCTCCCCAACCTTCTTGTGTAACTCCATTTGGTCAATAGGGTGGATGTCCTTGGTACAGAACTTGAATGATGCCTTCTTATAATCTCCTGCTCCTTCAGGCTGTGGGACTATGGCTTCTAGAAATGCCATATGAATCCTCCCTTTTTTAGTATCAAAGGCAGACAACAACCTACTTTGTGAACTTGAGGTCTGCTTCCAGAATTGGTTGTAGGTGTTAGCCTTCAACACCTAATTCCTCAAATTTATCTCCCTGAATGTTTCATAAAATAATTTCTCTTGGCATTCTATGGTAGGCTTGCAAGTAGATTCCTGTAGACCCTTTTGATGCATAGACATGGTGGCTGAGGATGTAGGGGGGGGGGCGGTTGCTGAGGATGTAGGGGAGGTCGTTGTTTGACCACCTACTGGAGATGACCTAGGGGTGTCCATAATATGAATTAATGTCTCCTTCTATGATTAACCTCCTTGATCAATGTCCCTGTGAATTCTGGCCCTCTTCCTATATTTTAGTTTGAACTCTTTATAAGAGGTATCAGTGACCAAAGGTAACTGATCCTCTCTTGGCCTCTCACTTCCTATCTCTTTCTCTTGCTCTTTCCCCTTGTCTTCCTTTTCTTCTAGACTATTCCTTCCTTGTAGTGTTGGGTTCTAGATGCCTGAGGTGGAAATCACCTAATCTTCATCCTCTTCCAGGGTGTTGGTCACCCATTCTACTTGATTTGCATATTTCTCAATTACAGGCCCGTGTGTGTGAACATAGGGTGTGGACCTATTTTCCACCCTTTTGTTGGAGATAATCCCTGTAGGGTCATAAGACCAAGTGAAACTGTGACTGAAACCCATCCCCTTCAGTATCTTATCTGCCTCCTCCCCTGCTGCTCTGCTATTGTATATGAAAGGCCCAATTTTTGCCTTGATTTTGAACTGGGACTTCTTCTTTGTAGAAACAAAGTGAAGCTCGTCTGCATGTATAATTTGCTTGATATACTCCAGTGAAAATACCCTCATGGAGAGGAATTTTGGCAATTTGTAGGGGGCTATCTCACACCCACAGAATTAGATCTCTGTGTAATTTTGGTACAAGTACTAATATGTTATTTTTAGTTGATCTGTAAGTTGAATGGTTTTCCTGATTTCTTCATTTATCCTTGGCTCTGTTGCACTACTGGGTGTGCTAATGGCTGGGTGCAAAAATAAATCCAAAAAATACTTGTATGTATAATTCTTCTCATATTTCAATAGCAAAGTGGTCCAGAAGTTGACAGATTGAGGCTCAACATCTTCATTTACCTTGGTCATCTGAAATTGAAACCTCTTGGATTGGAAATAAAAAAACATATATACCAATACATAAGTGTATTTGAATACTTCCTCTGTATTGAAATTTAAGAACTGGTCATGTATAGTATCAACAATAAACTGGGTATAGTTAAACATGAATGTTTTTTTGGCATATGAGGAAATAATAGACAAGAAACCAATCATCGCTTCATCTACCCACTAATTGGTGTCATACCCTAATAAATAAGATAAAACAGTAACAATGTGCTAGTTCCTATCAAGAAAGATCGATGATGGATACGGTGGATTCTTGGTAGGAATTGGGGCATCAGTGGCCATGAAAAGTTGCAAAGTTTTTGCTCTGCTAGCAAATTCAAGCTTATGATAAAATTACCTAAGGGCTGTTGGGTGTGGAGCCTGATTATCTTATTTATTTTGTATCACAATGTTGGACCCCTGTACATTAATGGGGCATCAACGCCGCCCATAATTAAGCACTGCATGGGGGGTCCAAGGGGGGGGCGGCTGTGACTTTATGGAGCCCCCCACCCCTAGCGAGGGGTTTCAGGGGCAGCACCCCTGAAGCTAAAAATAGATGTAAAATTTCCTTGTAAAAGTATAGTAATTTCTAGTCAATCTGGGCTATTCATTACGCGGATGATCTAACGGTAGAAGTTATGTTTATTTTAGGGTTTTTTTTTCCTAGAAGGCAACCCCTCACTTTGTATGAGGGTATTGTATTGCGGTTGTGTATTATATGTGTGTATTCTCAAAGCGAGAAATAAATAGGGATATTGTGAGAGAGAACAAAGGATATTACAACAAATATTTTGTAGGTTGTGTCTCTTCATTTTGCTGGATGATAGAAAGGAAGGACTGGTTGTTTGGGGTGGACGTAGGCCAAACTAGGTGAACCACGTATATCTATGTCTCTCTGGTTTGATGTGTTTTGTGTGCTTGTGTTTTCCACATATTTTATGTGTTGCATTGCTCTGTAATATATAATTTTATACCAATTGGTATCAGAGCTAAAGGTCTATTTGGATGATAAACTCACAAGAAAGAAGGATTCCTGGTTCGAGTGGGAGCAATGGCAGAAGATGGTAAGTTTAGGGTCAAGAAATTTAATGGCCAAAACTTCCCACTGTGGAAGATGTAGATGGAATATTATCTATATCAAAAATATTTGTACCTACCATTGAGCGGAAAAACAAATAATCCGACGGCTATGAAAGACACAGAATGGGAGATTCTCGATATAAAGGCACTCAGAACAGTACGGTTGTGCCTCGTGGCATTTGTAGCCTTCAATATTTCTAAGGAAAGAACAACAGAGGGCTTGATTAAGGCATTGGATAAACTATATGAAAAACCCTCGCCCTCAAACAAGGTATTTCTTATGAAACATTTATTTAATATGAAGATGTCAGAAGGTGGATCTGTTGCAGACCATTTAAATGATTTTAATATAATTACCAGTCTGTTAAGTTCTGTAGGGGTAAAATTTAAGGATGAAGTTAGGGCTATTTTATTTCTGTGCTCATTTCTAGAAAGCTGGAATGGTTTATTTATGGCCATTAGTAACTCTGTCTCTGGATCTAGTACTTTAAATTTTTATGATGTTGTCAGTGCTATCCTTAGCGAGGAAATGCGACGGAAAAGCTTCGGTGAGACATTGAGTAATGCTTTTAGTGAAGAGTCTAGGGGAAGAAAAATGAAAAGAGAAAAGAGCTGAGGATATCGCAGTAAATCAAGGAAATGCAGATCCAAGTCTAGACTGGGGATAGTGTGCTGGAAATGCGGAAATAAAGGACACCTAAAGAAATATTGTAGATCATGGAAGGGAAAAGAAGGAGACGCACGATGAGAAAACAATCATGAATTAAATGTTACAGGTGATGTGTTACAAGATTCTTTGATTCTTTCTTCTGAAAATGTTACTGATTCTTGGGTAGTAGATTCAGGGGCCTCATTCCATGCCACACCTGATAAGAAATACTTTCATGAATATGTTTAAGGAGATATTGGACAAGTCTGTTTGGGTGATGACAAACCCTGTAAAATTGTTGGAATGGGTAAAGTTCTTGAAAAACAACAAAATGGAAACCAATGGCTATTAAAGGAGGCAAGGCATGTTCTATATCTGAAGAAAAATCTGATTTCAACAAGGCAATTAGGTGGTGAAGGTTGTATGACAACTTTCATAGATAAAACTTGGAAGGTCACTGAAGGAGCCCTAGTAATAGAAAAAGGTTAAAAGGTTGGTACATTGTATTTATGCAATGGTATTTCTAACTCTGTTAATGCTTTAAGTTCCAAAGGATAAAATGCAGCGTTATGGCATCACAGGCTCGGACACATGAGTGAGAAGGGGATGAAGATTCTTTACTCAAGAAATTTGTTGTCGGGTTTGAAGAATGTTGATTTGAATTTCTATGAGAATTGTATTTATGGAAAACAGAAGAGAGTTAGATTTCTCAGAGTTGGGAAAGAAAAGAAGAGTGAAAAATTAGAGCTTGTGCATATAGATGTATGGGGATCTGCTCAGGTATCATCTCTCGGTGGCTCTCGTTATTATGTTACTTTTATTGATGATGCAACTAGAAAAATTTGGATTTATTGTATTCAGAATAAATCTAATGTATTTGATACTTTCAATAAATGGAAATATTTGGTTGAGATTGAGACAGGAAAGAAGTTGAAGTGCCTCAGATCAGACAATGGAGGTGAATATTGCGGTAAAGTGTTTGATAGGTACTGTTGAGAGCATGGAATTCACAGAGAGAAGATAGTTCCAATTAGAACACCACAAGAAAATGGTGTGTCAGAAAGGATGAACAGAACAATCATGGAGCATGCAAGGTGAATGAGATTTCATGAAGGATTGCCTTTACAATTTTGGGCAGATGTTGTAGATAATGTTGTTTATCTAATAAATAGAGGGCCTTCAAGTTCCTTGGATGGTGCTATTCCAGAGGAAGCATGGACAGGTAAAAAGGTAAACTACTATTTTTTAAAGCCTTTTGGTTGTGAGGCCTTTTTCCATATTAGTAAAGAAAATAGAATAAAGCTTGAGGTAAAATCAAAGAAATGTACCTTTCTGGATATGGTGTTAATGATTTTGGTTATCACTTATATGATTATGAAAATCACAAAATCATTAGGAGCAGAGATGTAATATTCAATGAAAAGGTCTTGTATAAGAATCAGTTGCAAGAAAAGAAAGAGGAAAAAGAAAACAAAGAATACACAGTTATTGATGAGATCACAGAAAAAGTAAAGGTACCTGAAAATAACAATAATCAACAACCACAAAAACAACAACCACCACAACAGCAACACACACCTCAAACACCTGAAAGTGGTGTCAGAAGATCTACCAGGATAAGTAAACCCCCTGAATGATACTCTCCTTCATTATATTATTTATTGTTGACTGATTCTGGTGAACCTAAATATTATGAAGAAGCAATGCAAGTTGAAACCAAGAAGAAGTGGGAGCTTCCATGAAAGAAAACATGGACTCATTAATGCATAACCAGACTTGGGACTTAGTTAGGTTGCCTGCAGGTAAAACTACATTGCAGAATAAATGGGTTTATAGGCTAAAGGAAGAAGATGGAGGAAAACAGAGGTACAAAGCTAGACTTGTGGTGAAGGGGTTTGCACAGAAGAAAGGTATTGATTTTGATGAAATATTTTCTTCTGTTGTTAAGATGACTTAAATTAGAACCATTTTAAGTCTTGTAGCAGTGGAATATTTACATCTTGAACAGTTAGATGTAAAGACAACATTTCTCTATGGCGATTTGGAGGAAGAGATCTATATGCAGCAACCAAAAGGATATGAGGTCAAAGGGAAGGAAAAATTATTGTGCATGTTAAAGAATAGCTTGTATGGATTAAAACGGGCTCCAAGGAAGTGGTATCGAAAATTTGGCAGGTTTATGTCTGAACAAGTTTATACTAGATGTCACTCTGATCATTGTGTTTATCTGAAAAAGAAAAATGATGGCAACTATATTATATTGTTATTTTATGTAGATGAAATGCTTGTTGCAGGGTCTAACATGTAGGAAATTAATGTGCTCAAAATAAAATTGGAAAATTCCTTTGAAATGAAGGATTTGGGAGCTGCAAAACAAATCCTTGTGATGAGAATAACTAGAGATAGGAAAAATCACAAATTAACATTGTCACAGAATGAGTACATACAAAAGGTGTTGAAAAGATTTAAGATCCAGAATGCAAAACTAGTTAATACACCTTTTTCTAGCCATTTCAAACTTAGTAAGGAGATGTGCCCCAACACCCAGGAAGAAATGGACTATATGTCTAAAGTTCCATATGCATCGATAGTTGGAAGCTTAATGTATACAATGGTTTGTATAAGGCCTGATATTGCACATGCAATGGGAGTTGTAAGCAGGTACATGAACAATCCAGGAAAAGAACATTGGATGGCAATAAAATGGATTCTCAGATATTTGAGAGGTACCACAAATCAAGCATTATAATTTGGTGGTTCAAACATTTCTCTACAGGGATATGTGGATGCAGATATGGAAGCTAACAAAGATAACAGGAGGAGCACTACAGGGTATTTATTTAATGTAGGTGGAACAACTATCAGTTGGGTTTCAAAAATCCAAAGTGTTTTTGACCTTTCAACAACAAAAGCAGAGTATGTTGCTGCTACAGAAGCTAGTAAGAAATTATTTGGTAACAATGGTTTATGGATGAATTGGATAAGAAGCATGATATGGGCATGTTATACAATGACAGCCAAAGTGTAATTCATCTTTCAAAGAACTCAACATTTCATTCCAAGAATAAACGCATACAACTCAAGTACCATTTCATACGGTGAGTATTGGAAGATGGACAGTTGAAGCTGGAAAAGATACACACTAGACAAAATCCTGCAAATATGCTAACAAAATTTGTAACTAGGGAGAAAATGAGAATATGCTCAGTTTCAATTGTTCTTCAAGAATGACGATGAAGATGAGAAACATCCAAGTCCAAATAGGAGTCATTGTCCAGCAAATGAAGCAGCGGTGGAGTTGCTACAATTAGTCTCCAAGTGGGAGATTGTTGGGTGTGGAGCCTGATTATCTTTTTTATTTCGTATCACAATGTTGGACCCCTGTACCTTAATGGGGCGGCAATGCCACCCATAATTAAAATATGCCTGGGGGGTCTAGGGGGGGTGGCTGCGACTTTATGGAGCCCCGCCCCCCCTGGTGGGGGGTTTCGTGGGCAGTGCCCCCGAAGCTAAAAACAAATGTAAAATTTCCTTGTAAAAGTATAGTAATTTCTAGTCAATCTGGGCTGTTCACTAGGCAGATGATCTGACGATAGAAGTTATGTTTATTTTAGGGGTTTTTTTCCGTAGAAGGAAACCCCTCGCTTTGTATGAGGGTATTGTATAGTGGCTATGTATTGTATGTGTGTATTCTCAAAGCGAGAAATAGATAGGGAGACTGTGAGAGAGAACAAAGGATATTACAACGGATCTACTGTAGGTTGTGTCTCTTCATTTTTATATTTAATAGAAAGGAAGGACTGGTTGTTCGGGGTGGACGTAGCCCAAACTGGGTGAACCACGTATATTTGTGTCTCTCTAGTTTGATGTGTTTTGTGTGCTTGTGTTTTCCACATATTTTATGTGTTGCATTGCTCTGTAATATATAATTTTCTAACAAGGGCTTCATAAGAGAAAGGGACAATTTGTTCAGGAGTGGGGGCCTGCATCATTTGTTGGATGGATTGGGCATTGATGGTGAACGGGATTTCCCCTATTGGGGTGACTATGATTCTCTGATTAATGTCATAATAGGTTTGGCACTTCCTGATGAACTCTGGGCAACTATGCATTTTGGGAAATATGAAGAGAGGTAACCGGCTCTCCCACATACCTATATCATCAACTTCTTCAAGAAACTTATCCTCGAGCCAATAATAGACATCAAATAAATCGAAGTCTAACTCTGTCTCATGGATTTTATAGTCTCTCTCTGTAGATCCAAGTGATCTAGGTCCACTTGTGGGTAGACTATAGGATTAAACGGCCGTTGATCTGGATTTAGAGGCATTTCTATCTTTTGTAGCTTATTTCTCTCTGTTCAGTGGAGAATGAGATGAAATAATAAGGGAATAGAGAGAGGGGGTTTTTACAGACCAGCACTGGGGAAGGGATATAATTGAAAGGGAAATGTGAACAGAGCTGAAAGATTGAGAAAAAACTATAACCAGAGTTGTTGAGAGTTGAAAAAAATTCTCTGACAAACAAAGAATTCCCTTCAACAATAATTCTATGTGTTTCTCTATGAATTCAATAGCTGTAGCTTTAGAATAACATTAAGGAAGTAAACTCTACTTCAGGCATGAATTCCATCTTTAAATTGTGATCGAAGGATTTTTAAGTTGGCATGGGTCTGTTGGATAATGACCTGACCATTTATTGTGCAACGGGTTATTGGTGGGAATGAATGCGATTGGACGGAGGGGACAGGTAGGCGGGGACGTGGCACGAAGGAATTTTCAACGGTTAGTCCAACGGTCATTGGGTGCGGTGGCTTGGGTTGCGGCGGAAGTAGATTTCAGAGGGGGGTGATAGAGATAAACGGTATCGGCGGGGGGGGTTGAGAACAAATGTGGGAGTGAAATTTCGTAGGTTCGACGGGGGGGTTGCGAACAATTGTGGGAGTGACATGTCACGGTTTCGACAGTATTGGGTACCACCCATTTCGGACTCCCCCCCGTTGTTAAAGTTCGGAGGGTGAGAGGGGGCGGGGGGGGTGAAAGGTAATGTGGGCCATCAGATGTGTAGCATCGAACAGATATGATGGGGATTTGCAGGTTAATTAACCGTGGATAAGACGTGCGATGTGACGGTGTGGTCGGGGGAAAAATGAATGTCAGGGTAGTGTAGGACTTAGGATAAAAGGGAATGTCAGTGTTTGGGGGTTTTGGGATAAAGGGGATAGTACTATATTCAGAACTTAGGATAAAAACTAAGGCATAGAGTATGCCTTAATTGTAACTTTTGAATACATAATCCCAAGACTTTGGAACATAGCCCTGCTCCAACACTTAGAGCATAAAAACTCTTTTCTTTAGATTTTCTTCTTCGACCATAGAAAACAAAATTTTTATGGTTGCATCTTATGAGATAAACTACATATTTTTCTTGCATTATTTGTCCTCAAGATTTTTACCTACCGAAACTAAAAATCTAGCCTTTTTCTTCTTTTGTAGGGTGAATTTGGACTTGGAGACCCTGAAACATTTTTATTTTGAAATTATAACCTAACCTCTATCCTTATGTCAGCGATTGAATCCGTTTAAACTATTGAGCCAATTTCATTCTCTACCTATCTATTGATATGCCATATTTAAACAATTTGGAAAATCTTCATTTTCTAACCTATTAGAAAAAAATTCAAAATTGTACAATGATGCCTAAACTGTATGATTGAACAAACCTTTTCTAAAGATTAGTGCCATTTTTATTTGCAGCACTTTCAGAACTACTAATTTTTGTGGGGTTTTCTTTTCCTTTTTTACACCCTCTTTTTCTTCTTCTTTTTATTTATTCTTTTTTCTATTCTTTGGAAATGCTTTGAATATTGAAATATATATACAATATGAAAAACTTCTAGGAAGAAATACTCAGTCACCTTGTGATACTGTAAATTACAGGACTCTAACATTTGGGACTTGAGATAGATTCATTCTCTGCACATCTAGAGTAAATCTTAATAAAACAAAACTCACCATACTTTGAAATTTTTAAATAAATATCTTAAAAATTAGAATATCAATTTAATACATTTTACTCAATCACACATTTAACAATATTCATTTAAAATAATACAAATATAAATTAGTATTTTAAATAAAAATAGTAAAACAAATTTAACAATATTCATTTAAAAAAATACAAATACAAATTACTATTTTAAATAAAAATAGTACAAAGAATCACATGATACCTTCCTCTTATTAAATTTTAAATACCCGATATTTGTAACTTATACTTAATCACATAGGGGTGAAAATGTGAAGATGGGTAACACTTTTGTGAGAATTCGGGGTGGAAATTTTTTTTCCTCCATAGTTTGGTCAAACTCTTGTCATAGTTTGGCCAAAATATTTAGGAGTTCGGCCGAACTATTGAATTTAGTTTGGCCAAACTTTGTTTGCCATTTACATTTACGGAGTACTGACGGCAATGGAAAACATATTTTTCGCCTGAGTTTGGAAAACCGGAAAAAAAAGTTCGGCCGAACTATTATTTTATAAATATATCGCCTGCAGACTGTTTTTGGTTTCTATTCACATTTATCTTGCACGCTCATTTCTGTTCCACTGATTCGATGTTGTCTCGCGCGAATTTATTTGAGTCGTTGTTGTTCCACATGAATTTATCTCATTTTCTATTGCGCCGCGCTAAGGAGGTAAGTTAATCCAAATTTTAAATTTCTGTAATTTTTTTCTTGTTGTTTTTTTTTAATTTGATTTTAGTCTAATTTTTTTGGCCGTAGAGGTCTTCCACGACGTCTTTAGGGATCGTTGTCTTTAGCGTCTTCAGGGATCATTGTCTTCAGCATCTTTAGCATCCTTTATTGCGACTTTCCAGGTACGTTTAACATTCTCCCTGTTAACCTGTCCCAACTGTCTCAAATCTTGAACTGAGCTGAAATATAATTCTTCAGATTGTAGTTGATTCTTCTAAAGTGGCAAACTCTAAGCCAACATAGGAGAAATGAAACTTAAACTCCATAGTTTGAGTTGAATATACTTACAAAAAAAATGATTAAAAAGAAATAAATACCAAAACGATTTACTATAATTTAGATTTAGGATTTGTTATATTTAAAAAAAAAAATAACAAAACAACTTTAACATAAAATTTTCATGGAAAACCCACAATATAGAAACCTAACATATGTTAAATACTTTGAATTCCATCCTCGTCTGATAATTTCAATTATTTTTAAATTCAAAGTCAAGGAATATTTTATTTTACTGTTAAAAAAAATGGTAGGCGTAATTTCTTTGCATTTTTTATTTGTTAAATTTTCATACTATGTTTTGAAAGGATATAGTTTTGTTGAGACATAGGTATAGTTTGAGGAACTTTTATTTTTTCTATAAAACTTTGGATGCCTATTTATTTAACCAAAATATAATATGGAATATAATGTTGTAATAAACCATGTAGGGAATTTATGCAGAAGAGAAATCATGTTTTGAACAAACACATATACTATAGTTTGTATTCGTTACCTCTCTATACAACAGTTAACCTAAAAAAGGAATGGCTTTACTTTCACCAATTTTTTTTTTTTTGTCAGTGTTTCTTTTGTGTAGCTCTGTTTTTTCATTTTTCCCCTCGCATATAAATTTTTGTTGTTCATGTACGTTTTACATATATTTGAAACAAATACATCATAACTCATTTTTGTTTAACAACATATTTGACTTCTACCTCAAAGGTTACCCTGGTCTAGTGTCACATAGTTTGTGAACCATTATTTTATAAAATTTTGTAATAACAACTACGGTCCATTCTAAATTACTTTAAACTTACCCCAAAAATCCCCAAAAGCATAAAATTTTTGGTTTTGTTCACATATCAATGAATTAAGGAATAGGCGAAGAACCAATGAATCAGTCTAACTGTATACGCTTTTTTGGCTCTCTGCTTTTTGGAAATGTGTTGACAAGACTGTCAATTACTACAACTTTTTAATAGAGTTTAATATGGATAAGACTATCAATTACTACAACTTTTTAATAGAGTTTAAAAAGGATAAGACTGTCTATTAATACTATCTCTTTAAACTGTATACGCTTTTTTGGCTCTCTACTTTTTGGAATGCATTGATAAGGCTATCAATTACTACAACTTTGTAATAGAGTTTAATAAGGATAAGACTGTCAATTACTACAACTTTGTGATAGAATTTAATAAGGATAAGAGTGTCAATTACTACTATCTCTTTAAACTGTATACGCTTTTTTGGCTCTTTTCTTTTTGGAAATGTGTTGATAAGACTGTCAATTACTACTATCTCTTTAAATTTAAGCTTCCATAATAAGCTAATACAACAGATTCCATGGGAATCATACTAGCATTGAATACGAGTAAGAACCATGTTTGGAATGAAGTAATGGTAATAGCTCTTGTATTATGAGTAAAATATCTGTAAGGTGTAAGAAGAACCATAAGCACTGGTGTGAAGATTAGCTCTATAAGGGGAATAGCTCTATGTATGAACTAGTACTAACACATACCATATTCTATAAGATCGTAAGCTCTTATATATAATAGTAATGGTAATAGCTCTTGTATTACAAGTAACATATCCATAAGGTGTAAGAAGAACCATAAGCACTGCTGTGAAGATTAGCTCTATAAGGGGAATAGCTCTATGTATGAACTGGTACTAATACATACCATATTCTATAAGATCGTACGCTTTTATATATAATAGTTAGATCATAACGAGTCTAATACGTAACCAATAATTTACATGTAATCACCTACATGGGTAGTTTTTCATGGTATAACCTCTATTGTAATGTATGTCCGATTAGTTCTATTGTGAAATAACTAAATGTTACTAGCTATGTGTAATAAGGTGGGCTTCTTGATATCATAGTTATATAGTGTATCTCTATATCCATAATATAGAGAGCTTATATGATCAGTACTAGCTCAATCTACGTGTTTAACCTCATAGTGAATAAAAGCCTTGTACTAATTTACCATTATATATGTAATCTACCCTTGTTTACCTAGCTTATTACGTGTATCGACCAACTGTAAGCTCTAATGAAACTTTTTCTATGATTCTTAATTACTTGTAATTTCTCAATACTTATGGGATTAGTTAGAACATGATAGTATTCAACAGGTGTATTAAATTATCATATATTACATAGCTTTCATAATATGTATATGCTTATCTTCATGGTATCTACATTAGACTAGTATAATTACCATAGCTCGGGTTATTGGTTGTATACATGTCTTATGAAACCAGTATGATCAATGATGCTTACTTGTTCACAGCTTATGTAACCTTTATATACTATTTATAATAATATGCATATGATTATCTTCATGGTATCTACATCAGACTAGTATAATTACCATAGCTCGGGTTATTGGTTGTATACATCTCTTATGAAACCAATATGATCAATGATGCTTACTTGTTCAAAGGTTATGTAACCCTTATCTACTAGTTATAACATCATACATCAGTTATACTTAACCAGTATGATCAATGATGCTTACTTGTTCACAGCTTATGTAACCCTTATCTACTAGTTATAACATCATACATCAATTATACTTATGGTATTTTATCTATGTAATCACTAGTTCTAAGCAGTTAGTTGTAATCAGTTGAAGCAAGCAAGTTCATAATATTTCTTGAAATTCCTTCATGATATATATGGTTTCTCACCTTCGTTCAATATTGGGTAAAAGGTCATGGTCTTACCTTAATTTCTATTTTAATTCCATTTCCTAACTTTTATTTTCATTTAATATTTCTTATCATAATATTTATTTATGAACTTCCTTCATAATATATATGGTTCCTAGCTTATGTAACACTTATCTACTAGGTATAACATCATACATCAGTTATACTTATGGTATTTTATCTATGTAATCACTAGTTCTAAGGAGTTAAAGCAAGCAAGTTCATAATATTTCTTGAACTTCCTTCATGATATATATGGTTGCCCACCTTTGTTCAATATTGGGTAAAAGGTCATGGTCTTACCTTAATTTCTATTCTAATTCGCTTTCCTAACTTTGATTTTCATTTAATATTTCTTATCATAATATTTCTTTATGAACTTCCTTCATGATATATATGGTTGCTCACCTTCGTTCAATATTGGGTAAAAGGTTATGGTCTTACCTTAATTTCTATTCTAATTCCCTTTCCTAACTTTGATTTTCCTTTTGACCTTGGAGATAAACCGAATCATTGTATTGGGTAAAAGGTCATGGTATTACCATAATTTATATTCTAATTCCCTTTCCTAAATTCCTAACTTTTATTTTCATTTAATATTTCTTATCATAATATTTCTTGAACTTCTTTCATGATATATATGGTTGCTCACCTTTTTTCAATATTGGGTAAAAGGTCATGGTCTTACCTTAATTTATATTCTAATTCCCTTTCTTAACTTTGATTTTCATTTAATATTTCTTATATCATAATATTTCTTCTTACCCAAGTAGGTATGTGATTAATTATGGTAATTACTATGTACCAAATCACGTAAGATGATATCACTAGATCTTCTAGTAATGATGAAAGTATTGATTACTATGAATACGTACATATCTCTCCATGGTGTTATAACTAGGAGATCACTTAAATATTATGATATCCATACTCATGTAAAGCAGTACTATGATCCCCATATTAGCTAGCATGGTATTGGTAGTCTTTGATAAACTATATGTGTATAATAACAATGGTAGTCATAGTAATCATAAAATAGTCATAAACATGAGCATATTGTAAACACTAAGCTATTAGGTATAACACGTACTCTATTATTCCCATGATATCACTATAACTAAGCATGTACGAGTAAATGAATCACACTAGTTTATTGATATGACCTATTTCAATTGAGAGCTTTGTAATGATGTACTAGCTTTCCATATATATTGCTATCATTAAGATCAGATCCCCAAACCTTGGATATGAATCACACTCAGTATTTAGGGAGATACTATGATCATTGTTCATAGTAAAACGTATAAGTAGTGTGTAAGCTTATCCTAATGAAACTAAGCTTTATTCCCATTGTTCAACATGATTACACTGGTTATGATTCCTCCTTGTATCTATTATCCATAAGACGTATGAGTTTATACATCTAGTAAGATGAGGTATTCCACTTGGTTCATAAGTAAGAGCTTATAGTTAAGCTAATTGTTATATCGTCTCAATAAAGGTCAATTTAAGATTATCACATATGATATAAGTAACAAAACTTGCTAATTAGTTATTAGACTACATATCTTCATATAGAACTTGCAGATAGTATGGTGGAAATGTGGAATGTAAGTATAGCACATATGATATAAGTAACAAAACTTTCTAATTAGTTATTAGACTACATATCTTCATATAGAACTTGCAAATAGTATGGTGGAAATGTGGATCTCACGACTCTTCATGATTAATGCTTTTAGAAACCAAACATAATTTAATGTATTAGGACATGCCCCTTTAGGCTTGGTGGAATTACCTTTGCTTTTTATTTATCTCTCTCACACACACATATATATACATGAAGAGATCCCATTTTATTTTTTATTCATAGATCAAATGTCATTTAAATACAAGATTTATCATACTTTACAATGATTCATTCAATATTATTCATAGATCAAATGTCATTTAAATACAATATTTTTCATAATGTACAATGATTCGTTCCATATTATTCATAGATCAAATGTCATTTAAATACAAGATTTATCATAATGTACGACGACTCATTCCATATTCATTTTTAGATTCAAGAGGAGCTTTGAGAATGTTATGATAATGCCAATAAAGAATGAGCTAGACTCATCTTCAACATCTATTAATTAGATATGAAAATTTATAATAATACTGTGTATATTTGAGAATATTTTGGAACATGTTTATATAAATTATATATACATATACATATACTTTTTTTTTTCATAAACATTTTCATTAAAAAATGAACCCTTTAAATGATGAACCTAGTTAATGTTTCTTCTTCATGAAGAAGACTACTTGATCTTTCAATTTGAATTTGATGATGGTCCTTTGTTATGCTTCTTGACTACTTCAAATTATTGACACAATCATATGCTTTTTGTTACTCTTTTTATTTCTTCCTTATATTGTATTCTCCCCCTTTGATATTGTGTACTCTTCGACATAGATATTGCACTATGAAAAGTGTACTCTCCCACATAGATATTGCACTCAATTTCATAGGCTCTTCTTTTGAAGTCAAATAAGTGACAATAATTTACAAGAACTATCCCTAATTTGTTTCTCACATATTCAAATGGTTCTCTAACAAGATAATTTACAAGAACTATTCCTAATTTGTTTCTCACATATTCAAATGCTTCTCTAACAAGAGGCTTTGTGGGTATGTATTTCATCTTCACTATTTTCTCAAAGACTTGTTGTGTGAGGAAGTGGTACTTTATGATGATATGTTTAGTGATTGAAGGAAGTAGAATATTTTATTTTTGAAATTATTATTACACTTGTATTGAAACACTTAATAGATATATAGGTTCACTGAAATTTACCTTAATATCTTGTACAGCCCATTTCATCCAAAACACTCAAAAAGAAGTAACTACTATGTATTCCAGTTCTACTCTAGATAGACAAAGTAATGACTCTTTCTTGCTTAACCATTAAACCAAATACTCTTCCTAAGTAGAATTATACATTGTCCACCTGTACTTTTCATGTCATCCACACAATCCTAGTTGAATCTCTATATGTTGTCAATGTACATTTCTCACCATTTGGGTACTATAGTCCATTGTTTGTAGTCTCTTTCAAGTATCTTAATATCTTTTTGTTGGTAATATATGACTCTGTTTAGTTGTTGATTGAAATATTCCAACTAATATAAATTCCAAAATTATATCTAGTCTAAACCTTGTTATGTATATCAAGCTTCCTATCATATATATGTAAAGTTTATGATCAACATCACCTCATTCATCATCCATCATTTGCACATAACTTGCATCCAATTGATATGGAGATTCAGTTAGGTCACTCATCATCCATCATCTACACATAACTTGAATTCCAAAATTATATCTAGTCTAAACCTTGTTATGTATATCAAGCTTCCTATCATAAAGATGTAAAGGTTATGATCAACATCACCTCATTCATCATCCATCATCTGCACATAAATTGCATCCAATTGATATGGAGATTCACTTAGGTAATTCATCATCCATCATCTGCACATAACTTGAATTCCAAAATTATATCTAGTCTAAAATTTGTTATGTATATCAAGCTTCCTATCATATAGATGTAAAGGTTATGATCAACATCACCTCATTCATCATCCATCATCTGCACATAACTTGCATGTTATGTGCATCCAATTGATATGGATATTCACTTAGGTTTATAGTATTCCATTTAAAACTTTTCAACATATCTCTTAGGTATTTATATTGAGAAATGGATATGCCTATTGAATTTTGTATAATTTATGGCTTGTAGTCCTAGGTAAAAGATAATTTCTCCAATCATTCACATCTCGAATTCAAATTTCATCTCTTCACGAAGATATTTTACCAGATGATTTTTATTGATTCTAAACATAATATAATCCACATACACAAACAAAATTAGTAATTCATCACCATGAGCCTTTATCCATAGATTATTATTAGCCCCTTGAAACACAAAATATTTTACTAGATGATTTTTATTAATTCTAAACATAATATAATCCACGTACACAAACACAATTAGTAATTCATCACCATGAGCCTTTATCCATAGATTATTATTAGCCCCTTGAAACAAAAATTTTTAAGGTACTTGTCTAGCTTAAAGACTACGATGTTGTTGGTGGTTGTTTAAGTCCATATAGTTCCTTATTTAGCCTACAAACATATTTAGGATTATCTACCTCCTCAAGTTAATTTTTTTACCAAGTAGCTCTTCATCAAAATTTAAAGTAGTTTGAGTGATTCCATGGGTCCTCTACACCCTTCAGAGGGTATAATTGGGACATGTAGTGTTAACTTATACAAGCTCTATAGGCAGAGTCTATAAAGGGCCAGGTAGCCTTTCGATATCATATTTTATGAAAGGTGACATATCTAGTAAATGCCCCTATAGTCAAATCTTTGGAATAGATCTAAATGCCCCTACAGTAAATGCTCCTACATTCAACATGTATATAGTATTTAGAAAAAAAAAGTAATTTGACACAAAACATAGGTTTTAACAAAGTATATAGTTTTTCATTTTCATATCCATGGTCTCAAACAATGAGAGAGAAAAATCCTTTTATATTCAAGATGTAAAACACAAATTATCCATAAAAGTTTTCCATTGAAACCAAAAGTGATTTGATACAAAACATAGGTTTTAACCTAATCTAGTAAATGCCCCTATATTCTATCTCTAGAATAGATATAACTAGAAGTTTTTCATTTTCATGTCCATGGTAGTTCTATAGGCAGAGTATGTAAAGGGCCAGGTAGCCTCTGGATCTCATCTTTTATGAAAGGTGACATATCTAGTAAATGCCTCTATAGTCAATCTCTGGAATAGATCTAAATGCTCCTATAGTAAATGCCCCTACAGTAAACATGTATATAGTATTTAGAAACAAAAGGTAATTTGATACAAAACATAGGTCTAAACCAAGTATATAGTTTTTCATTTTCATATCCATGGTCTCAAATAATGAGAGAGAAAAAACCTTTTATATTCAACATGTAAAACACAAATTAGCCATAAAAGTTTTCCATTGAAACCAAAAGTGGTTTGATACAAAACATAGTTTTTAACCTAATCTAGTAAATGCCCCTACATTCAATTTCTAGAATAGATCTAATTAGAAGTTTTTCATTTTCATATCCATGGTAGTTCTATAGGTAGAGTTTGTCAAGGGCTAGGTAGCCTCTGAATCTCATCTTTTATGAAAGGTGACATATCTAGTAAATGCCCCTACAGTCAATCTCTAGAATAGATCTAAATTCCCCTATAGTAAATGCCTCTACAGTCAAGATGTATATAGTATTTAGAAAAAAAAATTAATTTGATACAAAACATAGGTTTTAACTAAGTATATAGTTTTCCATTTTCTATCCATGGTCTCAAATAATGAGAGAGAAAAAACCTTAAATATATTAACATGTAAAACACAAATTAGCCATAAAAATTTGCCATTGAAACCAAAAGTGATTTGATACAAAACATATAGGTTTTAAATGGAGTTTGTTTAAATGGAGTTTCACTTATTTTTTAATGACAATGTGTTTTTTTCAATTTTATACCAAGTCTGCTCCCACCATAAAAAACACAATTTGGTGAACTTATCATTTTTATAACTTTTGTTTTCTTAAATTGAGTTTCACACATCAATTAGTGCTTTGAAAGTTGTGTTTTACATAATTTGTTTACAATAAATTACATTAATTTTATGAAATTTATTTTGAATTTAATTTAAATTATTTATTTAAAAAAATAATTGTAAATGTCCATCGTAGATATATATATCATGGAGGATGAACGACGAAGATCAACAGAATCCCATATCTCTACGAGAGGGGGGGATCAGGGATCGAGAGCTATTCATGGTAAATTTAAATATAATCTTAAATCTCCATACATGTGTGTACATATGGAATTGATTTTTTATCAACTTTGTGAGTTAAATTAGTTGTTAATAAGTTTCATTTTTTATTTTTTAGGAGCTAATAAGAAGAGAAGGATCTCTACTCCATCCATGGATGCCCATGTTTCACCCACTCGTGGTATGGTTTTAACACAATTTAATCAATGAATATGTACACGTGTATTTATATGTACATGCATGTATTTTTCAATTGATTATAAATTTGTATTTTTTTATGAAGCTTCTCTCTCCTCTCGAGAGGTTGGTGGTGGTACAAATCCCCTTAGAGGGCCATCAATAAGTGGTAGAATTTTGTGTGAAGGTGGTGATATTTATTATCCCAGAGGCCAATCAATGGTTGGTGGTGCTGGTTCTGAGCAGGGTTGTTCTGGTTCTCAACAGTTTCAAGGTGGAGAAGATGCTAGCCAACCACGTCGAGGTTGCCATCAATTTAAATATTTTTTTCATTGAATTTGTACAGATTTGTTTATATGTGTTTTTTCTAATATACAAAATTTTATATATATTGATGCAGAGGCTGAAAATGTTCCAAATATTGGTCAAAATAGACACAGGGTAGAATTCTACATTCAAGAAGAAGGTTGTCTACCCACCACAAATTATCCGGCCGACATTTCTGATATACCATGGGAAAGAAACATTGCGCAATGCACCTTAGAAAGGTGTCAACAAATTCAAGCAAAATTGCGGAGAGATCTCGTGGCTTTGACTCTACCTGCTGAGAGTCGACAAAGCCTCGAAATAGTTACACATTCATTGGGTGAACTAGTAAATGTGTACAAAAATATTGGGCCAATGACTGATACATTTGTAGAAGTCATGAGAAAGAGAAAGGAAACAGTAATGGGTCCCGATAAATGGGAGGATGTAAAACAAAGAGTTACAAAAGAAATGGCAAATTCAATGTTTAATTTCAAGGAAGGGAAAAAAATAAAAATGTAGAAGGTGCAATATTTCAAGCACCCCGATATAGCTCACTATTTGTATGATACGCACCTTGCGGCCTATGGAAGGCTCCCATGGAACGACGATGTTCCTGTTTATTTTGCAAAAAAAATTTACTTAGAATTTTTTTTGAAAATGAAACCCAATTACAATGACCTTCCCTCAAAAATTTTTGGTTCGGGGAAAGGTCGATTGTGTGACCATAGGGGCGCTAGGCGAGATGTGGAGTTGCCTTGCCCTGAGCCACCATTGGTGAGTCGACCTTTTTGGGTCGAAAATATGTGATCAGAGATGGATGTGACTTCTCAAATAAGTCGAGAAGCAAGGGATATCATCATCAACAATGTTCACAGTGGATTGGGTGGAGTCGATGTTTGTCTAAATCGACAAAGATCACGTGCGAATGCACGTGCCAATTTTGCGTATTGTACAGATGAAGAGATTTACAACATGAATGTTTAAGATCTCCGAATATATGCAAATAATTATCGCAATGGTTGGCAAGACCTAATTCTTCATGAGGAAGAGGGCACAAGAACAGTATGTGTTAATGACCTTAGGGTTCAATTATTGTATCACATACATGTGTACAATTTGTAATAAATACATGTGTATGTACATGTATACATTTATTTGTATGTACGTTAATCTAACGAAAATGTATCAATATATGTTAAAACACCATTTGCAGGTGTCACACGTGATGAATGACGAAAATTTTAATATCACGTTCGGGGCTTCTATTTCAAACAATGAATATGGGTCTCACCATCAAGATATGTTGACAAATTTTAGTGTTTTTTAAGTGATATTTTTAAAATAAATAATGTGCACACATGTACATGTACATATGTAATAATAAAATGTTTTAACATATTCTGATTCCGTCCGATGTTTTTGGGATGGCGATACCTTCTTCTTCCTTGGGAGATGTACCTTCTACATCCTTAGGAGATGTGCCACATCCACAACAAGTATGGAAAATTTTTCACTTTTAAAACTTATGCTTAAGTTATGCATATATTCCACCTCAAAAAGTTCCATTAAAATTTGAGATATATATCTATATCTTGAGTTATTTTAAATTTTTTGAATTTTTGGTTTTTGGAGATTTTATTTTGGAGCCTCTCTTAGGATATGTCCCAAATTCACTTGCAGAAGTGTTCAATTTTTCACTTTTAAATATATATATATATGTTTTTTTAAAAGTTATAATTTATAAATTGAAGTTTATTTAAGTTTTATTATAAATTGAGATCTTGATCTTGAGTTATTTTATACTTTTAAAATTTTGAATTTTAGGTTTCTATAGAAGATTTATTTAATCCACAGACTCTAGGAACGGAGAACATCCACACCATTTCAACCATTTGAACAAGTTGTCTAACATTTTTTTTAATATTATTGAAAATAATTTTATATATGTACGCATGTGCATTTTCATCTGAAATTTTTTAATATATATATAATTGTACATGTATATTGTACAGTTTATTGTTGGAGATGTTCCCATGGGGGAACTTGTAGCAGGCGAACAAATGGAGAGGGAACCTCATGAGGTATTGCATGATTTTTTTTTATATTTTGTTTTTTACATGAAGTTCTATATATTCTCACTCATTTTTAAAACATCAAATTTTAATGTTTGTATGTGCATTTTGTACAGGTTCCCCATGCTTCGCAAGATAGCACGCGGATTGAGACTCTGATAGGAAAGTCACTACATCCATCTGTATTTGATGGACATGATTTGTAGATTTTATTTCAATATTTCTAGTCTTAAATTTACTTTTTTATATATTGTCTAGAGGCATAGTCATATATATATAAATTGATACTTGATACTTGTGAGATCTACAATTTTTGGACATATTTTATTATAATGTTAATATAATTTGTTTTGTTCCAAAAAGTTAAGTTTTGGATGGTTTTAGTAATTTTGGCATGTGAATGTGAAGTAATGTTGTTATATAATTTGTTTGGTTTTTAAAACTTTTAAGTTTTGGATAGTTGAACTACTAGTAGTGTTGTCATCTATAAATTAATGTTTTTCTTCTGAACTACATTTGGCATGTTATGTAATGATGTGTTATAATTTGTTTTGTTTTTTAAACTTAAGTTTTTGATGCTTGAAGTACATTTGGCATGTGAAGTAATGTTGTGATCTATAATTTTTTGTTAAATTAAAAGTTAAGTTTTGGATGGTTTCAATCTACATTTGGCATGTGATATAATGTTAAATTTTTTTATTGGATAGTTGAACTATAATTGGCATGGCATGTGAAGTAATGTTGTGATATAATCAAAAAGTTTTTAAAACTCAAGTTTTGGATGGTTTCAATCTACATTTGGCATGTGATATAATGTTAAATGTTTAACGTTTTTATTGGATAGTTGAACTACAATTGGCATGGCATGTGAAGTAATGTTGTGATATAATCAAAAAGTTTTTAAAACTCAAGTTTTGGGTGGTTGAAATACATTTGGCATGTGAAGTAATGTTGTGATCTATAATTTTTTGTTAAATTAAAGGTTAAGTTTTGGATGGTTTCAATCTACATTTGGCATGTGATATAATGTTAAATGTTTTTATTGGATAGTTGAACTATAATTGGCATGGCATGTGAAGTAATGTTGCACAATATATAATAAAAAAGTTTTTAAAACTTAAGTTTTGGATGGTTATAATAAAAAAGTTATTAAAAATTATTTTTTGGATGGTTTCAATCTAAATTTGGCATGTGATATAATGTTAAATGATTTTATTGGATAGTTGAACTACAATTGGATGGTATGTGAATTAATGTTGTGATATAATCAAAAAGTTTTTAAAACTCAATGTTTGGATGGTTGAAGTACATTAGGCATGTGACGTAATGTTGTGATATAATCAAAAAGTTTTTAAAACTAAGCTTTGGATACCATTTCAATATACATTTTGCATGTGATATAATGTTAAATGTTTAATGTTTTTATTGGATAGTTGAACTACAATTGGCATGACATGTGAAGTAATTTGTTTTGATATAATCAAAAAGTTTTTAAAATTCAAGTTTTGGATGGTTGAAGTACATTTGGTAAGTTTTTAAATTTTTTTTCACTCAAACAATAGTATGTAGTATGTAAAGATCAAAAACAATCTTAAGATTACTTTTAAGTACGATCAAGTGTTCTTGAAACATTTTCCCACATGATGATACCTTCATTGACCTATGAACTAAAGTAGTTCATAGGCTATATGTTCTGCGTCTTTCCCATATAAATCCCTTTAATTTTGATTGGAAATATAAGAAGTAGATATATGTTTGTTGAATTGGGGTCAATGTCATTAATGCACTCAACTAGGTAGCCTTTTTGATTTATAAATTGGTAAATTGATGACATTCAGTTTTAATTGCATTCTAGAACATATATATTCAGTATGTGAAACATTTTTCATCAATGCACATGGGAAAACTACTTGAACAATTAATTGCATTCTAGAACACACACACACATATATCCAATACGTGCACAACATTTTTCATCAATGCACATAGAACATATTCGACCATTGGATAGACACATTTTGTACTAGATTTTCTATCAGGAATAGAGATGTCGGTCAAATCCCACCAAAAGTCGGAGAAGTTCTCCGAGTCTCTTGTCTGAAAGGAATCTTCGTACAAAATTATACTGCGGATGATTTATTTACATTGTGGATAATTTTTACCAAAAAAGTCAACAAGAAAAACTGGGCATGCATTGAGTTCGTGTATATATCCATTACATGCAACATTTTTCATCAACGCACATAGAAAAACTACTTTCAGTTAATTGCATTCTAGAACATATATATTGAGTACATGAAACATTTTTCATCAATGCACATAGTAAAACTACTTGAACATTTTATTTCATTCTAGAACACACACACATATATATATATAAAATACATGCAACATTTGTCATCAATGCATGTATAGAAAAGCTACTTTTAGTTTATACTAGAGTGTGCATGTACCAAAACAATTTGTACATGTGCAAACACTTGCACAAATAACATAACAAGGCAGCTCAATTTTTAATTGAGTACTGGAAGTTCTAGAACATATAATCCAAAGAGAATAAATTTTTGGGCAGTTCAATCAAAAAAATTCCAATGGAATGCCATCTTCAATAATCCATTCATGATCGGATTTTGACATTTTCCATTTCTTAATATTCATTTTTTTCTTTGATTGAACCTTGATCAACTTTATGCGTGCTGCACACACCAAGTGACTATATTGACAACTTATGAAATCAGGTTCATAGTCTTCAAAGTAAACAAAATTCCCACTTTTTTTAGTTTGTCTGAAAAAATATTTCAGTATAATAGATCCTCTTTCGTATGGAAATCTGTGATCATTATAGTCTTCTAATAATTTCATTTTTCATTCAATGCAATGCATCAAATAATACTTCACATATTCATCGTTGTGAGTAGGTTAAATTACAGCAAAAACATCTCCTGCAAAATAAAATGAACTTGACAAAATTATACATACTCAAATTTATTTCTAGATATTTATCATTAGAAAGAAATTCAAATGTTACCTTCTCTAACAAGATCAGAAACTTGATCACCATCGGATGATATCGTAGTCTCCTCTGATTGCATTTATTCAAACATTGCAACGGACATTTTTCCCTTTGTATTTAGCTCTGTATGTTTCAAATCTTTTACATACATTTTGTTTTCACAAATATCATTGTATTTTGTGTTGTCTAAGCAAACATGACAAAAACAAGAATATTTTCTTTTATTCAATGGAAACACATTTCAGGATGACTTTGTTTTAATTTAATGCAATTTTCAAGTCCCTTTTATTGGTTCAACATCATTTCCAATTGATCTATCTACGTCTTCGATCCCAATATGCCAAAAAAACCTTTATATGGAAAATTTAAAGAAGAATGTAAATATGATATCAAAATAAAATCAAAGATAATCATTTTGATAAATGTACACTGTTTAAAATTAGATATCCAATAAAAATTAAATTGAATGTACCTCCGCACTTCCCTTGATCGGTTAGTCTCATGGCTTAGAGCAGCGATGTACCATTGAACAACTTCTTTCGCATCCACAAGTCAGCTTGTAGAGGGGTTCATTTGATATTTTCGAAGTGCTCGTTTTATGCATGCCCCTACACCGTCATGTTCTCCTTTTCCATGGCCAGTCTCAAATAAATTCCAACATTGTTTAATGCAGGTTTTCTTATGAATACAACACAACCAAAAGAATGATCATGCAGATTTGAATTGTCCTGCGCATCTGTGTGACCATATCCAATGTTCATTAAATGTTATTCCATGATTTTTCAAGGAATCATAAAATTTTCCAAAACAATGTTGTACAAAACATGTATCATGCGTACGATCGTCACTGATATAAAAATGATATTCTTTAATGATATGTCGATTTTCACCCGTGCTTTCTATATGATCGACATTTTGTTCAGCATGTCTATATAGAATATGAACGAGCATGGAGACTTGGTCAGAGTGATAGTATTCACTCTGAATTTCTTTTGTGAAAATATGTAGTTTTCTCTAAAATCAATTGGTTAACAAAGTGGTCCTCCTTCAGGAAAATCTCTGTTTTGATTTTTTTGGTTCTGTGTTCATGCACGATCTGAAAAGTAAATGTTTCTGTATTTTAAATTTCTCGCCTTAAACTTTCTCAAAAACTCTATCACAAAATTTCTTCTTCTCATAATTCAAATCTTTAATAATTTTATTTTCACCTTGAATCGATGTATGGATATATTCATATTCTCCATTTCAATTTTCATTTTGGACAATGATTGATCATTTATATCAGTACGATATTTGTTTTGAAATTTAGTCAAATTTCCACAATCATTGCATTTTTTACCACCAAAACATTTCTTTTCGTAAAATAGTTCATCACTTTCTGTTTCACATAGAATTTGAGATACGAAATCACAGATAGTGGAAGGAGGAGGTGAATTCTTCCAAAATGTTCTACCAAAATCAAGGAATGTGTCATAATATAACTCAAATTCCACATGATAATGACAACGACAAGTGTCGTGTACGGTGATAGGTTTTACATACCATGGTTTTTGTTGAACAAAAGCACTGATCAAAACATGAATTTCACAATTCTCTTCTTTGAACTTGTTGAACAACCCTATCTGAGTGGTTTCCAAGAAATGTTTTTCATGTTCTTCATACTAATTTCGTGCTATTCTTCTTCAGATCACATGCCTTGCAGCTGGTGAAACACACGAATTGTTCTTCCAATATTCATATATTATTTTTTTAACATTTTCTCCAAGTCTATCTTTGTATGGTTGCCTACAAATAGCTCTCTAACAAGCAAGTTTATCATTTACATCTATTTGCAACCGAAATTTCTGATGTTTGTGAAAAAAATTTCATGAAGTTCCTAAAGCTTGTGCCATATATTTTACCGAGGGATTCTCTTTAGTATTTGATGAAACCACTGCCATATGTATTTCTCTACGTACAACTGAAACATTTTTCTGTGTAGATATTTTAATTGAATTTATAACACTATTTATATTTGTATCACATTTTCCTTCATTTTTTTTTATCTTTCGTTGATTTTCGAATACCCACTAAAGTCGTAGCTTCTTTTAATTTCCTTAATGATATGAGACCTTTCAACATTTTGGCTTTAACTGTCACATTTTCCTTTATGAAATACTTCTCAAAAATGCGGTTAACACAATATCGTATATAATGATCAGCTTTTTTATCTCCATATGTGTGAGTGTCAACATTTTCTAACATCTTGTCATCAACATTGATTTCATCTGTACATATTCGAATGAATAGTACATAATAAGTTTACATATTCAATAAATAACTAAATTAATAAATATGTGTATAATTTCAATAATATGTGCATGTGTTCAACACCCACACACACACACACACACACACACACACACACATATATATACCTTGTGATTCAATTTCTTCACTTGAATTTATTTCATCATTTTCACCATCTTCAATCATTGGTTCAATATCTCTTTCACTTTCTCTTTTAAAATTTTGTATCTCATCATCAATGTTTTGAGGAATATCTCTCTCTGTTTACATTGCAAAATATTTTTCAAATTAGTTCATCAAATAAAAATTAAGCTTCACATTTTACACTAGGAAAATTTTAAATATATCAAAATCATAATATTTACATTTAGATACCTATTTCAACTTCTAGTTGAGGTTGATTTTCCCCTTCAATATTTGGGAGTGCTTCTATCTTTCTTTTGCGAGATTGTCTCGTCTCTTCTCTACGTTCCTCAGGGTCTCTTTTTCGATCATATTTTCTCGTACAATTTCTTCGATTTCCCATGATAATAGAGTATGAAGTTCAAAAAAATTCCTTCAAAAATTTTGACAAAAAATCAATTAAAAAAACATCACAAAAGATTTAATTTAAAAAAAACTCATTTTAAAAATTTTGCAAAAAATACATACTCCAATACAAAACACTTACTTTAAAAAATCCAAGAAAAAAATGTCTTATAAAAATGTAACGAAGTTCAAAATATTTCCTTCCAAGTCCTACAAAAAAAATTCATTTAAAAAGTTACACAAAAACGCATTTTAAAAAATCATTATAAAAGATTTACTTCAACACAAAACCAAAAACTGTCCTTTCGAAATTAAGCCCAAATCCATACTTTAAAAAAAAAAAGCCCAAAAAACTGTATCACATACCTCCAAGAAATGTCTTTTGAATGTACCGGTCCAAGAAAAGTCTTTAAAAATGTTTTTTGAATGTACCTCCAAGAAAATTCTTTACACCCAAAAAAATTCCTTGCAAAATCAGATCAAATGTACGAAAATAATGTCTCAAAGAAAAGTCCTTTGAATGTACCTCCAAGAAAAGTCCTTAAACCCAAAACAATTATTTGCAAAATTAGATCAATACTTTTGTAAAATCAGACCAAACGTGCGAAAATATGTGAAAATAATGAATGGTTTCATGGCATTTTATATTGCTGCGAAATGTTTTTTTGGAGGGGATTGGCGGTACTTTCCGGCCGCTGGAAAGATAAGTAAAAGTTCAGCCGAGATTCTAAGAAATAGTTCAACCGAACTACTTTGTCGTTTGATTTAACGTGCCGTCAGCGCAAAAGCAGTTCAGCCGAACTTTGTTTAAGAGTTCGGCCGAGCTAACTCATCACTAGTTACGTAGAGCCAAGCCCTGAATATATTTCTACAACTTTGGACTGATTAAAATCCATGAAACATTCTAAATTAACTGTCATAACCAAGACAAGCACTTTCAAAATTGAATCTACTTTCAGGAAATATAACTTTCATGGAATTTCATAAATATTTACTAATTTTAATTAATTTTGTAATAAAACGAATGCAAACAATTTCTGAAGGTCATTGTGATTCAGTGAAATCAAAATTATGTATCTTCCAAAATACATTGTAAAAAAATTGAAGAAATTATGGTACATTACATTGGTCCGTCGACTCTAATGGGTAGCTTTTAGATTTTTAGTTTATCACTTATATATTAAGAAATTTCTTGCGTTGTGAAACATATTCAAAATATGCAGTTTTTCATATTGGACCAGTTCAAAAAATTCTAGTAATTATGATATGCATCCATTGGCTTTGTAAATATGACGAAACTGAAGTAGACTTCGTCTAGATTGTTGTAACACATTTTTTTTTCTCAAAAACACAAATTTTCAAAGAATACAACATTGTGTATTAACATGACTTCTTATGAATCCGTTTATTGTTAAAAAACACACACTCAAAGAAATGCTAAGTTGACATAACACATGTGTATACAAAAATTCCAGAAAATAAGTAATAGAAAGCTAACAAAATTTCTGACAACTTTTATTTTTATCGCAAAATGAAATTCTAAACAGAAAAATTCTTTTAGCTTGCAGAAAGTTGAAGAACCGAAAAAAATGAAAGTTTTTTCTCAAAAAAGGGCAAAAAGTGTAACCGAAATTCACATTTTCACCAGTCAATTTTGTAAAACTATAATCTACAAGTCTCACTTTTTATAGCTTTGGTGGAAGGATAGAGTATCTAATTCCCTTACCATTTAAGAAGCATCCTCAATTATTGTACCACCCACCTCGACATCCAATTTAGACATCTTAGGTTATTCTAAATTGATCAAGAGTATAGATTTTTTAGGATGGTGTTATATGTTCACTAGAATTCCCATGATGTCCATCACTATGTATGGGGTTCATTCCAACCTTGGATATATTATGTGAGTTGCTGTGATTTTTTGCTTGCAGCTAAAACTTAGTTTTGGTTGTCACCTAGTTATCATGATTCAAAACATTATTATCATTTCAGATCCTTAGAGAATTATATATATTATGTGAGCTAATGTGATGTTTTTTTTGTCACAATGATTCAAAAATCAGTTATTATACCACAATATTGACTTTCTCATCGTATGTTTTGTTTATGAAACCTTTAAAAAAACTACAGGAACATTTGATTTTACACTATGATCTCCCCAGCATGGGTGGGGTTTTAAAAATTGGAGAGTAAATTGAGCAGTTATAGTTAGAAATTGTTGTATAATATGGTAAATTTGGATGGTTTGTATACAATGTGCATGTCATAACAAATATCTATTTTTATTTTTTAGTTTCTCTAGCCACCATGCATCTAATAGGATCTATTTCAACTGAGAACTTCAATAAATCACTGTGTGAATGATAACTTGTGACATAGCCATTTTCTTTGATTGTGGATCAGGTTACAAAATAATAACTTGTGAAATCCCTAGCAATTTTCTTTGATTTTGGATCAAGTTATAAACTAGAATACACTCTCTCTTCATAAGACTCTATAGTATATATTGGATGGAGGGAAATGTTATGATAAACCTTGTACAAAAAACCCCTTAGGGTTGTCTCAACTTTCTCTATTGTTAATCACATAGTATCAATTTTGTAAAAATATAATTGATAGTAAGGACTGAGTGGGTTTTTTCTTCTGTAAGTTTTTCTTGGAATTGAAAAATAAAAAAGTTTATAAAAGCTAAAATTTAGTGAAAAACATTGTTGAAAATTTCAAAATAAAAAGTTAAGTTTGACATCTATAATATGAAATATTTTTATGATTATAAAGTAAAAAACATGTAATATTTTTTAGCTACGATTAGGTAATTAAGGATATGTATATAGTTTTTTTTTAACTGAAAAAGTTTGATATTCATTAACAAAAAAAATCAGAAAGAGTATCTATGGAGTTACAAACTGTTATGTAGTTACAAACTATTACGATTAAGTAATTAAAGGTAAATTTAGTGTTATTTAAAAAAGGAAATTTCATTATTAATTTAATTTTTTATATATTAAGAAATGCTACTCATGAATAATAAAACAGTTGTCACATAAATAATATATAACAAAAAAAAACCATGTATTTTTGGAATAATAAAATAGTTGTAACAAAAATAATATACAACAATAAAAACTATGTATATTTGGATGTATGAAAATTTAGATACATTTTATTTAGTGAAATTTTAAAAGAATAATGGTTATAAACAATTAAAAATAGTTTTATTAAATAGTTAGTTTAGATCTATATTATTTATGAGAGGGATCAATTCTCTTTTTACTCTAAAAGAGGTTTGCATATCAACACATTTGATCCCTCTTGGCTCTTGGTAGATCCAAAGTTAATATTGATCTAGGTCATCTTAATTTCCCCCTTTAAATAAACTATATTTCACATGAATACCATGGGTCGATACCATGGCCTATTTTTATAGTTTATTATTTCTATTTTTTATTGTGTTCTGACCTAGTTAAAATGTTCATTTTTTTTTTTGAATAAGGCTAATTCTATTAAAGTCATATGGTACAAATGGAGTTACAAGCATGAGAAACTAGATAGTGGGGAAGTTGGAAATGAACAGTCAACCTCGGTCCCATATCGTAGCCAAGAGGGAACAAAGAGGATCCATATGAGAAACAAGGGAACCATGAGAGACAAACATGAGAAATTACTCAGGATGGGTAAAAGACAGACACAAGAATTTACCCAAAATGCGTAGAATCCTTGACATGATACTTCTTTCCTCCTTTTTTGTTCATAACTTTGACCTAGTCATCCTTGGGCGGGTGGGATGAGACCACCTGAAGATTGTTGATAATCAAGGGAAGAGTCTCCTTGTCTGAGTTGGAGGAGGCAAACTCATGAGCTCGTTTCTGACTATTTGAGGAAGCATTCGGAATTCTAAGGTATGCCAAGTTTGTTTCCATTTCTTACGACGCAACCACTTCATCATCTTCGATCTCGTCCTCATCTGAACTGAAGGAGTCAATGTCATCCATGGGGGGTGGAACAGAGGGTTTCCATCTTTTAAATTTTAGTTTTTTGAGTCCTTTATTCTTTTGGGCAAGGAATACGGTGCAAGATTTCTGAAGGTGTCTTGTTTGATGACAGTGACAGTATCGAAATGCAGTGTTCTCATAATCAAAGGTCTGAGATGAGAGGAAATCCCCCACTTTGAGATGAATTTGATTGGGAAATCCTTTTCTTCAGTCAATATCCGCACATATTCTGCCATATGTGTATATGCCTTTCTCTGCCCTGGAAAGATCCTTAGCTAGAAAGTGTCCCAAAGAATTTTTGATACTTTGGAATATAGAGAAGTTCCAAATATGAGCAGGTAATTTTGGAACCATGAGCCCGAATGGGAATTTTACTGATGACTGCCATGGAGGGATCGAAGTCTAGGAACTAGGGGGTGAGGAATATCCCTGGTTTTCCCCAAAACCATGGACCACCAGTTAAGGCTTTTTGATAGTCCTCATTAAAAGAAAACACAACTATGAAGAAGCCCTTTGAGTAGAGAAACACCTTGTAGTTTTTGGTCCAGGTGGAATGGATCCATTGGTATAGATCGGTTGAGCGAGGCCATAGTCCATTGAATTGGAAAATAATGGTAGATTCTACAAAAAATTTATGTTGGTTTTCAAGTTTCGGGTGGGAAATTTCTATCAAGGGCACATCCTTAGATTTATCCATCAAAAAATGCTTGGGGGCCTCCGAGGGTTAACTAGTCTTCTTAGCAGGTTGTGCATGGGAAACATCTTTGTAGGAGAAGGATTGTGCAGAAAAAGGTTGTCCAAAAACCCCTCCTTGAAGGCGAAGGGACAGAACCACAGAGGCATCCTTTTCAATATGATAAAATGAGAGAGGTAGAGAGTTCTTTGGTTGTTTACCTCCATATAAAAGACACTTAGAGGTGGAAGGAATACCCAGCTTGAGTTCCAGAGCGAGCGAGCGAGAGATATTTTACCATATCTATTAAATGAACCCATAGCAACATGGATTTTCCAAATAGAAGGACTATCTGAATTTGAAAGGCAATGGACAGGAGGTCAGGGGCTCCTTGTCTGCTAGATCTGAATTGGGGGGTTAGAGTGCCGAGCTTTGTTGGCTCACTGCAATTCCAGGAAGTCTCATTGTATCCTTCCTTTCCTTTGGCATTATGGTTGTCATGGCACCAAAGGATTGGGGTATCATAGTGGGTATGCGCGTTGAGGTCTAATGGGAGCCGACTGAGACCACCGCAAGACTTCTCGTGACTCCACACCTTGCAGGCATCCAATTGCGTCACTATGGGGAAGGGAGTCCTCCCGATCCAGTCTGCGGGGGAACCACCATCCTTCAAATCACAGAGAGCTCCTCTCCTATCTGTGGTGTTATCCTTCAAATTGTAGAGAGCTCCTTTCCTATCTGTGGTTGAGTGATTATAAGTTTATGTGAGTCGACCGCCCTCCAACCTAGCTCTCTCTCCAGGACTGTTGTTAACGCATTGAAACAAGTGGTACTTCAACGATGCGACTGGTATCAACCTGAATCGAGCTTCGGGGTCGACCAACACTCTAACGGCGATGAAGGGAAGGGGGGTGATACCATAAACCCTATAGTTCTCCATTCACGCTTTCCCTCTACTCCAGTTAAAATGTTCATTATATTATGTCCAGGGAAAATTTTAAGGATTGAAGTTTATCTTAAAGTTTCAAAACCTTGGCGAATCTTACTAGTCCTTAATATGCAAACTGTAAAATGTTTAGTAATATTTGTGTAGAAATATTTATATTTCTAATGATTTTATACTAGTTTATATAAAATTTTGGTGATTTTTAAGGTAAAATAAATTTGTATTGTAAAATTTTGGCGAATTATTTTTAGGAAAAAATGGAAATTGACGAATCTTATTTTTGGAAAAAGCATCCAAAATTAGTCCATCTACGAATATTAGCCCCTAAAATTTTCCATGATTATGTCAATATTTTTATTCTATTTAGTTTTATTTTTATTTTTGTATAATTTGACATAGTCAAAATTTTAAACATGACATTACAACTTTTCTATCATAATTTGTTGGAGAGCATCCTGACACAAAAATGTAATATTTAGATATAAATAGATATTTTCCTTTTTTATATTGTTTTTTATCCATGTAATATATAAATTAATTGGTTTGTGTGGAGTTTAATTTTATGATATAATTTTTATAGAAAATAAAAATTTAATGTTTATGAGTTTTATATATTATTTTTTTCATTCGTTAAATATAAATTAAGTAATTTATGTAATATTTAGTTTCATTAAATTATTGATTTAAATTTCATTTAAAAAATTAAGGTTAAAATCTAATATATTTTTAATAAAAAAAAATTATTGTTTTTTCAAATAACATTAAAACTCACCCAAACCTAAATGCAATCTAATTTATTAAAGAGAAAAAAAAAACATTATAAAAAACATATATAAGACTAGTTTTTTGTCATTTGTTTATACATACTGTATTTCTTCCTTCATGGATACTCTCACATGGACCATTTGCATTTGCATAGAGCGTCTTCAAATTCATTGGCCATCCTTCACCACCAGAAACAATGTGTAAGATAATGTAATGCATTAAGATAAAGATGGAAAATTGATTGAAAAAGGGATGTTTGAGGATGTCACAAAAACCTAAATTCAATCTAACTTATTAGAAAGAAACAAAACATATAGAAAACTATTTACATTTACATATACTCTCATTCTTCCTTAGCAGTTTGATTTGGAGATACTGACATTCTTCCTTCACAGATACTCTTATGGGTACCATTTACATTTTCATATAGTGTCTTCAAATCTAATGACAGTCCTTCAGCATCAGAAACAACTCAATAAGATAATGCAATGTATTAAGATAAAAATGACATCTTGACTCAGAAAGAAAGGTAAGGTTAGGAGATATCACCATCATAGCAAAAGTAATGAACATTGTCATTTGCACAAACCCAAAAATTTAATGTTTATTTATTTTACATATTTTTTTTATTCATTAAACTAATTTATATAAAATTTAGTTTTACTAAGTTATTAATTTAAATTTTATTAAAAAAATTGAGATTAAAATCTAACAAATTACCATAATAGCAAAAGTAATGAACACGGTCATTTGCACAAACCCAAAAATTTAATGTTTGTGTTATTTACATAATCTTTTTATTCATTAAACTAATTTATGTAAAATATAGTTTTATTAAGTTATTAATTTAAATTTTATCAAAATAAAATTGAGGTTAAAATATAACAAATTTTTAATAACAACATTTGAACTTAAAAATCACCAAAACCTAAATTCAATTTAACTTATTAAAAAGAAAAAAAAAACTAACATGATAAAAAACATATATAAAACTATTTACTTTTGGATCTAATGGCCTAAAGCATTTCAATATTCACATTTGATCCAATAACTCAGACATGGACACAATGTCAACTAAAAGAGTTATTTAAAAAAAAAAACACCTTACTAGATAATAAGACAAAATTTGTATTCTTGAATAAAACTTAATTGATAATTATTTTGTTACTATTACCATATATAATTAAAAATTGTTTGTTACCTCAAATTTTAACAATTATGTCAAAAATATATAAGCAAATTGTAAATAATACCTATCTACTTTGAATCACATCAATAAATAAAAATAATATATATATATATATATATATAGATATGAGAAATATCTAAATAATAAACACTAAAAAAAATATAGTATCAAAGTGTAAAGAATGTTGAGGCAACCATAAATTTATCATAAAAAATAAAATAAAAATATTGCAGTTTTTTAGGAAATATCTAAATAATAAACACTAAAAAAAATATAGTATCAAAGTGTAAATAATGTTGAGGTAACCATAAATTTATCATAAAAAATAAAAATAAAAATATTGCAGTTTTTTTAATGGTATTGGAGGCTGGGCCACTACCCACGCTATTAACAATAAATTTAATATAAAATTTTCATTTCCAAAATGCACTATGTTTATAGGAGTTGTCTACTCATGCAACAAAATAGTTCGGACGACAGCTTTTTGCCGGAATTCAATAAATAATAATAATAAAATCAAATAGTTGGACTGTTTGAATTTCATTTTTGATGGTGGAAATGGATTCAATGCCATCAATAACCTGTAAGCCACCCAAAATACCTAAGTTTAACTACTTTAACCCATATTTTCAAAAATCTTTGCCAATTTCTTTATAATCTTACCAAAATTTCTAAACTATTCTGTGAGTTTTTTTTAACACTAAAGCCTCTGAATAAACTTCATATTTTGTCGGATCATGCCGTAAATACTCCATAAACCTACAAAGCCAAAACATTTTATAACAATGTATCCAACACCATCGTTCTACACAATGTGCAACGTGGCAAAGAAACCAAAAACCTCTAACATGTGAAAATCCTAAAGCTTAAAACACTAAGTGGTAATAGAGAAGTTTAAAAAAAGTCGTAGTCTAACTAACTGCTTTTTTATTTTCAAAACTATTGAAATTTCTATAAGATTTTAGGAAAATCTGGCAGAGATTTTTGTAAATCTAAATTATAGTTATTAAATTTCAATATTTTGGGTGCATTAGAGATTTTTTATGATGCTGAATTAATTTTCACCATCGAAATGATTCAAACATTGCTACTACAAAAAAAAAATCTTTCTGATTTCCAACTACTTTTAACAATCCAACAATTCCTTAATCTCAGTAAACAACTCCACAAACAAACAAAAACCATCCTAAAAACCATCCTAAAATCGCTATTCGGTAGATAGAAATGCTAATTAAGAATCGTTCATGACCCTACAGTGCATAACATCGTTCAACTTCACTGTGCAACGTGGCAAAGTAATTAAAAATTTTAGCAGCAGCGCTGACAACTCAAAATTCGAAAGTTGAAAGCGTAGAGTTGGAGCCTAAAAGAACAAGAACGACCATGAAACCAGCGGTGTTATAGAAATCAATGCTTCACACATGTTAATTCACAACTGAGAGGAATGGTGGTGAGGTCCATGCTTTCAATAAATACAAAATGGCACTGAACGAGCTTGTTCATTTGAGCAGGCGTGGTTGAATATATAGCCTGTCAATCGAAAAGTCGGTCGGATTTCTTGACGCAGACTGAAAGAATAAGACAAAATATATAAGAGTTGGGATAATGGAAGAAATGCCCGGCCTGGAATGTATGTTCCATGAAGTTGAAGAGCAAGAGGTGCAACAAATAATGCAAGAGATGCCCAGTCTGGAATGTATGTTCCATGAAGTTGAAGAGCAAGAGGTGCAACACATGATGGATGAAATGTGCGGCCTGGAATGTTTGTTCCATGAAGTTGAATAGACAGAGGTGCAAAAACAGTTGGCTTCTAGCAATTTTTCGACCATGTCCATTTCTGAATCATGGTTGCAGCACCCCACCAGATATCCAGTCCAGGAGAAGATACAAACAGGTGGCTTTAAGACAGTGGCTCTTAGTACTAGCCCATGCGATGGTCCAGTGAGTGGTCATGTAGTAAAGAGAAACCTAGACAAAGGCACAACGTTGGGCTTTGGAAGCAGAATTGGGGCGGGGCAGGGATCGGTTATCTCTGTTGAAATGTTAATTTCAATTGCAAAGTACTCCAACCGCTTTCCAAAATTGTTTTAAAAAACGCCGGCATAGGGCCGCTTTCCAAATTTGGTTGTATTTCGTGACAACGCCATGAAGTTTCCATTTGCAGTGAATAGTCAGTTCATTTTTAAACACTGCAGTACTCTGTATTTGAAAACAGAGCCTTTGCTTAGAAAACAGAGTATATAATGAAATCAGGGTTAATTTTTGTTTTGTTTGTGTGCGGGAGCAGTGGTCCCCGCAGCCAGTCAGCAGACCACGTGGTGAAGTATTATTGGATCGCATTTTGTTTGGCCTTCTGCAGAGGTAAATAACCGGACCCGAAAACTTTTTAATTACATTTCATAAAACGATTTCGCGTTACAAACTTGGCTTGCGTCAGCAGGTCCATTTCGGACTCGAAATGAGTTTATAGGATGGATTGGATAATCCATCACGTGCACAATTCATGACGTTACTCAATCCAACTCGTAACGCGAATTTGTGAATGCAATTTGGTTTATCACGTTTTGAGGTTTGGAGGTTCGTTTCATGTCAAAGTTTTATAAGGTTTTGCGAAGGGTTTGTTCGTTATATTGTTAATGTTTTTCTGTTTTATTGTTTTTACAATGCGCGACGGAGTATTATGTAAAACCATTGATTATGTTAAAGTTTTAACATATATCAATATGCATGTACGCATTTGTATTGTGGGCCTGAGAGTTTTATCATATGGTTCGTAGTATAGGTTTTATTTTTAATATTGTTGTTTTATGATTTGAAACATATGCTGCGACATATTGTTTAGTTTTATAATAGTTGTTTTATTTTATTAAAAAAGTGTTGTGGTATATAAAGAAAAAAAAGCCCAAAAGGCAAAGAATTGCATTGTATACACATCAGTTTATTTCAAAAGAGAAAACAGATTGTAATGTTTTAGCACAGTAGTGCGTTTTTTTTTAAGAATATAGACAGAGTATTGTAATACACTTA
Source organism: Pinus albicaulis (assembly GCA_034641835.2). Lineage (NCBI taxonomy): Eukaryota > Viridiplantae > Streptophyta > Pinopsida > Pinales > Pinaceae > Pinus > Pinus albicaulis. The sequence goes on from CM076570.1 coordinate 520,919,298, forward strand.
ACAATATAGTGTTTTTGTTTTTTTTTTAACAGAGGCAGTGAAGTTGTTTTATGCATTGTGTTTTTGCAGCAGTCTAAGTGTTTGTAATCCCTCAGTCAGAGGAAGATTTTGTAATAGTTTTACAATTTAATGAAATATATTTTGTTGTGTGCAAACTCTGTCTTCCTGTGAAGCAAAATTTTTATATTTCTCTGTGTTAAGAAGGAGAGCATTATTCTCTCTATTTTTTTTATGGAATTCTCATAAATTCCAACATGGTATCGGAGCTAGTCTAGGCTCTTTGAAGGTGTCAAAGAAGCTGAAGGAAGGATTTCTTGTTGCAGCAGCTTCTCCAACAGAGTGAAGACTCAGTCAAAAGAATCCAAGGTATTCTCAAGACAAAAATTTTTTTTGTTACTGTTGAAGACAGTCAGTTTGTTTTAAAAACATATTCAAGTGTTTGAAGCATAGTTAAGAGTGAAATAATGGTTGGAGCCAGCACTAGCATAAGTATTGGTAATAATCAGCTCCCACAATTCAATGGGAAAAACTATGATTACTGGGCAATAACCATGAGAGCCCTGTTTTCTTCCCAAGACTTATGCGAACTTGTTGAGGATGGTTTTGAAGAACCAGTGGATGAAAATGAGTTTAATGATTTAACACAAGCAGAGAAGGACTTGTTGAAGAGAAATAAGAAGAAGGACTCTAAAGCCCTTTACTACTTGTATCAAGCAGTGCATGACAGTTTGTTTCTAAGGATAGCAGCAGCTAAGAGATCCAAAGAAGCATGGATAAATCTCAAGACAGCCTATCAAGGCATGGAGGAAGTGAAGACAACAAAACTACAATTGCTGAGGAGAGATTTTGAGACTCTCTGCATGAAGGAGTCAGATAATATTGACTCATTCTTCACACATGTGACTGGAATGGTCACATAGATAAGGTCTTATGGAGAGACACTTGAAGAAAGGAGGATTTTGGAGAAATTTTTGAGGAGCCTACCCTCAAGGTTTGATGCGATTATCACCGCCATAGAGGAGACAAAGGATCTCACAAACTTTTCAGTTGATGATCTACATGCATCACTGATGACACATGAACAAAGATTGGGTAGAAATGAAAACTCATCTCTATAACATGCCTTTAAGACCCAGATGTCCTGAGGAAGAGGAAGAGGTCAAGGCAGAGGAAACAAGAGAGGAAGAGGCAGAAGCCAAAACAAAGGTGGAAGAAACAGTCCAATAAATGCTCAAGGAAGGGGAAGCAATCCAAATTAGAACAAAGGTCAAGGTAGCAGCCAAAAAAGTGGACAGCAACATGCTCATGGAAAAAGGTATGATAAATCCAATTTCCAATGTCATTATTGTAAAAAATATGGGCATTTGCAAATGAATGTAGGAAGAAGTAGCATGTTGTGGGTAATAGAACTAGTGCAAATTTCACTAGAGAAAATATCAGCCAAGATAAATTGTTTTTAGCTTGTAATATGGCTGAGGAAAACAGTGAAGATTTATGGTTTCTAGACTCAGGTTGCAGTAACCATATGATAGGAAACATAGCCATGTTTTCTATGTTAGATGAGAATGTGAAGTCGCAAGTCACATTAGGGACTGATAGTAAAGTTTTTGTTATGGGAAAATGAGATGTAAATGTCTTAACAAGGATAGGTGAAAAGAAATCCATAGCAGATGTTTATTATGTTCCTGGAATGAAATGTAACCTCTTAAGTATTGGACAGCTTGTTCAAAAGGGGTACACTGTTTTCTTTGAGGATGATGTATGCACCATCATGGATAAACCACCTAGCAAACAATGTATTGTTGAAGTGAAGATGACAAGGAACATGATGTTCCCTCTCAGGATGAGGGAAAATTTGAAAAATGGAGAAGAAATAGCATCAGTGACACAAGAAGCTTTCCAAAGCGAAGAAAAATATGAGAATTGATTGTGGAATTTGAGATTTGGACATCTCAACTTTGGAGGTCTTAACTTGTTGAATAGAAAAGGAATGGTAAGAGGTTTTCCATTGATAGAGAAACCAGATAGCCTTTATGAAGGTTGTATCTTGGGTAAACAACACAGAGAAATTTTTCCATCCAAGAAAAGCATAAGGGAAAAATCACCCTTGGAAATTGTCCACTCAGATTTATGTGGACCAATGCAAACTCCATCACTTGCTAGCAGCAACTATATGTTAACATCTATTGATGATTTTACTAGAAAAACTTGGGTTTACTTTTTGAAAAACAAAAGTGAATTGTTTGAAAGATTCCGCAATTTCAAAGCACTTGTGGAGAACCAAAGTGGGATGCACATTAAAGTTCTAAGAACTGATAGAGGAGGTGAATATATTTCTAAAGAATTTATGTGTTTTTGCAGAGAAAATGGAATTCATAAGCAGTTTACAGCAAGGTACACTCCGCAGCAAAATGGAGTTGCCGAAAGGAAGAATAGGACAATCATGGATATGGTAAGGAGTATGCTTAAGGAAAACCATTTGCAGAATCATTATTGGGCTAAGGCTGTACATTGTGCAGCTTACATTTTAAATTGATGCCCAACAAAATCAGTCATGAACAAAGTTACGGAAGAAGCATGGAGTGGCACAAAGCAAGGAGTCACCCACATGAAAGTTTTTGGTTGTGTGGCTTATGCACACATTCCAGATCAACTAAGGAAGAATTTGGACAGCAAGGGGGAGAAATGTATTTTTATTGGATACAGTGAGGAATCCAAAGCTTATAGGTTGTATAACCCATCCACCAAGAACTTTATTGTGAGTAGAGATGTTCAGTTTATTGAAGAGGAAGCTTGGGATGGAAGCATAGAGAAAACAGTGAATGTTAAAAATTGTTTGTCTCATGATGAAGATGATGAAGAGATGGTTGAAATACATCCCCAAACAGTAGCACCAACACAAGGACAGCAAGGAACACCCTTGAGGAGAAATTAAAGTGCTTCTCCAAGCACACCACAAGGAGGAGATTCGAGTGCTACTTCAAGCACTCATACACCAAATGAAAGAGGAAAGAAATTCAGAAATTTAAATGACATTTATGAGCAAGAGGAAACAAATGAAGGTATGAACTCTTTGTTTTCTTTATATTGTCATGTTGATGACCCTATTCATTTTGAGGAAGCTATTAAAGATAGAAAATGGATAGAAGCTATGGATGAGGAAATTAATGGCATAGAAAGAAACAAGACATGGGATTCAGTTGAACTACCAAAAGGTAAAGATGCCATTGGAGTTAAATGGGTCTACAAGACTAAGAGTAATGCTGAAAGAAAAATTGAAAGACACAAGGCCAGACTTGTTGTCAAAGGGTATAAGCAGCAGCATGGGAGATATTATGATGAAACTTTCGCACCGGTTTCTAGAATGGAAACCATGAGAGAAGTGTTGTCCATAGCGGCACAAAATAAGTGGAAAGTTTACCAAATGGACATGAAGTCAGCATTCCTAAACGGAGTGTTAATGGAAGATGTTTACATTGAACAACCTCTAGGCTATGAAAAGAAAGGCCAAGAGCACAAAGTGTACAAATTGAAGAAAGCTCTTTATGGGCTGAAGCAAACTCCAAGAGCATGGTACAATAGGATAGATCCCTATCTACTGGAAAATGGATTTGAAAAATGTGAGGGAAAACCTACCCTATACATCAAAGAAAAGGATGGTAAGATGTTGATTGTTGTGTTATATGTTGATGATGTAATTTTCACAGGTAATGATGATTATCTTGTTGAAAATTTTAAAAAGGTCATGAAAGAAGAATTTGAAATGACTGATATGGGTTTGCTGAAATACTTCTTAGGAATAGAAGTAGAGAAAAATGAAAATGAGATTTTTATCTCACAAGAAAAATATGTTAATGAAGTGTTGGAAAGATTTAATATGCAGGAGAGTAAAGCAGCAATAACACCCACAGTGATGGGATTAAAACTTAGCAGATAAGACAACAACAAGGATTTTGATCCTAGTTTGTACAAGAGCATAGTTGGCAGCCTCATGTATTTGACTGCAACTAGGCCTGATATAATGCATGTTGTTAGTTTGATTTCCATATTCATGGAGAGGCCAAAAGAAGCACATTGGCAGACAACAAAAAGGATTCTGAGGTATGTTAAAGGTACTAAAAGGTTTGGTATTTTATATATTGTGTCAGAATGTTCAGATTTAATTGGGTACACTGACAGTGATTGTGCTGGAAGTGTAGATGACCAGAAAAGCACATCCGGTTATGCTTTTCACATGGGTTCAGGAGCCATTTTATGAGCTTCTAAAAAACAACCTATTGTAGCGTTATCTACAACAGAGGTAGAATATGTGGCAGCTATAGCACCAGTGTGTCAAGAAATTTGGATGAGAAGGATGCTAAGGAGTTTATGCCAAGAGAAATAAAAAGGTACAGTGATTTATTGTGACAATAGCTCAGCGATTGCATTATCGAAGAATTTTGTGTTTCATAAGAGAACGAAACACATTGACACCAAATTTCACTACATTAGGGAATTGGTAAACAATGGAGAAATTGTTTTAGAACACTGCAGAACTCAGGAGCAGTTTGCAGACATTCTGACCAAGCCATTGGGGCAGAAGAGTTTTGAGTTTTTAAGGAAATGTCTAGGTATGACTGATAACCCAGCAGTTGAACTTAAGGGGGAGTGTTGAAATGTTAATTTCAACTGCAGAGTACTCCAGCCGCTTTCCAAAATTGTTTTCAAAAACTCTGGCACAGGGCCGCTTTCCAAATCTGGTTGTATTTTGTGACAACGCCATGAAGTTTCCATTTGTAGTGAACAGCCAGTTTGTTTTTAAACACTGCAGTACTCTGTATTTGAAAACAAATCCTTTGTTTAGAAAACAGAGTATATAATGAAATCAGGGTTAATTTTTGTTTTGTTTGTGCGCGGGAGTAGTGGTCCCCGAAGCCAGTCAGCAGACCACGTGGTGAAGTATTATTGGATCGCGTTTTGTTTGGCCACCCGCAGAGGGAAAGAACCGGACCCGAAACCTTTTTAACTGCATTTCATAAAACGATTTCGTGTTACAAACTTGGCTTGCGTCAGTAGGTCCATTTCGAACCCGAAATGAGTTTATAGGATGGATTGGATAATCCATCGCGCAAAAAATTCATGACGTCACTCAACCTAATTCGTAACGCGAATTTGTGAATGCAATTTGGTTTATCGCGTTTTGAAGTCCGAAGGTTCGTTTCATGGTAAAGTTTTATAAGGTTTTGCGAAGGGTTCGTTCGTTATATTGTTAATGTTTTTTGTTTTATTGTTTTTACATTGTGCGACGGAGTATTATGTAAAACCATTGATTATGTTAAAGTTTTAACATACATCAATATGCATGTGCGCATTTGTATTGTGGGCCCGAGAGTTTTATCATATGGTTCGTAGTATAGGTTTTATTTTTAATATTGTTGTTTTATGATTTGAAACATATGCTGCGACATATTGTTTAGTTTTATAATAGTTGTTTTGTTTTATTAAAAAAGCGCTGTGGTATATAAAGAAAAGAAGCCCGAAGGCAAAGCATTGCATTGTATACACAACATTGTATTTCAAAAGAGAAAACAAATTTTAATGTTTTAGCACAGCAGTGCGTTCTTTTTGAAGAAGAGAGACAGAGTATTGTAATACACACAGTTGTGTAGTGTTTTTGTTTTTTTTGAACAGAGACAGTGAAATTGTTTTATGCACTGCGTTTTTGCAGCAGTCTAAGTGTTTGTAATCCCTCAATCAGAGGAAGATTTTGTAATAGTTTTACAAGTTAATGAAATATATTTTTTTGTGTGCAAACTCTGTCCTCCTGTGAAGCAAAAATTTTATATTTCTCTGTGTTAAGAAGGAGAGCATTATTCTCTCTATTTTGTTCTGGAATTCTCAAAAATTCCAACAATCTCGGACTCTGGCATGCTCACAAACAAAAGCCATCAGCGTGCTGCATTATTACGAGGTGACTTTTACATGTAATGTATAGTCAAGAGATGAAAATTAGATTTGCATTATTCTGTTCTATTCAAAGAAAAACTATGATCAATTTATTATTAGGGATCGGATTAGTTACATTGAATAGAAACCCTCAATGAGAAATGTTTTGTTGAACTGCAGAAGCCATGGTTAGCTATGGATATCAATCCAAAGGAAATAAGCAGAAGATCAACATAGATAGAGCTACTTCCAAGTCGAGCAAACACTATAGGGGAGCCAGAATGAGAGCTTACAGTAAGTGGTAGCAGATATTAGTGATCCAATCGGGAGAGGAAAGGTGTGGTTGGGCACATTTGATCTTTGTTGGAATTTTTGAATATTTCAAAACACACAGAGAAATAAAACAATTTCTCCTTTCAACATATAGATTTAAAAATGGGAGAGATGCATAAAATAACACTTTTATTTTATTAAAATAAAACACGTTACAAAATGAAATTCTTCTTTTTCTGAAAAAATACAAATAAAAAATTATGTTTAATTGCTTCTGAAACACAGTGCTTTGTGCTCCTTAAACCGCTCTTTCTTATACTAAAAAAACACAGAGTGTTCTGTTTTTTTATTTCTGCCTTCTAGTTTTTCAAAAATTACATTACACAATCACACTATTTTTATCCTTCGGGCTTTTTCTTATTAGCATCCAAACGCGATAAGATTTAATTCTTGGTTTAATTTCATATCGGGTCCTAATTGAGGTTGAGTCACTGGACTCCAAGGCTATGCGAACGCCTCCGGATTGGCTGACGCGGTTGAGTTGGCAGTGTGGGTCCAACTTACCGCGCGTGCTTTGGTGAGTGGTGACAAGGCATCAAACGATGCGATCGAGCAGTGATTGGCTAAGCGGATGGTAATGTGGGCTATGGGCTCCACAGCATGACGTGGACTCATTCAAATCAAATGAACCGGGGTAAATGCAAACAGGATTGGGGAAGTTTTTAATGGCGCGGAAGTTGGAAAGCTTAAATGCTCGGTTGCGTGGTTTGAAAAACCATGAATTTCAAATCAAAACAGGGCTACGGCCCATGACAAAAAATATAAACTTGCAGGGTTTTTACAGTTAGACTTCAATGCACAGTAGAGTGCGAATTTAGTGAAGAAATTCTCTGCGCAGCTGCTGCGTCCTTCTAGTTTGCAGTTGAAATTAATATTTCAACAATCTTCCGATGAGGCTGTTTACAGGTTCAGAGGGTCGAAAGCAAAACTAAATTTCCCAAACGAACTGCGCCAGAGCAATGGAAATTCTCATCACCCTCGCTGCCGCATTCGTGCAAGGCAATCACAACATTTTGGTGTAGCAATGCATTCAAATCGGATCACAGACTCTTTGTTTCCTATAAGCCTATTCTCGCAGCACTTTCCCGGATTTCGTTTCCACGTTCACCTGTTGCAGAATCCAAGTCCGTCTTCAGTCCCTTTTCACGAGCAGTATCTGGCAATGTCGCTCTTTAACCCCTTATTGCGACATCCCACTGCTAATGCTGTGCCTATATACCGGCCAGCCGATAGGGTTCCTGCGGGTTCTGGATCGGCCTTGCAGCATCCTATTCCCAGCGAGCCCTTCTTGCAATTACTTTATTCTAACGTTCGTGGATGTGCAGCAATCGAAAGTTTAAACCATCGTACACCAAGCGTAGAGCAACCTTAAAGGATCGTTCTTCCATATTTTGTGAACAATTTGTACGAATCCAATGAACTTACAGATGCTTGACTCTGAATTCATAATAACTTCTGTCTAAACCATTTCGTTGAGCCGTTGATATACTTTTTGTGATACAACGTTTGAGAAAATAGTGATGGTAGGTTAGAATTGAACTTCAATTCTAATTGAGTTTGACTATAGCGTTGTTATATTTTACAAGAGTCTGAGACAACAACTGCTTCCATGGCTGTCTTGTAAAATATTTTAAAAAATGATGGCAATTTGTTATTCATGAGGTTTGCCGTTACATCAAAATTCGTAAATATTGGAAAACTTCCAAACAGGTAGCTACGCTTCTTAGAGTGAGAATTACAGATTCTATAGAAGTGCAGTGATTACTCTAACACCCCTCTTTAAACGCAGCTCTCTCAAACATAGCTGGGGAGAATCAACACCCCCTTCAAAGGCAGCTAGGCTATGATACCATGAAGAGATTTGCCATTACACCAACATTAACAGAAACTTCCAAACTAACTAGAATCCCGAGAGTGGAAATTACAGATTCCATAAAAACTTAGTGATTACTCCAACAATTATTTTGCACAATACTTTGTATAGAAAAAATAGTGCATATTCTAAATTATATTCACATATCTATGTCCTACCAATTATAGACCTTTTGATTACACAATAATACATATTCTAAATTGTCTTCACATATCTATGTACTAGGTCTTGACCAATTATATACTTTTGATTAGGTGGAAGTTCAAAATTCTATACATGCTTATCTGCTGTAAATATATATATGTAAATATATATATATATATATATATATATATATATATATATATATATAATCAATTACAAAAATATGTCCTTTCCTATATAGAACAAAAAGTAATAAATTTATCTATTTTAAAAATAATTACCAAAATATAGCTTTCTTTCCTATATAGAACAAAAAGTAATTAATTTATCTATTTTAAAAATAAGTAATGCTATCAATGCTATTCATTCCACCTTAATTAAAAACTAAAATATTTACCTATTTCCACTCTATATATGATCAAAAGAGATACCACACTTTACCCAAATTAACTTACCAATTTCCATATATATATATATATAATCAAAAGACATACCACATTTTTCTTGACATCAAAGGTGATACAACACGGGATAACGCGATACCAAAATTATTGGTAGTTTACATACTACCTAATCGCTATAATTGTATATCAAACAGTGGTTTATGTGTAATATGGTGGAAACTGGAATATATTAACAGTACACATAGAAAATTGTATGCAGGATACAATTGGATGGGTAAAGGGTATCATTATAAGTATATTTTAAGTTTATTATTTTTTAATTGAAATTGTTAAAATTATTATGCAATTTGTAAAAACTTTTAAATTGGAAAAGTGTTTTGGTTTATAAATGGAATATATTAACAGTGTATTTAGAAAATTGTGTGCATAGATACAATTGGATGGGTAAATGGTTAGGGTATTCTTATAAATAAATTTCAAATTTCTTAAATTTTTTATTAAAATTGTCAAAATTATTATTCAATTGTAAAAAATTTCAAATTGGAAAAGTACTTTGGTTTATAAATTTCTATTTAATTATAAAATTGGACGAGTAAAATGTCAATCAACTATAAAGAGATATATTTTTCTAATTGATTATTTTTGTTAGTTGATATTGCTCAAATAATTGTGCAACTTGTTGAAAATATATTTTCATTGATAAATGATTTGGTTTTGATATTCTTACTTTTAATTATTTTTTTAATATTTTTTAAAGAAAATTACATAACATAATAAGTAATGAATGAAATAAAAGACATTCAGTTTTTCAATTATTTAAAAAAAATATTTTTTTTAAAATTAAACTGACATAATTTTTTAATATTTTATAATAAAATAAAATATTTAAATTTAAAATTTACAAACAAATCATCACTCTATTGAAACTAAAATTAAAAAAAAAATCATTGAATTTGAAAAAAAAATTAAGAAAAAAAGTCACAAAATCATCATCATATATATATTAAAATTTTACATTTAAAATTTTATATAATATTATGTAATAATACTTATGGTACCTATTGTAGCTTCTAGAGACAGCCTTGAGTTGTGAAGGACCAGTGCCTAGGTCATCTTAAAGCCAAGAAGATTCAAGGAAGCTTTCCATGGTTAGTGGCATAAATCTTCTTGTTCATAAACAACTTCTCAAACTTCATGAATTGGGATCAGGACCTCGAGAACAGAGATATACAAGCAACAATACCCGAAAGAAAATAAGAAGGGTCTTATGGAGATATTATTGAAGACAAGTCTAAATTTTACGAGCCATGAGAAGGGCCAGAGTATGAAACACAGTGCACAGATATAAAAGTGTGAAGAGCATAGTAACAGTGGTAGAAAATGGAGAAAATATTAACCATAGATACGCTTAATATCACATAAGAATCCATCAACAGTTAACATAGGAAGAAAGATGAGTAAGTGAAGTGAAACATGTGAACATAATATCATAGCTCTGAGCCATATTTAAAGCACAATGGACTAAAGACATGAGTATCTAAAACAGATAAATTCATCCCAATTAATCAAGTTCTCACATTCCATAAGCATATGATATAGAAAGAGTGACAAAGTGACAAAACGTTTCTATTAGAATATAACAAGGAATACAAACTGTGACTGATCTCACCAGGAATCCATCTCACAGAAAAATCGTTTAATTATAGACTCCCATTGGGATTTTTCAACATAAAACACAGGAAATCCTCAAAACTTTACAAAAATGGGAATATAACAATCTCTGTTCTAAAAATCAGGAATCCTGATTTAGACTTGAGGTCTTTCTTTTATAATTCCCTTTGTCTACCGTTAGCTGAAGATATTTTTGGATCAACATTTGTTCACGGAAATATCATTTTTGTTGCTTGTCTCTATTAGAATAAAAAACTGATGATGAGGAAGAATGCCTCTCATCATCTTTGTAGTGGCCTTAGCATGAGCGCCAACCGAAAGTAAAACAACTTGAACAGAAAATAAAAATGCATAGGGTGAAATGACAATTTTCTCGATATTACAAAAGTGAGAAAATAAAAATAAAAAGGCCACTAGGGCCAGAACATGATCATCAATTTTTAAAAGAGTGAGGTGTAGTAGCTACCGACTGAATTGGAAGCACCAATGACACGAAAAAACCAGTTTTATGCTTCTGAGGTGGCAAAGACTGGAGGGACGTTGTGACAACTGGTATATTTACGAAATTGCTGCATTTCTGCCATATGGCCGCTCCTGGCAGGGGCATTGTGGCAAAGATCTCCACTGAGGCTTGGATATTTGTCAATTCCGAATAATCCACTTGTACCGTCAAGCGCTGTCTGATCTGGCAGAGAAGGGAAATTTCTTTTCCTAGGGCAGTAATTATAGTCTCAACTTTCAGACGAGTGGTTTTATCATAAGGAAGATTTTTCTGATTCATAACCGCTGCCAGCTTCTCTTCGTAATTAGTTAGACTTGAGAAAGCAGTAGTTGCAGAATCCCAACATGATGGGAGGCCTGCTTTCACCAGCTCATCCCACTCTTCTTCAAACTTCCCCACTCCCTTGGCGACCCGATCCAAACCACTGAATGCATTCACGCACGTTGTATCCTTCTCAATTATCCGTTTGATTTCCATCACTCCCCTGAAACGGTCTTCAATCCGTTGTGTGGATAAATCTTCAGAGAGAAAGCCGTTTAGGTAGGTTATATACCTCTTGGCCATGGCTACCTTTGCCTCAGCTTTCGCCCATCCTTCCTACAATTTCTCTTTGCACAATCAGGAAAAAAATTTCTTCTCATTCATCAACATAATAAAATCCCAACACTTCCTTACCTCCGTCCTGATGTCAGTCCAAATGAGACGCCTGGCTTCAAGGAGGGTTGCATTTCCTTTCATCCAGTTATTCAGGTCTTTGATAACCTTCTCTTGAAGCTTTTTCTCCCTCTTTTCTTCTTCCACCTCTGTTTGTAGGGCTGCTATTACTTTATCGTTTTGTTCCACCCTAGCCATCAACTCTTGAATTCTCTACTATGTAGTATGAGCTTGCTTCTCTGAAACCTGTAGGTCTGAGAGGGGCTTGGTTAACTATGTCAAGGTAGCGTCCAATGTGTCTGGGTTTGGGGTTACGCAAACATGGGTATCCCACTTAGCTTGCAAATCAGTAAATATTTGTCTAAGGGCAGCTAGCTCTTCAATTGTTTTGGCATTCTCATCTCTTTCTCAAGCAAGGGTATCTGTGAGGGTCAACTTTTCTTTTTCCACCTGAGGTAATTCCTTCGGTTGCACATAGTCCCCTCAAGGAATTTTAAGTCTCCTCTTCAATTCTGAGTTTTCAACCTCTAAATCCCAGATGATTTTTGTCCAGATTCCTTCCTTGTCACTTCCTTTTTCACTCATTATTCTTCTGAGATGGTGAAGGTTATTGTTGACCCCCTTGGCATTTTTCCTTTCTTTTTTTAGATTATCTACCACCTCTTTATATTTATCTTCAAGCTTTCTTAATGCGAGTGAAAGGTTCAGAACCTCGTCCCTTAACATGTCCACGATACATTGATGTAGGCCCAGTTTCTCGGTTAAGGGAACCTTTGACAAATTCACAGCTACCTCCAGAGCCTTGTAGCTGATTCCATTGAAAGTAGGGTCTAGCACTGCCTCAGTGATATCGATTATTATATTTTCTTTATCCATATCCAGCTCTGTGGTGAGCCGGGTGTGATACTTGTCTACTAAACTCACCAGTTCTGCTCGAAGTTTATCCCTCATGGTCCTATCTCTGCTTCTGATTTCTTCTCTTACTTTGGCTCTACTTACTGAAGTGGCTTGTGATATTCCAGAGGGTTCTGAAAAAATGCACCGTGATAATTTATTTCGAAACCCACCTTGCTCTTATCTAGCTCCTTGTATCTGACTAACTCCTCTAGAGGAAGTTCATCCCAAAGGATATCCATATCATCGCTTTTATGCTTTTTGTAGGGATGAGATCCCTCCCTTGTATACAATCCTTCCGGTTCTTCCGAAAAATCTGCTTAATCAGTTTGCCCTTTTCTGCCTGTGCCCACTGAAGCAGTGTCACCCCTTCCTTTTGCTGTCAAAGATTCGGCCTCCATCTGCGAATCCAAGGGCCATGTGTCAAGGTTAGCTCTCCATTCAATGAAGGGCACAGTCTCATGCACATATGCAGTGGACCTAATCTTCCTTTTCCTATTTGATATAATTCCTTTCGGGTCGTAGGGCCAGACTTTCCCCAACACTAAATCCATTCCTTGGAGTAGCTTCTCCACTGTGGAGAGGGCGTGTCTTGAGTTTACAGTAAAAGGCCGATGGTAGTATGAAGCTTGAGGTTATAACCCTTCTTAGCGGGGACGAAGTGGAATTGGTCCACCTTCATGGTTTGACGAATGTATTCGAGGGCGAAAACCTGCATGGCAGGAAAAAACGACAGGCGGTATCTGGGTACATCAGTGCTGTAGAACCTGATCTCGGTGTAATCATCAAACAAATACCAATCCCTTGTGCTTTCTTCATAAAATGCAACTAGTCGTTTTGCTTGGGAATAATCCTGGGTGGGGGACTGTCATGAAGTATGGTGTAGGAAATGGTCATGAACTCATTCAAAAACCTTATGTAACCCCTCCCATTTAGCTACTGACGTAGTGATACGTTCCACTCAAAGACGGTTCTAGGCTGGACATTCATTTTGGAGAGTTTTTCAAGGCCCAAAGCTTCAAAATTGTTAGCGTTCTTGAAAGCAAACAGGTAAAAGACCAGTGAGCAGAAACGGAAAGCCCTCGAAGATGAAATTTCTTGAAACTAAGTCTGGATGGCTGAAGCCAGAAAGGTGGGGATATCCAGAACGACACCTGGTTGTGACATGAGCCAAAGGAGGGCTATGCACTCTTTGGACACCCTCTCGACCTCCCTAAGACCTAGCAACCTAGAGATGAAAGCGATAATCGGCTGGAGGCCATCTGCAAATGAGGTCAAGGGTACCATTTCTGAAGACAGAATGGATGTGAGGAGGGACTATGAGATATAGGAGAGGAATTCACTCTGTTGTTTCCAGGGTAATTTAGAAAACTGACGCGACAGGGACAACTCGATGAACTTGACATATTCTGGGCTATGTGGGAAACAGAGAGAGTTCTTAATGAGCTAAGGGGATATTTGGAAAACCTTGTTTCCTTGGGCCGAGAGGAATACGTCCCTGCGCTCGTCATAGGTGTCTCTGAGCCAGCATATGAATTCTATGACTGGGAAAGTGGGCGAAGCAATTTGGTAATATAGGCTGGACCAAACAACTCTGAATCGGTCTTGTCCTTTCACATGAATTTCTAAAAGGTCGGGTCAGACACGGGAGACACTGAAAGGGTACTGTGGGTCACAAATGCGGGCCTACGTATCAGTAAGGGTGTCAGATCCAGGGATGGCCCTAACTTCGCGAGCTTGTGGAGTTTCTGGTTCAGACTTTTTGGACTTGACTCTCTCAACGACCATTTTGAAATAGTAAAGAGGAAGGAAAACTGTAAGAAATAGGAATGGCTAAATACCTGTGACCTGTGCGGAAAACCCAAGAAGGAAAGTGATGCGGGGGAGCTGAAAGCGACCTACTACTGTAATACAAGCTTTAACTATTGGAAAAATTCGTAAAAACAAGTGATTTACCCAAATGAGTCTTAAGCAAGGTTAAACATGCCATATTTTACGAAAAACGAGGTTCAAGTGACAACTAGGAGGGTTGACGTCATAAGGATGTCGACACTAAGGCACGTGGCATTGGGCTATTAGTTTTTAGGGGCCGGGTAGGTGTGTGCCACGAGTCGAGTTAATACTGGTACTGGTCGTGTACTTGGTCCCCAGACATACCTTACCCTCACCTTCGAGTGCGCCACTTGTTCGTCCCGAGGGGTCCACCACAAAATTTCGATGGGGGCTTGGGAAGTTCCTTCGCACTGCGCCACTCACCCATGGAATGAATGAAATATGTCCCCACTGATCTATGATGTCATGTGGTTCCAGGGGTCGAGACTCCCTTCTCTTCGTGTTTCCCTTGGTACCCTTGGAATCCTTCCACATGGCAGTGTTGTTGCTACTATTTTGTTATATAGCCCGCTGACCTTTTTGGTTAGTTTTAACACCCTTTTTTTATTTTCTTTTCCGCAGTCTTTATGAGGAGAGAATATCACATATCTCCTTTATATGTCTTTATCTGCTCATATTTAACAATAGTATGACTTAGTTCATTTCAAGATATCTTTTTGTCGAACCTTGTGTAATGAGGGGCACCATAACAACATTGGCTCCACTTGGGGACAGTGCGTTCATCCTTGGACGTGTCGAGAACTTCACAGACCACTTGTAATTTATTATGTAAAATAAAGTCTTTTCAAAATTTTAAAGCATTATTATGGCAAAACAAACATCAAATATGAAAGTGGAAATGAAAACTATATATATATATATATATATATATATATAGATATATATACACTATAATACAAGGTCCCCAGGACCTGGATCATGTTTGGAAATAGGGCTTCAGAAACTGCCCATTTACGGGCGTCTCGATCCCTTCACCTTCCAAGTTCTCCAGTATGAAGGTGTTATTACCTTTAACTTCGGCAATTTTGAAAGGTCCAAACCACAAGGGGTCAAAATTTCCATGTTTACCTTTGTTGTCTCTCCTGATGTCCCACCTTAGTATTAAATCCCCTGTGAGAAATTCTTTATCTTTGGCATGTTGGTCAAACAGTTTTTTGATTTTCTCCTGATACTCTGCTAAATGATCATTTAATTGACTACGAGTCTAATCTAACTCGAACAATTGATTTATTCTCCTTGTTAGATCGTTAGGCTCTTCCTGACTGTCCTGAAGGAACCTGGCCACAGGCAAGGCGAGTTGTATTGGAAAGACTGTTGCTCTACCATAAACTAGTTCATACGGAGACTTACATGTCGATCGCTTATTTGTGATTCTGTTTTCCCACAGTGCAAATTTTAATTGAGAATCCCAGTTTTTATGGCTTTCATTTATAGTCTTCTTTAATTCCCTTACCAGTGTTTTGTTTGAAGACTCGGCCGATCCATTTCCCTGAGGATAGTAGGCTATAGAATGCCATAGGGTGATATGGTATTGCTGACAGAAATTGGTAAATTTCACAGACTTAAAAACTTGGGCATTATCTGTCACAATATTTATCGGGCAACCAAACCTGGATATAATATTCTCCTCTAAGAACTTGATCACCACTATATCAGTTGTGTTCCTTGCTGGTATGGCCTCTACCCACTTAGTGAAGTAGTCAGTGGCGGTTAGTATCCACTTATGTTGACTGCTAGATTGGGGATGAATTTCCTCGACGAAATCTATCCCCCATTGTTGAAAGGGATCTTCTATGTGTACGACAATCATAGGGAGGGGAGAAAACTTCTGCTTTTCAGCAAACCTCTGACATTTTCACAGGCCCTGACACGAGCATGTACATCCCCAAACAATTTTGGCCAATAAAATCCCGTCTTTAATATTTTATGGGCTTTTGACCTTCAGCTGTAATGCCCTCCACAAATAACTTGATGGAATTCAGCCATAACTTCCACCACTTCCATTTATGTTAGGTACAGGAGCAATATTCCCAAAGGATCTTTCCAATATACTCGGCCATTTGCAATGATATACTTATGCGACGTTAACCTCAAATTTCGATATTTAGCCCTATCGAAGTTCGGTGGGCACCTAAGAGTTAAAAGGTATTCCACAATGTCTTTACCAAGGACTTATCAGATATTTCAAGTGAGTCTTTTGTACAGTCGTTTCTATCTAGGGTCATTCCTCTGAGTCTCCAGATAACTCCCCAAATCCCATAGGTAGGTTTATTCCTAGGGCCTAACAGTTGGAATCAGAAAAAATCTTGGCTAGACCCTGTCCCTTGATGAGCTTTGTGGGATGGATGTCCAATTCATATTCTTGGATCTTAGCAATCCATTTGCCCCTTTTTCCCTCACTATCCCCCTGAATCAAAATATCTTTAACTACGGCTGTGGGTACGAAAGCAGTGATAGCTTACTGCAGGACATACATATGGAAAGCTTTTAAGGACTTCACCAAACCGTATGCCTACTTTTCTAAATATTGTACTTTAGCTCAGCATCTCGGAGTAACGGGCTAAAAAAGGCAATGGGTTGTTCATATCCTTCCTCATTTTTCTGCAAAAGCACTGCGGCGACATTATGTGGTGAAGCAAATGATAAGATCATGAATGGTTTATTGTAATCTAGTCCTGCTAATGCTAGAGCTTCTGCAAAAGCACCTTTAATCCTATTGAATGCTTCTCTTGATTCGTTCAACCACTTCACCTCATTGTTTTTTCTAAGCATATCAGTAATATGCCAAACTATTTCTACATAGTTCAGGATGAACCTTCTTAAAAAATTTATGTGCCCAAGAAACACCTGAAATTCTTTCTTATTACGAGGTAAGGATATCCCATTTATCACTTCCACTCTTTTTGGGTCAATCTTTTCCCCTGATTTGGTAACAATATGCCCCAGTAATTTTCCTTCTTCTAAAGCAAACATAGATTTCCGGGGATTTAAGGATAGACCATACCTGTGGAATTTCTCAAAAGTCCGTCGTAAATGTTCCACACGTTCGGTATCATCCTTTGAGAAGACTGTGATATCATCCAAATATACCACTACAAACTTATCTTGCTCTCCCACGAAAGCAATGTCCATAGCTCTCTGGAAAGTGGCCCCAATATTTATCAGACTGAAAGACATACGGGCATACATGAAGGTACCCCATGGTGTGGTGAATGTTGTCTTCTTTTGATCTTTTGGGAGGACTGCCAGCTAATTATACCCCGAGAATCCATCCATCATGGACATTCAGGAAGACCCCACTACTTTTTTTAGTATGTGGTACATTTTAGGGAGGGTATAGTTATCTTTAAGGGAGGTCCTTTTGAAGTTTCGAAAGTCTACACACAATGTGATTTCTCCATTCTTCTTTTGTACTGGCACCAGATTTGCCACCCATTCCGAATACCTCAGAGGTATAATAATCTTAGCCTTTAGCAGCTTTTTAATTTCCTTCTCTATAGCGGGGAGTAGCAGAGGATTAATCTGCCTTAGTTTCTACTTATGGGGTTTAGCTTCAGCCCTCAGTGGAATCTTATGCTGAATAATGCTTATATCAAAAGTTTTGAGATCTTGGTAAGACCAAGAAAAAATATCTTTATATGAGTGAAACAACTGCAACCACCTTTCTTGGTGTCCTTCCGGTACTCCTTTAGATAGCTTGATTATCTTGGGTTCTTCTTCCATCCCAACATTAATATCTTCCACCTGTGTTTCTGGTGTTAGTTTATTAGGGCTAATGGGAGCATAATTCTTATCAAACAGCCTCTCCAAGGGTACCAACCCTTTGGGGATCATGTTTTCTTTCAACTGCAACACTTTATGACCAGCCACCGTCTCTTGCCACTTATTTTGTGGTTTTTCTTCAATTCCTCTTCCTCCCCGGTACTAATAACCAAATTAGTGAATTCCCTAATAGTCTCCATGAAATGTTTCATCTTCTCCTCATCCTCAAACACCTGCCGGTGTTTGACATTGTCTGGAATGGATGGACGATAATGCACCTCCACTTCATATCTTAGAAGTGGATTTTGAGGTGGGTGGAAATTACTTGCTGCCACAGCCAATGAACCTGCCATCATGTTTTGATCCCTCGGCATAAACTATATGTTGAATGCTAAGAAAAAATTCTCCACTAGGTCCCATACTTTGTTTCTATATGCTCTTAGCCAGGGGATGTTTATCTTGACACTGGGTCCTTATTTGTCTTACCACCAGCTCTGAATCTCCAAAAAATTTAAGGCTTTGAACGTTCATATTCTTGGCGGTTTGTACACCCAAGAGTAAAGCTTCATACTCTGCCACATTATCAGTGACCTCATACTCCAATTTGAAAGAGAAAGGTAATAATTTTCCTTTAGGGGAAATCAGATGAATCCCTGCTCCATTTCCTTCTCTGGAGTTAGCTCCATCGAAGTGTAAGGTCCACATCCCCTTCTCATCATCGTTTGAGGAATGTTGAGGTTTTGATAGATTGAATGATGGTTCTTGAAAAAACTCCTGATCTTCTTCAAGCATCAGACATGAGAAATCTCCCTCCTTGCTATAAACTGGTGAGTTTACAGAGCCATCAACTTTGTTTACCGTTTTTACAAATCTTGATTCCTTGTACAACCTTCTTTCTTATCCTCCAAACACTGGAATGGTTGCATAAGTCAGATCCAGTTTAATTGACCCTTCGATCTTAGTACCCCATGATCCGGATAGAACCATTCTGAAACGGGTTGTGATATCTGCCACAATTATATCCATGACGACACTCTTGGCTGGGATCTGAGCCAAATTCACCACTAGATCTTTAATCATCCCTAGACATTTAACCCATTTAGAGTCAAACGAATAGAGATCTTTGTAGGGACGGGTGATCTGTAGACCTAGCTATTCCATGACTGAAAGTGGTAATAGATTATGTCAGGCTCCCAAATCCAACATACAGTTATGTAAGAAAAAATCATGGATGACCAAAGAAACATAAAAAGGTGGAGTTGCCATGTCTAAATTCTTCTACATGGGGGCCAAAAACTACCATGGGTCTTTCTTCTTGGAGGTTAACGGAGTCTGGGGGTGAAGTTACTCCATGAGGGAGCATGAACTGGGAGACTTGGGCTTTATAGGAGGGCTGTTTCAGAAGTTCAACCAAAGGAACTGGGATTTTTACCTTCTCTAACTCTTTTTGGAGATTGAACACAGTACTACCTTTTTCTACAGAGGTATCTTTTAGTTCCTTTATGAAGATAGGAGGATTTTCGACATTGGACATACCTTTAGCATAAGTAAGAGGATTGGGTATGGCCTTGGATGATGACGCAGGAACACATTTCTGTGCAGAATTTTCTTCTACAGGTTTCTTGCCTTGGTTATCAGTCTTTGGAAGGACAATTTCCTTAGAAGGTGATTCTTCCTCTTGATCTTGAGTACAAGTCTGCTTCCTGGAAGACCGCAGATCATACTTCTTATGAAATTGGGCTTGCATAAAATCAGCAAACTGCGTGCAATAATCATCTATGTAAGGTTCTTCAGTGGGGTTTACCTTCCCCCCCTCTTCTTTTTCTGCTTGTAGGGAAAGACCTGCCTCTTCTCCTTCTGAATAAGAAAAACACTGATCCTCTTGCCCATCTAGAACATCTTTAGCGGGGCCTTCCATTTTTACCTCCAAATATAAAGGAGGCTGAATGTGATCTTGTTGATCTTTTATGTCCCTTTGCAGGATTTGCAGAGGACGTTTCCTATTCTGCTGATTATACCCTCTATTAAAAGCAGGTTGATCTAGCCAAGAGGAGGCATTATTAGCTTATAGTTCCAGTTTCACCAGTTTTCTAGAAAGACTTTTAATAATTTTATTCATCTCCTCAATTTTGTAATCTGATACTTCCTTTTCATGAATCGAAGAACAGGCTTCTTCCTTACCCTTTCGCCTGAAATCATGGTCCAATCTACCTTTTGAATTTCCTGCCAAAGCAAAGTTAGCTTCTACTTCTAAAGCATCGGTCTGAGCTTGGTCGAGCGAAGAAGATTTTCTCTCCCTCAAAATGAAGCTAAATTTAGACTCAAAAGCTCCCGTGAACACTACTTTAGCTACTGCTTGGGGTGGCTTCATATCAACTGGTAGATTGGTGTACAGCTTATTAAATCTCTTTATAAATTCTGCCATGTCTTTGTTGTGTCTTTTCTTGGAAGTATTGAATTCTATGAGACAATAACCATGGTCTCTTTTCTCTCCCCACTTCTGGGTGAAATTTTTTTCCATATCTTCCCAGTTGGTGATGGAATTATCCCCAAGAGTTTTGAACCACTTCCTGGCTTCTCCATCCAAATATTGGATGAATAGCCTCAGAACTACATCCAATTGTTCTACATTTAAATTTTCTGCAAAGGCATAGAAATATTCCAAATGCTTCTGTGTGGAACAGATGTCCTCCCTAGTAAACCGGGGCAAGTCCTTCATGTAGTCTTGTGGAATATCATTCAAAATATGCGGTAATGCCAGAGGGGCATATTTATTTAACAAGAAGCCAGGGACTACCATGAGAGGTGGTGGAGCTAGAGGAGGGTTTTGCTAAGTGACACTGGGAATATGTTGAATTGTGCCCTGTAAATTGGCTAGGCCAAGTAGGAATTTAGGAGTAGTTACTTGCTTTATTTCTTCAGCTTCTGGGGTAGGGTGTAGGACAACACTGGACGTATCTATAGACTCTGACTCATCTTTTAGCTTTATTTTTTCAAGAATGGGGTTATCTGGCAGGTATTGAAGCACTCTAGCAATGGATCCAGGACTTTGAACCTGAGCTTGCTGGGAAGAAGATGGGGAATCTTAAAGGGAAAATTTGGGTGTGTTAGTCTATGCAGGCTGATTTTCCTTCCAAATCCTCTTAAATAGAATTTTTTCTGGATCAGATGTAGAGGGTGTTCTGAGCTGAGAAGTATTTGACCTTAGGTGAGGCTTCTGATAAGCCAGGGCTGCAAATAGATATAGAAATTTTTAAGGACCGTGGAGTTGCCAAGGTGAGGGATATACAACTCTCAACCCTTTGTGCTCACCTTCTTTTGAAGGGTGGATATTATTTTTTTGTACCCAGGGATAATATTCAAATTCGATCCCCGAAAACAATGCCAAAAAGATGTTGTAGCTCCTAGAGACAACCCTGAGTTGTGAAGGACCAGTGCCTAGGTAATCTTAAAGCCAAGAAGATTCAAGAAAGCTTTCCATGGCCAGTGGCATAAATATTCTTGTTCATAAAAAAATTCTCAAACTTCATGAACTGGGATCAAGACCTAGAGAATAGAGATATACAAGCAGCAATACCCGATAGCAAATAATAAGGGTCTTATGGAGATATTATTGAATATGAATCTAAATTTTATGAGCCATGAGAAGGGCTAGATTATGAAACACGGTGCACAGATATAAAAGTGTGAAGAGCGTAGTAACAGTGGCAGCAAATGGAGAAAATATTAATCACAGATAGGCTTAATATCACATAAGAATCCGTCAACAGTTAACATAGGAAGAAAGATGAGTAAGTAAAGTGAAACATGTGAACATAATATCATAGCTTTGAGCCATATTTAAAGCATAATGGAATAAAGACATGAGTATCTGAAACAGTTAAATTCATCCCAGTTAATCAAGCGCTCGCATTCCAGAAGCATATGATATATAAAGAGTGACAAAGTGTCAAAACGTTTGTATTAGAATATAACAAGGAATACAAACTGTGACTGATCCCACCAGGAATCCATCTCACAGAAAAATCGTTTAATTATAGTCTCACATTGGGATTATTCAACATAAAACACAGGAAATCCTCAAAACTTTACAAAAAGGGGAATTAACCAATAACAATCTATGTTCTAAAAATCAGGAACCCTCATTTAGACTTGGGGTATTTCTTTTATAATTCCCTTTGTCTACGGTTAGCAAAAGATATTTTTGGATCAACATTTGTTCATGGAAATATATTTTCTGTTGCTTGTCTCTATCAGAATAAAAAACTGATGATGAGGAAGAACACCTCTCATCATCTCTGCAGTGGCCTTACCATGAGCACCAACATAAAGTAAAACAACTTGAACAGAAAATAAAAATGCATAGGGTGAAATGAAAATTTCACCCGATATTACAAAAGTGAGAAAATAAAAGTAAAAAGGCCACTAGGGCCAGAACATGATCGCCACTTTTTAAAAGAGCGAGGTGTAGTAGCTACCGACTGAGTTGGAAGCACTGATGATGTAGACGAACCATTTTTATGCTTCTGAGGTGGCGGAGACTGGAGGGACGGTGTGACGACTGGTATATTTACGAAATTGCTGCATTTCTGCCATATGGTCGCTCCTGGTAGGGGAATTGTGGCAAAGATCTCCACTGAGGCTTGCATATCTGTCACTTCTGAATAATCCACTTGTACCATCAAGCGCTGTCTGATCTAGAAGAGAAGGGAAATTTATTTTCCTAGGGAAAAAATTATAGTCACAGCTTTCAGACGAGTGGTTTTCTCATAAGGAAGATTTGTCTGATTCATAACTGCTGCCAGCTTCTCTTCGTAATTAGTTAGACTTGAGAAAGCAGTAGTCATAGAATCCCAACATGATGGGAGGCATTCTTTCACCAGCTCATCCCACTGTTCTTCAAACTTCCTCACTCCCTTGGCGACCCGATCCAAACCACTCAATGCATTCACGCGCGTTGTCTCCTTCTTAATTATCCTTCTGATTTCCATCACTCACCTAAAACGGTCTTCAATCCCTTGTGTTGCTAAATCTTCAGAGCGTAAACCATTTAGGTAGGTGATATACCTCTTGGGCATGGCTACCTTTGCCTTGGCTTCCACCCATCCTTCCTGCAATTTCTCTTTGCACAATCGGACAACAATTTTCTTCTCATTCATCAACATAATAAAATCCCAACACTTCCTTACCTCCGTCCTGATGTCAGTTCAATTGAGACACCTGGCTTCAAGGAGGGTTACATTTCCTTTCATCCGGTTATTCAGGTCTTTGGTAACCTTCTCTTGCAGCTGCTTCTCCCTCTTTTCTTCTTCAACCTCTTTTTGCAGGGTCGTTATTACTTTATTGTTTTGTTCCACCCTAGCCGTCAAATCTTGAATTATTTATTGTGTAGTATGAGCTTGCTTCTCTGAAACCTGTAGGTCTGAGAGGGCCTTGGTTAACTGTGTCAAGGTAGCATCCGCTGTGTTAGGAGTTGGGGTTACGCAGACATGGGTATCCCACTTAGCTTGCAAATCAGTAAATCTCTGTCTAAGGGCAGCCAACTCTTCAACTGTTTTTGCATTCTCATCTCTTTCTCAAGAAAGGGTATCTGTGAGGGCCAAATTTTATTTTTCCACCTGAGCTAATTCCTCCAGTTGCATGTAGTCCTCTCGAGGAATTTTAAGTCTCCTCTTAAATTTTGAGTTTTCGACCTCTAAATCCTAGATGATTTTTGTTTGGATTCCTTCCTTATCGTTTCCTTTTTCACTCATTTGTCCTTTCTTTTTTCAAATTATCTACCACCTCTTTGTATTTATCTTCAATCTTTCTTAATGCGAGTGCAAGCTTCATGACCTCTTCCCTTAACATGTCCCTGATACATTGATGTAGGCCTAGTTTATCGGTTAAGGGAACCTTTGACAAATTCAAAGCTACCTCCAGAGCCTAGTAGCTTATTGCATTGGCAGTAGGTTCTAGCACTGCCTCCGTGATAGCAATTATTAGCTATTCTTTATCCATATCCAGCTCTGTGGTGATCCGAGTATGATACTTGTCTATGAAACTTGTTAGTTCTGCTAGAATTTTCGCCCTCACGGTCCTGTTTCTGCTTCTGATTTCTTCTCTTACTTTGGCTCTACTTACCGAAGTGGCCTGCAATATTCTAGAGGGTTCTGAAGATGAGGCATTGTCATAATTTATTCTGAAACCCACCTTCCTCTTATTTGGCTCCCCGTATCTAACCAACTCCTCTAGAGGTAGTTCATCCTAGAGGATATCCATATCATCACTTTTATGACTTTTGGAGGGATGAGATCCCTCCCCTATATTCGGCTTCTTCCAAAAAAATCTACTTCATCAGTCTACCCTTTTATGCCTATGCCCATTGAAGCGGTGTCACCCCTGTTAGCCACCTATAAAAAATTGTTATACCAAATGGTGGCTAAATCTCTTTTAGCCTTCAAGAAACAATTCATTTCAAGATTGTTAGTTCTTGAAGTCTCATGATGGTCTTTTCCCTTTGAAACAATATTCACTATTTTTTCCCTCACAAAAGCCCTCAAAACCTGTTGTTTTCCTGAAGAAAAAGACTGCTTAAAACCTATTTTTCCCTTCATTTCACCTCTCTTTTCACTCATGAATAACCCCATTTTTTCATCCCCTTTCCCACATAAAAATCCTCCATTTTCCTTATTTTAACCTTCAAAATTATTTCAAAACCCTTTTAAAACCATTTGGTCTCCTTCCATTGGTTTTAAAAAGGCCTTTTTCCTCTACTGGAACCATCATTTTCCCTTAAAAATCTGTTTTTTAACCCAAAGAACAATATTTTTACTATACAAAGTTTTAGCCCCCAAGGGCTTAACTTCTATAAACCTCACCTCTCATGGGACAATAAGCCGTGCAACCGGGCGCTTAGAGGATCTAGACCCCGTCATAAACCTTCATTTCTTTGGTTTTCCTTTATATCTTTGTAAAACCCGACTTTTTGTTAAACCTCACAGTTCGTTGTTTAAATGAATGTCAACTGTTGATCTGCTCTACCACCCTAGATCCAATGGTCCATATTGTTTCTCGTTTCAAAGCCACCATTCGGCCTTTTGCCTTCTTGATTAAATTTCCACCGTCGATCTAGCTTTTATATCGACGGCTCTCGTTCCATCAACTAATCGATATAGCAAGTTCATCTCAGCACAAAATCGCAAGTCCCTTTTTGATATTCCGATGCCATTCCCTCCGATTGAATCTTAGTCGTTGATCCACTTCCATCTGAAAGCTAAGATTTCGTCGCAACTCCGCCCACAATTTTCCTCCTTTACCTCTCCTATTGAATATTGACCATTGATATATTCCCAGATCTAATGGCTCATATTTCATCACATCGCAACATTTATTATGGTGTTTTCTTTTCCTTCCTCTGATTGCAAACATGTGATTTAATCTGGATCGTCGAATCCACCAGAACCGACGGCCCACATTTAATCGCCCTCCACCATAGCCCTCCGATATTAAAACCACCGAATGAATCTCCACCATTGATCTCTTTAAATATCTAACGACCTGCGCTTAATCACATCGGCCCTTTCCCCTTGTGTTTTCCCCTGGATTTGTGATCTTGTAATTTGATCTGGGTCGTCCATTTCACCGATCTAACGGTCTAGATCAAACCCGGATCCCTTTGTTATTTCTTAAATCCCGACAGTGAAACCTCTTCGGCGAAGATCCATCGTTGATCTCTGTAGATCAACGGTCCATGTTGCTCCCGATCTCCGCTCAACCCCCTGCCTTGTATTATTTTCATTTCCCGAAATTAAATTTGGACCGTCCATTCTTCTAATCCAACGGTCCAAATTCAACCCGATAGGCCTAACTCCTTTGGGTCCTACCCTTCCCCGTTGACAAATCCTGACCATCCATTCTCGAGATCTAATGACTCAGATCTAATCCGTGTTCGACCTACCTATCACTTTCCGCCCACACAAATTACCTTATTGCGCTCTCATCTCTGTTGTTGGATCTACCCGCCTCTCATCCGACAACCGAGAATCATTTTCGTGTTTTTTCTACACTCGAGAGTTAACGTCTAAAAATTACGCGAAATGGGTGATTTTAGAAATCCATGTGTCAAGCGTGGACCTATATCGCGTTCCAAAAGTTAAAACCATGTTACCGCCCCAACACAACGTGAAAACTGCTGCCGGTTTTCCACTTACCCTTTTTATCCATTACATTGCATCCTCTGATCAAATCTCTGCCCTTTGTTATATTAATCCAATGGTCCAGATTTCACCTAACCATTGAACCATCACCCTCCACCATTTCTCCCAGGGACTTCATCGATTAACCTCCGCCGTTGACCTCTGTTGGCAGTTCTAATCTAACGGCCCAGAATCTTCCTGCATCCAAAATATCATTTAACCCCATTACACCTCCGCCAAATATTTTTTTCCCTTTTTTATATTTTCCTCCATTTTCATTATATATTTTCCCCTCCGCCTAATAAGATCTTGGATTAATCTCGACCGTTGATCCACATGCATCGACAACTCAGAATTAATCTTTCATTGACTCCCCCGACCGCCTCTCCATTATCTTCATCATTGAATCCTCTTCGTTGGATGCTTTCATCCAACGACTGCGATCTAAACTCAACCTATGAAGCAATCTATACCCAACTATGCAGGATTTTCTTAACTTTTCTTTTTTTTTTGTAGGTTTTCAAGTTTTCTCAACTGTTTTAAAAGAAAATCAAAGGTCGGGGATGACGATACCCCAGGCCTTTATTCATCAAAAATATCATTCTACAGGGTTCAACACCATGTTTCATCCGTGCCTCATGAGCACTGATGCCATTTTTAAACCCTCTGCGTGCCCGCAAAAGGAATGGAAACATAGCAATCATCACAGACAAAGAGTATCAGTCTGACAGCATGAAATCAAAGCAGAAACCCATGTTTGAAGGTTTTGGCACAGTTTTGAAGGATTAAGGCACACATTTAGCAAATCAAAAGCCTAATCCACATTTAAAGACATCATGAAGACCGGAAGACACATATTAAGCCTAATCAGACGTAAAACATAGAATTCAAGTAAATTAAAGGTGTTTTAGGGAAATACAAATAATTTCATCAATCCGAGAAGCCTGCACTGCCACATCAGAGGCTAATTGAATCCTCTCAGCTACCAAAAGCCACCTGCAGCCTCAAAGAATTCAAAAGAGGCCTAGTTATTACCAGAACTAAAGATATTTGCTTCAAAACAGTTGAACAATTATTTCAAGCCAAAAGAACTTATTACAACTGTTAGAAAAGTTATTAAAAAGATAAGGAAGAGCGTTAAAGTCAAAAAATCCTCCCAAGTAGCTCAATAACTTAATGAACATCAATTAATACAGGAAATATCACAAATCTTCTCCATTTGAGCCCCTCAATGACCGAGAAGCATTAATTGTATTAATTGAACCTAAAGATCTTATTTTACATGCCACCTCCTCATTTCTTCTATAAATACCTCTGTTGAATATGAGGAAATGGTTGGTCTCCGAATATTTGTTGCATGTAAATAGTTTTCTGAAGCTGCTGTAAGCTCTATTTGTAATTAAATATACCTAAGTTGAGATGAGAAGTTTGAAGCTGTAGAGACCCATCGAAATTGAAGATTGTAACTGGTTTGAAGCATCAAATATAAGCTGATTTATGGGATCTTGGTCTATGTCAACGGTGATGTTTTTCTTATTGTAAATTTTTTTTTTCTTTTGTTTCCATTCTTTCCATCTTCTCTGGTAGAGAAAAACAATTACAAAGTTAGGATTTACTGTCAAAGGTACCCTGCTCTCACTGATAAGATTTATCTGTATGTTTTCTTCCAATTGTGTTATTTAAGAATGATGGAATACTGTCCAAACAGTCAAGATTTTGGCGTTCCCTTCTCTTACTGTCTATATTTTAAACATTGTTCTTGAATGTTATTTTCAGTGTCTGCTAAGTAAAGTTGAACTCGAGAAGTATATGGTTAGCCCTGTCCTCTAGTTTCATCTCCAAAGATTTTCTAAAAGTTTCCCTAAGAGTATGTTGAAAGCAAGCTAGGTTCAAAGTCCTTACCCGATCTTAGACTATTATTTGTTTATCGTAAGTGTTTTCTTGATAAGTTTACTAATTAAAGAATGAACTAGGGAAGGCTATGGTTAGCCCTATCCTCTAGTTTTCTTCTCCAATAGTTTCTTCGAAAAGTTTTCCCTTTGAATATCATGAAATAAGCATAGGTTCAAAGTCCTTACTTGATCTTAAGCTATTTTATTTTTGTCGAAAGCAAGCTAGTTTCAAAGTACTTACTTGATCTTAGATAACTTTATGTCTTTCTTAAGTGTATGCTGAAAGCAGGATAGTTTCAAAGTACTTACTTGATCTTAGGCTGCTCTTTGTTCTTCATTTGTTTGTTTTCCCCTTCTTATTGTTTCAGTCCATTCAATAAAATCAACTTTAAATAGATCCTTAGACATAGATGACTTGCCCCATGGAGCACTTTTGAACCTTGTTGTTTCAATTAAATCCTACTATGAATCCATAGCCGAATGGATTGAAGCCTCTTCTTGCCTATCTTGTTAACTGAATCAATATTTCACTTGCATATACCTTCACCCTTCATTTAGAATTCCTTCACCTTCATTTATCTTAGCCCAACCAAAACAAACAAAACCTTGTTCTTCATAACTAGCCTAATATAACATTTCAAGCCTTAAAGATACATCAATATTTGCACTTTATAGAGAGATTCCTCTCTGGATTTAGGAAGTCTAGATCCTAGAATCCCAAAGTGGTTCACATGTTGCCCCTACAGTTTTAGTCTTGCCAATCTACTGAAATTACAGGGAGATAACATTCTGGTGACTCCACTGGGAAACTTCTGAGTAAAATCCTTGAAACAATACACTCAGCATTCAGTGCAGTATAAGAAGCTCTCTTCAAGCACTACCAAAGCAATGGTAATCATGATAGAACTTATTTGAATCAGTGACAAACTAAGAAACCCTCAGGATTCTTATAAGAGCTTATCAAACCTTGAAGGAATCAGCTAGCTAAGCCATAGGAGTAAAATTTCTTTGTCTCATCATTGTAGCTAAGTGTTGAAACATATTTAGGACACTCTTAGAACCTATAGGATTGAAAAAACTCAGAAAACCCAAAAACATTTCAGATTTGTATTCAAATAAACATGGTGGTGGACCATAAAACAGTTTACCTCCAAAAGAGCTAAAAATTTCCACCTGGTGACTCCACAATCCTAAACAGACCTTAAGACTCCACTGTGAAACCCATTACTCTCATAACATCATACAAAATTAGTGAGAAGACTTTAAGCATTAAAGTTTTCTTATTTTAAAGATCAGTTAGCCTCCTAAATATTGTCATATTTGGTTAAAATTTTCTTGTTTAGTTGGGTCTGAAAACATAGCATAGTGGCTTCTAAAAAGAATTCATACAAGGAGCCATCTTGATCCAAACCCCCCTAAGATAGTTGATAACCCTGAAAGAATACTTAGGAAGTCTCCTAAGGCAAGATCTTCAACTATTGTTAGATCACTCCATAGAGCTAATTCTGTCCCAGATAATATTACATCTCTACATCAATCACAAGTTGACTTAAGAAATCCATTTTGAACTAGGTAACTTGATGATATAATTCAGATAGACTCTGAATCTCCACTTTCATCCCAAGACAGAAGTGAGCATCCTAGTAGCAGAGAAACTACACCACCTGATTTACATTTCCTTCATAATTTTGGTTTCTCTCATCCTATATCTGCTCAACAATCTCTTGCTAGTCCATCCACATTTGTTATCCATACATCCACTATCCAAACTACACCATTCCATCAACCTCCTCCGCTTGTAAACCCCCAAATTTTTCCACAACCTCCTATCATGGCAACATGGTATGGCCCTCCAGTCCTTCCTTAACCCTTAGTCAATCTTCCATAGGACTATTAGTCCAAGATACCATTGTATGATGTCAGTGGTGCAACTAATGCTTCACAACATGTGGATAAGATGAATGACTACTTTGACAGAAATGATATTGATGATGACTCTGTCAAGCCTATATTATTTTCTCAAAGCTTAGGGGGAGAAGCAAGAAAATGCTTCAAAGGCTTAACCCATCATAGTATTGATGATCTCCAAGCCTTCCATTAGTTATTCTTAAACAAATGGGAAGTAAAGAAAAACCCTCTACAAATACTTTCGGACTACAAGAATCTCCAAATGAACACTGGGGAAAGTGTTCAAGCCTATTGTACTAGGTTTAACAGTGTGTATAATGCACTCCCCCCAGATCTAAAACCTCCACAAGGCTCAGCTTTAAAAAAATTTCCTGAAGGATTTGATCCTAAAATGGCTTATCAACTTAGAGAAAGAGATCCTTTGACTCTAGAAGATATGCAGAAAGGAGCCTTAGCTATGGAAGTTAATTTAATGGAGAAAAGAGAAAGAATGAAGAATGAGAAGAGAGTGTCCTTTAGAGAGGAATCTACACCTTCCACATCTAGCTCAAAGATGGAAAGAATGATGGAGGAGATGATGAAAAAGATGAGCATACTTGAGAGAGCACAAGCTATTCAAAACCAAACAGCTCCTCAAAACCAAAATCAAAATCAAAATCAGAATTTTAGGAGAAACCAACCTCAAAATAGACCAAGGGAGGATGATCAATATATTATACCTCCTTTTCACCAAAACTATGTGAGTGAGGTTGAAGAACCAACTGAAAAAAAAGAGGAAGATGACATAAACATGTTGGGAGGGGACAATGATGATTTTAAAGTTCATTACAATAGGAAAAAGGGCCTATACACACCCTATGACGATAAAAGAGCAGAGGATGAATATTATTATCAAGAGATGGAAAATGTCATCATAGAGACTTCAAAAGAGTATGAAATTAGGAGTAAAATCAGTCAAGAAACTCCCAAAACCCAAACCTTTGATAAAACTGCAAAAGATAGCCCTATAAAAAAACCCAAAACTACAAAACAGAAAGACAAAAAAATGGCTATAAATTCTGATAAGAACAAAGAAAAAGGCACTCCAATGAATGAAAAATAGAGTGCAGACCTTAGCAACGCTAGTACCTCAGCTAGTGCTCCTGTTAAAACAATTTTGACCAATGTAAATAGAGGAAATCAACAAATTGATTTTGCTGATAAAGTGGTGGTTAATAAGGCTGAAACAAACATGTTAAAAAATCGTATGGCTTTTAGTTTGGAACAAGAAATTTCCAGAATCAAAATCTCTGTTCTTACTGAATTAGCCACCCAAGATGTATATAGATCACAAATTTTGAAGGCTTTTAATATAGGAGAAAATAATGACACTGTCAATCTTAGTGATGACCAACCAGAGCTTTTATTTGGTCCGAATATTGAAGGTAGATACCAAGAAGGGCCAGGTCCTCCATTCTATGTTAGTTTGAATATTCATGACAAGATTTTGCACAATGCCATGCATGACTCAGTGGCCTCTCACAATTTAATTCCTAAAGCTGTAATGGAGAGTCTAGGCCTTGAAATCACTCGTCCTTACAAATATATTTACTCTTTTGACTCAAGCAGAATGAAATGTTTAGGATTAATCAAAGACCTCTGTGTAAACTTAGCCCAAATTCTAGGAAAATGTTTAGTAATGGATATTGTAGTGGCTGATGTTCCCCCCAAGTATGGTATGCTGTTATCAATATATTGGGGAGCTAAGTTACAAGGAACAATTCAGATGGATATGACTTATGCAGCCATCCCCTTTTTCAATCAGACTAGAAGACAATACAGGGAACCTCACATGCAGTACATGGTTACCAGCCAAGATAGACCCGAAAACTCTCCTCTTTACTCTCTACACACAGGCCTTGAATCATCGATACTCTTCAATCATGAAACCTTAGATGAGCAATAAACCTTAACTTAATTCGTGGCCACACCTCAAAATAACATAATGGCACACTTATATAAAGAGGAAGATAAGACATAAGCTTCAAAACAATTTGCTGAATCTGAAAATCACAGCAAACCAATCACAGGTCTTGAGCTGTAAATTAGTCATCCGTTTTTTTCCATCCTTGAGATTCAAGAGAAGATTCCTTTACACAATGAAGAAAATGAGGAATTAGATCAAATTCAACATAGTACTGACATACAAGAACAATCCAAAATCACTCTAGATGAAGAGGATAGTAATCAAACTAGTGAGTCCAAAACTAGTCCTCTTTGGAGTATGAATTTTGATGGATCATGTACTAAGAGTGATGCACTTGTAGGAGTGTGGCTTCACAATATAGTGAAAAATCATGCTGAAGGAAATTCCTGCAATTTAAATTTTCAATGCACTAACAACATAGCTGAGTACGAAGCCCTCCTTTTAGGCCTACATTTATTGAAGAAATTAGGGGCCAAAAGGATAAAGGTTCATGGTGATTCCAAACTAATAATTAGGCAAGTGAATGGGGAATATTTCGCCAAAAATCCCAGACTTAGAGCCTATAGGAATGATACCCTTGATTTATTGAAAACATTTGATGAATTTCAGCTTCTCTTTATCCCAAGAAATCAGAATATTGATGCTAATGGTTTGGCATTTGCTGCTAGAACATGCTTGACACCTTATAAAACCAAAATTTGCAGTACCGAAATCAAATTTCGACCAGCTGTTCCTAACAATAAGAAATATTGGCAAGTGTTTGATGCAGAAAAATAAATAGAAGACTTCTTACAGTCCAGAAATGAATTTGAACTACTAAGTTCAGATTCAGATTATGAAACTGACTGTTCTAATGAAGAAAATATACTTGATGAAGAGGAAAATTCTCCAAATATTGTTGAGATAAATCTGTTGACTAATAAACTTAAACACACACCTAGAGATTAGTTCAGATTTAGAAAAAGAAGATCTAGAAACCCTGCAATCTAACACACATGATTTTCCAGAAGGACTGGTCCCTTTGGCAGAGTTATTTGATCTCAATGATGTTGCAAAGAATCCAAAACTGGAGCCCGTGGAAATTGAAGTAGAAGAGTGTACTATCTGCAGTGAACTAAACCCAAAAATGATCAAACTATCTAAGACTTTACCAGCTCACATCAAACTAAAATACATAGAGCTATTTAAATAATTTTCCGATGTTTTCTCTTAGAGTTATGAGGATCTCAAATCCTATGACATAGAAATAATCCAGCACAAAATACCCCTCGAAGAAAACCAAAAACCTTTCAAACAAAAACTGCGCAGAATAAACCCTGTTCAGTTACCTTTGGTTGAAAAGGAGATCAAGAAAATGTATGAAGCTGGGATCATTGTTCCTATTAGATATTTATAGTGGGTGTCTAATTTAGTGTCAGTTAGGAAAAAGACATGAGAAATAAGGCTTTGCATCGACTTTAGAAACTTAAACAAAGCCTCATTGAAGGACAACTACCCTTTACCCAAGATGGATCATATTTTACAAAGGTTAGTTGGTTCTAAAATAATTTTTTTGTTGGATGGCTTCTCAGGATACAATCAGATATTAGTTCATCCTGATGATCAATTAAAGACAACTTTTACTACACCTTAGGGTACTTTCATGTATGTGAAAATTCCCTTTGGTTTAATGAATGTTGGTGCTACATTTCAGAGAGACATGGATATTTCATTCTCGGAAGAATTAGGCTACTTCATCATCATATACCTTGATGATATCACTGTTTTTTCAAAAAAAGATGAAGAACACCTAGAACACTTGAGAATAGTCTTCGAGAAATGCAGAAAATTTGATTTGTCTTTAAACCCTAAGAAAACAATGTTTGGAATCCAAGAAGGTAAACTACTTGGTCAAATCATATCAGAAGAGGGGATAAAGATAGATCCAAAAAGGACTGAGGGTATATTGCAAATCACTCATCGTAGAAACATCAAGGAACTTCAATCTTTCATTAGAAAGATTAATTTCTTGAGAAGGTTCATTCCCAACTTGGCTGAACTCCTTAGAAACATAACAAACATGCTAAAGAAGGATCAAGGAGTCAAATGGACCTTAGAAGCAAAGAAATTTTTTGAGTTGGTAAAACAAGCATTAACCAAAACACCAGTTCTTATAAGTCTTGACTTTTCAAAAGATTTTTTCATTTTTTCATTTGCATCGGAACATATAGTGGCTATTGTCCTATTGCAGAAAAATTCAAAGGGACAAGAGAAGCCTATTACATTATTTAGCAAGGCACTGAGAGATGCACATATGAAGTACAACATCATGGAAAAGAAAGGTTTTGCTTTGGTCAAAGCTTTAAAAGACTTTAGAGTTTACATTCTTCAATCCCACATCATTGCATTTGTGCCCAATTCAGTGGTGAAATACATTCTAACACAGGACCCAAATGGCAATAGAGGTAAGTGGATAGCTGTGATACTTGACAAAGATTTAGAAATCAAGCCCACTAAACTCATAAAAGGCCAAGGAATAGCTAGATTAATGGTTGAATCAAATTTTGAAGCTCTTGATATAAATATGATAAATGCCTTAGATGAACAAGAGGAGTTGTCAACTCCTATTATTTAAAATCATTTTTTGATTTCATCTTGGTATGCTGATATTGTATATGTTTTGCTCAATATTAATACACCTCCTAGTTTGACAAAAACGAAAGCAAGATTTTTAAAGTTAAGGGCTGTAAACTACTGCATTTTAGATAAGTGTCTTTATTGGAAAAATGTTAGTGGTTTATTTCTTAAATATTTGCCTGAGAATGATGCAGATAAGGTCAAGCATGAGTTCCATGAAGGAGAATGCGAAGGCCACCTATATTGGAAGGTAACTACCAAAAAAATCATTAGAGATGGTTACTATTGGCCCTCCCTCTTTCAGGATGTCCATAAGATGATCATTGCCTGTCATAAATGCCAACTTTTTGAAGGCAAAAGAAAATTTCTGCCCTTACCTTTCATCCAATCACTGTTAAAGCCCCTTTTCAACAATGGGGACTTGACTTCATAGGAGAAATCCATCCACCATCATCTGCCCAACATAAATGGATTCTCACTGCAACAGACTACTTCACCAAATGGATAGAAGCCATCCCTTCTAGGCAAGCCAATGAATCTGTTATTATAAAGTTTCTTGAAACCCATATCCTTTCTAGATTTCGCTGCCCTAGGAAGATTATTATTGAAAATGTTGTTGCATTTGGATCCAAAAAGATGGTTGAATTCTGTCACAAATACCAGATTACATTGGGGCATTCTACTACTTATTACCCTCAAGGTAATGGGTTGGAGAATCCTCAAAAAAAATCTTGGTGAACATAATAAAGAAGTTGCTGGAGGAAAATAAGAAGTCGTGGCACATAAAGCTGGTACATGCACTTTGGGCTGACAGATTGACACTTAAAAAATCAATTGGAATGTCACCCTACCAGCTTGTATATGGAGTAGATGCAATTTTTCTAACTAGCCTTGGTGTGTCAGTCATGAAGCTGATCCAAGAAGTACAGTCCGAAGATAATGAAATGATAAGAAGATTAAATCAGACCATACATCTTCAACAAACCAGAGAAGAGGTCTACAATAGAGCATTACAAAAGAAAGAAAGAATCAAGAAGCTTTTTGATAGAAGGACAAAGGCCAAAAATTTGAACATTGGGAAAAAAGTGTTATAGTGGGATTCAAGGAGAGAAGATAAGGGTAAGCATGGGAAATTTTATAACTTATGGCTTGGCCCTTATCTCATTCATTCTACTGCTGGTAACAATGCCTATTTTCTGCAAGAATTAAGTGGAACTGAACTGTTTGGGGGTCCTGTCAATGGCAGGATGCTCAAACATTATTTTTCTTGACCATATCAGTTTGGAAACCTTTTTATTTTTTCTCATTGTGAATATTACATCCATCATTGCATTCAAAGTTAGAAAAATCAAAAATACAAAAAAAATAGAATAGGAAAAAGAGGGCAGATTGTAAAAACAAGAAAGGTACAGCCCCATACCAAAAAAGAGAAATAAAATTTGAAAGTGTGCAAGCTCAAATGCCACTCCTAAAAAAATACATGCCTAGTTAGTCATATAGCCTAATAATGACTAATTATTTTTCAATTTACTGTTGATAGGTTAGTGAAATAGATCTGCCAAACAATTTAATCTTGGCTTATCAGATAGGAAGATTAGGATAGAAGAAAAAGGGTTCAAACAAGCTCAAAATATGAACCTATGAGTTTCAAAAGAAGCATTGCTCTAATCTGTTTAAATCCTGAGCCAAATATAGAAGATAAACTGGTTCTAATATGCCCAAAACTTGAACCAGTGAACAAAGAGAAAACCAACTCAAACAAGCCTAAAAACAGAGATGAAAGAAAGTGAAGGATGTTATTTAATTTTCAAATCTTAAGCCTTCACCATTTCGCTTTATTTTTCCATAAATTTTTGTCTATGTGCAGCTTGTATTTATGCCATAGATCAACAACAAGTTAGACTATCCAATCCTGGCTTGTTTGCTTTTAAATTTCCTATTTCAGAATTTAGTGAATAAAAATCTGTCAGATAGTCTAATCTTGACAGAGTGTAGTTAAGTAGAAAAGCTTATGAGCTCAACAGCTTAATCTGAGTTCATGGATAAATAAGGGTAGAAATAGAATATTTTTATGTTTTCCCAAAAAATAAAATGTTTGTAAAAAGAGTTTGCCAATCCAAATGCACTCTGAAAGAAGAAAAAATGTTATATCATTAGGATTGGGTAGGTAGAAAGCTTGTTTTGATAGAATTCCATTTGGTTTTAATGGATGCTAACATTGTCAGAGCAAAAGAAGATCAGAAAAGTAAAGAAATTTGCAGCCCAAAATGGATGAGGCATTGATCATCTTTCATAGAAGACATGTCTGAGGTTCTTGACACCTCCAAGGAGCTGCCATCCCAATTTGGAGCCGATGTTAGCCACTTATAAAAAAATTTTATACCTGATGGTGGCTAAATCTTTTTTAGCCTTCACGAAACAATTCATTTCAAGATTGTTAGTTCTTGAAGTCTCATGATGGTATTTTCCCTTTAAAACAATCTTCACTATTGTTTCCCTCACAAAAGCCCTCAAAATATGTTGTTTCCCTGAAGAAAAAGACTGCTTAAAACATATTTTCCCCTTCATTTCACCTCTCTTTTCACTCATGAATAACCCCATTTTTTCATCCACTTTTCCTCATAAAAATCCTCCATTTTCCTCATTTTAACCTTCGAAATTATTTAAAAACCATTTTAAAACCATTTGGTCTCCTTCCATTGGTTTTAAAAAGGCCTTTTTCCTCTACTGGAACCATCATTTTCCCTTAAAACTCCGTTTTTTAACCCAAAGAACAGTCTTTTTATTATACAGAGTTTTAGCCCCCAAGGGCTTAACTTCTATAAACCCCACCTCTCATGGGACCATAAGCCCCGCAACCGGGCACTTGAGGGTCTAGACCCCGTCTTAAAGCTTCATTTATTTGTTTTTCCTTTATATCTTTGTAAAACCCAACTTTTTGTTAAACCAGACAGTTCGTTGTTTAAATGAATGTCAACCATTGATCTTCTCTACCACCCCAGATCCAATGGTCCATATTGTTTCTCATTTCAAAGCCACCATTCCACCTTTTACCTTCTTGATTAAATTTCCACCGTCGATCTAGTTTTTAGATCAACGACTCTCGTTCCATCGGCTAATCGCTATCGCAAGTTCTTCTTGGCGCAAAATCGCAAGTCCATTTTTGTTGTTCCGGTGCCATTCCCTCTGATTGAATCTTAGCCGTTGATCCACTTCCATCCGACAGCTAAGATTTTTTCACAACTCCGCCTGCAATTTCCCTCTTTTACCCCTCCGATTGAATATTGACTGTTGATCTATTCCCAGATCTAACAACACATCTTTCATCTCATCGCAACATTTCTTATGGTGTTTTCTTTTCCTTCCTCTGATTTCAAACATGTGATTTAATCTGGACCGTCGAATCCACAAGAACCGATGGCCCAGATTTAATCGCCCTCCTCCACAGCCCTCTGATATTAAAACCGTCAAACGAATCTCCACCGTTGATCTCTTTAGAGATCTAACGGCCCACGCTTAATCGCATCGGCTCGTTCCCCTTGTGTTTTCCCCTTGATTTGCAATCTTGCGATTTGATCTGGGATGTCCATTTCACCGATCTAACGGTCCAGATCAAACCCGAATCCCTTTATTATTTCTTAAATCCCGACAGTGAAACCTCTTTGGCGAAGATCCATCATTGATCTCTGCAGATCAACAGTCCACGTTGCTTCCGATCTCTGCTCGACCCCCTGCCTTGTATTCTTTTCGTTTCCCAAAATTAAATCTAGACCATCCATTCTTCTAATCCAATGGTCTAGATTTAACCCAATAGGCCCAACTCCTTTGGGTCCTACCCTTCCCCGTTGACAAATCCTGACCATCCATTCTCGAGATCTAACGGCTCAGATCTAATCCGCCTTCGACCTTCCTATCACTTTTCTCCCCCGCAACTTACCTTATCACGCTCTCATCTCCATCGTTGGATCTACCCACCCCTCATCCGATGGCCGATAATCTTTTTTGTGTTTTTTCTACACCCGAGATTTAATGTCTAAAAATTACG
Organism: Pinus albicaulis; assembly: GCA_034641835.2. NCBI lineage: Eukaryota > Viridiplantae > Streptophyta > Pinopsida > Pinales > Pinaceae > Pinus > Pinus albicaulis. The sequence continues at coordinate 520,957,957 of CM076570.1, forward strand.
CGAAATGGGTGGTTTTAGAAATCCACGTGTCAAGTGCGGACCTATATCGCATTCCAAAAGGTTAAAACCACTTTACCACCCCAACACAACGCAAAAACCGCTACCAGTTTTCCACTTACCACCTTTCTCCATTACATTGCATCCTATGATCAAATCTCCACCCTCCATTCTATTAATCCAACGGTCGAGATTTCACCTAACCATTGAACCATCGCCCTCCACCATTTCTACCAGGGACTTCATCGATTAACCTCTACCGTTGATCTCTGTTGGAAGTTATAATCTAACGACCCAGAATATTCCTGCATCCAAAATATCATTTAACCCCATTACACCTCAGCCAAATATTTTTTTCCCTTTTTTATATTTTCCTCCATTTTCATTATATCTTTTCCCCTCCGCCTGATAAGATCTTGGATTAATCTCGACCGTTGATCAACATGCATCGATGGCTTAGACTTAATCTTTCATTGACTCTCCTGACCGCCTCTCCATTATCCTCAGCATTGAATCCTCGCCGTTGATTGCTTTCATCCAACGGCTGCGATCTAACCTCAACCTCTTAAGTAGTCTATACCCAACTACGCATGATTTTCTTAACTTTTCTAGTTTTTTGCAGGTTTTCAAGGTTTCTCAACTGTTTTAAAATAAAATCAAAGGCCGGGGATGACGATTCCCCAGGCCTTTATTCATCAAGAGTATCATTCTACAAGGTTCAACACCATGTTTCATCCATGCCTCATGAGCACTAGTGCCATTTTTAAACCCTCTGCATGCCCGCAAAAGCAATGGAAACATAGTAATCATCACAGACAAAAAGGATGAGTCTGACAACATGAAATCAAAGTAGAAACCCATGTTTGAAGGTTTTAGCACAATTTTGAAGGATTAAGGCACACATTCAGTAAATCAAAAGCCTAATCCACAGTTAAAGACATCATGAAGACTGAAAGACACAGATTAAGCCTAATCAGACCTAAAATACAGAATTCAAGTAAATTAAAGGTGTTTTAGGGAAAGACAAAGCAGTTCATCAATCCGAGAAGCCTCCACTGCCACATCAGATGCTAATTTAATCCTCTCAGCTACCAAAAGCCATCTGCAGCCTCAAAGCATTCAAAAGAGGCCTAGTTATTACCATAACTAAAGATATTTGCCTCAAAACAACTGAATAGTTATTTCAAGCCAAAGGAACTTATTACAACTGTCAGCAAAGTTATTACAAAGATAAGGAAGAGCCTTAAAGTCAAAAAATCCTCCCAAGTAGCTCAATAACTTATTGAACATCAATTAATACAGGAAATATCAGAAATCTTCTCCATTTGATCCCCTCAATGACCGAGAAGCATTAATTGTATTAATTGAATCTAAAGATCTTATTTTACATGCCACCTCCTCATTTCTTCTATAAATACCTCTGTTCAAGATGAGGCAAAGGTTGGTCTTCGAATATCTGTTGCATGTAAATACTTTTCTGAAGCTGCTGTAAGTTCCGTTTTTAATTAAAGATACCTAAGTTGAGATGAGAAGTTTGAAGCTGTAGAGACCCATCGGACTTGAATATTGTAACTGGTTTGAAGCATCAAATACAAGCTGATTTATGGGATCCTGGTCTATGTCAACGATGATGTTTTTCTTATTGTAAATTGTTATTTTCTTTTGTTTCCATTCTATCCATATTCTCTGATAAAGAACAACAATTACAGAGTTAGGATTTACTATCAAAGGTACCCTGCTCTCACCAATAAGCTTTATCTGTATGTTTTCTTCCAATTGTGTTATTTAAGAATGACAGAATACTATTGAAACAGTCAAGATGTTGGCGTTCCCTTCTCTTACTGTCTAGATTTTAAACATTGTTATTGAATGTTATTTTCAGTGTTTGCTAAGTAAAGTTGAACAAGGGAAGTCTATGGTTAGCCCTGTCCTCTAGTTTCATCTCCAAAGGTTGTCTGAAAGTTTCCCTAAGAGTATGTTGAAAGCAGGCTAGGTTCAAATTCCTTACCTGATCTTAGACTGTTCTTTGTTTATCTTAAGTGTTGTCTTGATAAGTTTACTAATTAAATAATTAACTAGGAAGTCTATGGTTAGCCCTATCCTCTAGTTTTCTTCTCCAACAGTTGCTTCGAAAAGTTTTCCCTTTGAATATGCTGAAAGTAGGATAGGTTCAAAGTCCTTACTTGATTTTAAGCTATTTTATTTGTGTTTTAAATATTTTCTATTGAGAGTGCATTGAAATCAGGCTATTTTCAAAGTACTTACCTGATCTTAGATAACTTTATGTATTTCTTAAGTGTATGCCGAAAGCAGGATAGTTTCAATGTACTTATTTGATCTTAGGCTGCTCTTTTTTCTTCATTTGTTTGTTTTCCGCTTCTTATTGTTTCATTTCGTTCCATAAAATCAACTTTAAAGAGATCCTTAGACATAGATGACTTGCCCCATGGACCACTCTTGAACCTTGTTGTTTCAATTAAATCCTACTATGGCTCCATAGCCTAATGGATTGAAGTTGCTTCTTGCCTATCTTGTTAACTGAATTAATCTTTCACTTGCATATACCTTCACCCTTCATTTAGACTTCCTTCACCTTCATTTATCTTAGCCCAACCAAAACAAACAAAACCTTGTTCTTCATAACTAGCCTAATATCACATTTCAAGCCTTAAAGATACATCAATATTTGCATTTTATAGAGAGATCCCTCTTTGGATTCAGGAAGGCTAGATCCTAGAATCCCAAAGTGGTTCACATGTTGCCCCTGCAGTTTTAGTCTTTCCAATCTGCTAAAATTACATGGAGATAACAACCCCTTCCTTATACTGCCGAAGATTTGGCCTTCATCTGCGAAGCCAAGGGCCATGTGTCCAGGTTAGCTCTCCATTCAATGAAGGGCCTAGTCTCATGCACATATGTAGTGGACCTAATATTCCTTTTCCTGTTTGATATAATTCCTTTCGAGTTGTAGGGCCAAACTTTCCTCAACACTAAATCCATTCCCTGGAGTAGCATCTCCACTATGGAGAGGGTGTGTCTTGAGTTTACAGTAAAGGGGTCCATGGTAGTAGGAAGCTTGATGATATAACCCCTCTTTGTGGCGACGAAGTGGAACTAGTCTGCCTTCATGGTTTGACGAATGTATTCGAGGGCGAAAACCCACATTGCAAGAAAAAATGGCAGGTGGTAGTGGGGTACATCAGCACTGTAGACCCTACTCTTAGTGTAATCATCAAACAAATACCAGTCCCCTGTGCTTTCTTCATCACCAAACTGCAACCAGTCTTTCTACTTGAAAATAATCCTGGGCGGGGGACTGTCATGAAGTATAGTGTATGCAATGGTCATGAAATCGTTCAAAAACCTTGAGTAACCCCTCCCATTTGGCTAGTGACGTACTGAGACATTCCACTCAAAGATGGTCCTGGGCTGGTCGTTCGTTCTGGAGAGATTTTCAAGGCCTAAAGCTGTGAACTTGCCAGCGTGCTTGAACAGAAACAGGTAAAAGACCAGCAAGTAGAAACGAAAAGCCCTCGAAGAGGACATTTCTTGAAACTAAGTTTGGCTAGTTGAAGCCAAAAAGGTGGGGATATCCAGAATGACACCTGGTTGGGACATGAGCCAAAGGAGGGCTATGCACTCTTTGGACACTCTCTCGACCTCCCTAAGACCTAGCAACCCAGAGATGAAAGCGAGAACTAGCTAGAGGCCATCTGCAAATGCAGTCAAGGGTACCATGTCTGAATACGGAATGTACGTGAGGTGGGAGTCTGAGATACATGAGAGGAATTCACTCTGATGTTTCCAGGGTAATTTAGAAAACTGACGTGACGGGGACAACTTGGTGAACTCGACATATTCTGGGCTATGTGGGAAACAGAGAGAATTATTAATGAGCTAAGGGGATATTTGGAAAACCTTGTTTCCTTGGGCCGAGAGGAATACGTCCATGCGCTCGCCATAGGCGTCTTTGAGCCAACATATGAATTCTGTGACTGGGAAAGTGGGCGGAGCAATTTGGTAACACAGGCTAGACCGAACAACTCTGAACTGGCCTTGGCCTTTCACATGAATTTCTAAAAGGTCGGGCTGGATACGGGAGACACTGAAAGGGTACTGTGGGTCACGAATGTGGGCTTGCATATCTGTAAGTGGGTCAGGTCTAGGGATGGCCCTAACTTCGCGGGCTTGGGGAGTTTCTGGTTCAAACTTTTTGAACTTGACTCTCCCGATGACCATTTTGAAAGAGTAAAGAGGAAGGAAAACTGTAAGGAACAAGAATGGCTAAATACCTGTGACCTGTGCGAAAAACCCAAGAAGGAAAGTGACGTGGGGGAGCTGAAAGTGACCTGCTGTTGTAATCCAAGCTTTAACTGTTGGGCGAATTCGTAAAGTCAAGTGATTTACCCAAATGAGTCTCAGGAGGGGTTAAACAGGCCATATTTTATGAAAAACGAGGTTCGGGTGACAACTATGTGTGTTGACGTCATAAGGATGTTGACACTGAGGCACGTGGCATTGGGCTGTTGGTTGTTAGGGGCCGGGTAGGTGTGTGCCATGAGCCGGGTTAATACTGGTACTGGTTGTGTACCAGGTTCCCTGACATACGCTACCTTTGCCTTCGAGTGTGCCACCTGTTCGTCCCTAGGGGTCCACCACAAAATTCTGGTGGGGGCTTGGGAAGTTCCTTCATGCTACACCACTGACCCACGAAATGAACGAAATTTGTCCCCATTGAGCTATGACGTCATTTGGTTTCGGGGGCGAGACTTCCTTCTCTTTGTGCTTCCCTTGGTACCCCCAAAATCCTTCCACATGGCAGCACTATTAGTACTATCTTTTTATATATCCCACTGACCTTTCTGCTTAGTTGTAGCACCCTTTTTTTATTTTCTTTTCTGCGTAGTCTTTATGAGGAGATAATATCACATATTTCCTTTATATGTATTTGTCTACTCATATTTCACAATAGTATGCCTTAGTTCATTTCAAGATATCTTTTTTTCTAACCTTGTGTAATGAGGGGCACCATAAAAACAACACCAAAATTCTTTTTGGATTCAAAATATCAATGTAACCTTAATCCAATCTATCATTACATTCTTCAAATTCTTTCAAGGAGTGGAAAGAACAAACTACCTGTTTACAATTTTTATCATTATTTAACATAATAATTTTTAAACTTTGATTTAAGTTTCTATGTATCCAACTTCCAAAAAAAACCAGTGATGAAATTGTACTGATAATAGCCTTAAAAGATAATCTCAGGTTTGTTGTCTCGAGTGGCCTTGTTTGGTTTGCTATCTTTATTTGGAATGAAAATTTTAAAATAGTTTGGATATATTACATATAGTAGTAAATTCAGAAGGTAAATTTGACTTCCATACAGATTTTAAATATTTCAAAATGGCCACTGTTAGATTCGATTACAATATTCACTAATCCCAACATCTTCTATCATGTTTTAAAGTGGAAATGCATTTCAGATTTCTAAATATTACAAAATTGTCGGGAGTCAACTTCAGATGTCTAAATATTCCAAAATCCTCCAGAGTGAAGTTCAGTAACAATAATCACTAATCCCAATGACAACAATGTGGTAAAAAAATTTGGATTTGTTTTTAGTGTGAATTTTTGAAGTTTCAGTTGCTGGAATCTAGTGAAAACAATTGAGGTAAAATTTTGATTTCTGTTATTTAAACTGGTTTTTTTACTGTATACATGGATTTAGCGCTCTAAAAAACCCTATGGCACTACGATTGTGCAAGGTTACCCATCATATTTCTATTTTCAATAAATTTCTACTGAAATTTGAAGAAATTAGATCTAAAAAAACTACCTCAAAAATCTTCAAAAAATCGCCCTATTCGAAAAAAATTAAATAGTGACATGTGCAAACTAAGCACACATCTTTAAAAGTAAATAAAGAAATAAAATAACTCCAACTATTCGTATGCCAGAGTCTAGTTCATTAACAATAATCACTAATCCCAATGAAAACGATGTGGTAAAAAAAATTAAATAGTAGCATGTGAAAACTAAGCACACGTCTTGAAAAGTAAAATAAAGAAATAAAATAACTCCATCTCTTCACCCGCCAAAGGAAAGAAAGTGGTGGAAGAGGAGTCGTCTAGGAAGAAACTTCAAAGGAAACTGCTTTGCTAAACGATGCCGCATTGGAAGGAAATTACATTTATGTCCCAAGTTAAGTTGAATTCAACGAAACATTTTCCAATTTTTAATTTATTTTAAACCATTGTAGTTTAATAACACTGTTTTTTGCCTTGAAAATCATGAATTTTTTTTTAAGATTTTAAGAAAATCTTGTAGTGATTTTTGTAAATCCAGGTTATAACTATTAAACTTCAATATCTTGGGTGATCTTGTTGGATAGGTAGAGATGAGAAATACAAAACAATTTATCCACAAACCATATGAGTTGTGTTCTTCCATTAATCTTCAATCCCAATCGCAATCACACTGGATACAATGAACCCAGTGAAGGGTATTTAACCTAAATTGACATGCACACACTCTCACATAAATCAACTTAACCAAATCTCACTTAACTCACTCTCTAACTCACTCACCAAATATATCTATCACTCAACTCAACTAACTCACTTAACTGATTGTTTAACTATACCTGCGGAGGTAATTACATATTTTAACACTCCCCCTTAATTACGACCACTAAACTAAAACATAACTCATGACAACTCAAACATGCCTGCTGGTCTATGTTTTAGTTAGGCTTACAATGACTCAAAACTTCTGCAATTTTTATTTTCTTTTTCTCTGCTTCCAAATTCTATATCCTCGAAATTGCTTCATTCTTTGTTGCGCTTTTTTGTTGTAGGCTTTCTTCACTTGTTGTTGCTGCAATTTTTCTTTGACTTGTCTCGAATTCATGCTAAAAAATAATCTGATATTGTCTTCTACACCTTCTTCTTCAAATATTTTTTCAAATATGGACTACTGCCACATCATTACATCTTCAAAATGTCTTCTTTGTTCTGCTTCTTAAGCTTCATATTCCTGAATTTCTTTCTGCCATATTTCTTGATAGCAGAATCTTATCTCTTCTTGACTCCATTGCAGAAAAATGGTTTTACTGCATTCTTCCTTGTTTTCAGAAACTTCCATATCATTCTCTTCACATGCATCATCAAGTACTGTTGCTTCCTTCAATTCTTTTATTCCAACTGCTGCTTTAATACTCACATCAATTTGTTCAATTGACTTCTGAATCCATTCTTCAATGAACTTCAAATCTGCATCAAATTTATTAACAACCTTGTTTTCATATTTTGCTCGCATGCTATTTTGAGTACCTACATATTCAAAAAAAATGTTAAAAACATCTTTATTAAGCTCTTCAGTGAGAGCTTCTTCCTCTTCCACTTCCTTCTCTGCCTTCTTTTCAACTTTTTTACAAACCTATGCTATTGAAAACATGTTGTCTTCCACTTGGCTTCTAAACACAAGAGGGTTTCTCTCACCAAATAACAACATATCAATATGTTATTTTTGTTGCATCATGTGCAACGACTCATCACCAGTTGATGGTTCTTCATCAAATATTACTTCAACAATGCCAATTGTTGGATCCACCAAACAAATTTCTTCTATATTGATAGTTGTATCTAAGCCAAACTTAGTTGTTGCTTGTTCACACACTGCTTCATATCTTGCTACTACAAAGACATCTTCAACCTTCAATGATTCATCAAACATAGTGTTTACAATATTACCATAATCAATCCATGTTTCAAAAAGGAAACCACATATAACACCAAAATAATGTTCATCCACCCTATGGTTGGATATCCGAGCATGCATGTTCTCATTGTCAAGTTCATTACCAATTTCAGCTTTACCAAACTCACCATCTCCGGCTGGATTCACTAATGCACATTTCACTTTGTAGTCATCATCCACATGTGTTTCATCACAGTGGGATTCACCATCTTCTGCACCATCCACGTTACGATGGAGTGATTGAGCATTGATATCTCAAGCTCTGTTTCACATACAAAGGCTTCAGCTTCCCACTTTTCAATATGTGTTGCACCTTCGTCATCCATATGCATTCTTGCATAATGGGTTTCAGCAAGATCTGTTTCACATACAGAGGCTTCAACTTCCCTCTTTGAAATCTCTGTTGCATCTTCTTCATCCATATGCATGCTTGCATAATGGGTTTCACCAAGCTCTGTTTCACATACAGAGGCTTCAACTTCCCTCTTTGCAATATCTATTGCATCTTCTTCATCCATATGCATGCTTGCATAATGGGTTTCACCAAAGTCTGTTGGCCTCCCAGAGTCTTTCTCATCTACTCTCAGATCTGCGTTTGACATATTTGCATGTGACATATCCTGCTGCTGCATATCACTCCCCCTTGCACCAAATTCTACTTCTAGAATCTTCCATGATTCCTTGGAAGTAGTAGCTTTTGCTACTTTGCATGTTACACCATTTTTTGGTCATCTAACCTATTATTATTAGATGAACCCAAGTACACCATGTAACACAAATTTTACCCTAAGTAAAATTTCTTTCACCATATAAAATAAATTATTTGTTTATATTTCCTGGTCATATTTAACCCAAAACAAGGAACTTAATTAAATAAATCCTTATTTATTTAATTATTTCCTAAGAATAAGTTATTTAAATCATCATTTAAATAATATTCTTAGTTAAATTTGACTAAATCATCCATAAATAATTAAATAAACCATTAGTTATTTAATTATATTCCCATCATTTCCCTAAAATGATAAATAAATCATTTATTTATTTATTATTTATAAATAAAGGAATTGACCCAAGTCAACAACCCTTTTCCCTCCAACAAATATAATAAAATATTCCTAAAGGGTGCTTCTAGAATTCGATTAATAATATTTTATTCATGCACTGAGTTCTAGACCGCCCCACTATTTTGTTATAAATAGAAGAGTTTTTCCCATTCATTAACCACCTCCATTGTATTAGATCACTCTGGATCTATACTAGGTCACATTCTCCATTTTTGCCTTGTGAGCTCCCATTGAGTTCTATGCTTGTCTAGGTTTTCTAGACCAATAAGAGAGAGGAATTTTAGATCTGAAACACTGAGGACTTTCAAGAACCCATCCCATTGAGGAGAACTGGAAAACACCTTTCTTGTTTTCCTCTCAGATGCCCCATTATTTAATATAATATAAAATTCTTTTAAAATACATTGTTCTGGTCTTGTCTATTGGATGCATGGAGCCATATTGTATTTTATCTGTTTAATGTCTTTTGTGCTTAGATCTGGATTTGTACAACACTATTTGGATCACCTCATTGCAAACTTAAAGATATTTTTCAGCCATAATCGATGTTAGGTCTATTTGTTATGCATAGCTAAAGTGATCTTTTACGACGAAAGATTCATACTAACAATTGGCGACTCCACACAGGTTTTATTTTACGACCGCTGTCATTTTATCTATTCCTTCATATCCAGCTGTTTCAGATCTTCAATTTTCTGTTTTTTCCTATTTTTATGGTACTTTCCACCTCTAAACCCTCAAACAGTCAAATTTTTAACTTCCATATGTTTCTGGCCCTATTGCGCAGGTGACCGACATCAGCCGCAGCTGAGACGACAATATTTTCCGAAATCTACCGCTGAGAGTGCCGAAAGTGCAGGTCGCACTATTTGGCCCAAAAAGTGTGTCCTGGAGCTTCAGGTCATGGAAAGCAGCCCAAAAAGTGCGACCGAAGCAAAAAACAGGTCAAAAATTGCGACCTGGCCTTTTCTCTGGAATTTTTTTGAATTTTTTCTGGGTTTTGTCTGAACCTCTGTCAGGGTTGTCCGACCTCCGTCTTCGCTCGTTTAGACCTATTCTTGCTCTGTTTTACTCAACTAAGTGGGAATCTTGCCCCTTTGGGCTCTAGTACCCTCCACTTTTTGTGGGAGAGTTTTTGCTGTTTCAAAAGTCTAACCTTCCAGGGTTTCAGCCCTTTTGCTTCCAGATCTGATACCTCATTTTCAGATCCCTTTAGATCTACTCTTCTCCCTTTCAAATCACCTCATATAGTTTTGTTTGGATTCATTTCTAGGGCCGCCTCCTTGTCCCTTCTATTTTTAGCTGGTCTCCTCATTTTTCGCAGCAACCTTGCCTCTGCCTCTTTGTTGTTCTCTGCACCTCTTTTCAGCAAATTTCCCCTTTAGATCCCTGTCCCTCTCGACCTTAGATCTATTGGCCTCTTTTTAGCATGCTTTGCATAGTTTTTCCCTCTTATAGACTAGTTTTGAGAGACCCGCCTTCTTGGGTTAGATTTATGCATTAGTAGCTGTTAATTTTCTGTTCTTTTAGTCTTATTTACTGCAGATTTATTTTCAGTTACAAAACACACTTTTTATTTTACTCTCAAAACGTCTGGGTTTAAACAGTTAAAATTAACGCATGCCACACATTGACCCTAAGTGAAGAAGAGCCTGGTTAACACCACCTGGAAAAGCCTTTAAAATCAATTGACATTGCACCTCTCTGCCCTTGTTTCGACATTGATCTCACTTGATTTTACCCCTCCCTTCCCCTGTCAGTTTTCTTCTTCCCGTCATCATTGTGCCTCCAAGGTGTTTGTCCCGGAGACTTCTTGGCCTTCACCCTCAGTTTTCGGTTGGTCGACTTCCTCCTTCCCGTTATCATCGAGTAAGTCCTCCCCCGAGTCCGCACTCCGACTCTTCCTCTGATTGTTTGGGTTCTCCCCCTACTTCTGGTTCTCCCCCTGCTACCTTCACCATGTCTGGTCCAGGACTTAACGCTAGTGGAAACCCCGGCCCTAATGCTGGAACTGTTAGTAGCGGAACTGCCACAGGAACTACCTCGACTGCTCCCTTTCTCCCCTTCATGGAAGGCCTCAGTCTCCTCGATTTCAATCAGTCGATCAATTCTCCTATCCGCCACGATGTTAGTTGTCCTGCTATGCCAACCAAGCTCCCCTCCAACATTCCCAAGTTTGAAGGCCTTGCTGGAGAGGATCCCTCCAACCATATCCGATCTTTCCACATGTGGTGTTCATCCCATTCCATTACTGATGATTCCATCCGTCTTAGATTTTTCCAACGCACGCTTACAGGCGAAGCTTCTAAGTGGTATGTTGATCAGCCCACTTGCTCTCATACCACCTTTTCGACTCTTGCCCAGGATTTTTTATCTTACTTCCAGCTTCCCCTTTGTTATGACACTGGTATTGAACTTTTGACTTCTTTCCGTCAATCATCTGTGACCCGCCTATCCGATCATGTCCAGGAATGGCGGAGAAGAAAGAGCCTATGTCAATCTCCTACCTTCGAAGACCGTGTCTACATGGACTGGTTCCTTAGATCTCTCTTGCCACCTATCAGGAAAGATGTCACATCGCATTTTCCTCAAACCGAAGAAGCTGCCCTCCAAATGGCGTTAAAATATGACCTGATTTACGCTCAGATGAGTTATGTTTATACTGTTCTACCTGATCTCCCCAGACCCGGTAATGCCCATGCACCGGGGGCACCTCATGCCGCCAACAGTATCGTTGGAGCTATCTCTCATCCATCCACTCAACCTCCCATGAACTATGGTTTTCCTGGGGGAGGGGGCACCACTTCTTGCACTTCTCCCTCTCCTGGTAGCACGCATCCAGGATCCGGTATGCCTCCTCTTTCTGCCCAACCCCCTGTTTACCACACTGTTACCCAACCTCATTATCATCCATCTCCACCGCCTAGTGCTCCAACTCCTCTAGCATTAGCACCCCTGCTTCCCTTGTATTCTCAACCCCCACAATAGCAGCCACCGCCCCCTCAAGGGCAGGTGTATTCACAGCATAGCTCAACTAATCCTTTCCTGCAACAACGCTTCGTGGCTACCCAACCACCTCAAGGACCGGTAACCACTCAACCTCCTCCATCTGGTACCTCTGATTACCAGATCCTCATGATGAACTATGACCAACCTATAACCATCGACCATAACCTTCCCACTCAGTCCCATCCACACCCCCAGGCTCCTGCTCCATCTGTCCCCGAGTCACCTTCTTCAGGTTCTACAGAGCCTCTTTCGACAACTAATGGTCCCTTGCATGTCCCTCCGCCCAATGCCGAGGTTCATACCAAGATTCCTAAGGGACCATTACGCCGAAATGTTTCTTTTGACCGAGCTACCCATTCGTTTAACATAGTAGATGAGCTGGCCCAATCTCTTGTTGCCATTTCAATGCTGGAACTCCTCCAGTCATACCCCTCCCAAAGAAAAGCTCTACTATCTGCCCTGGGCGCTGTAGATCCAGCAGATGACCAATTGATTGTTTTCGATGCCCATCAGTCAGAGTCTCCTCCTCTTCCTGCTTCCGTCGCTTTCCAAATCTCAGTCAAAATCCGAAACGCTAACATTTCCTGGTGCATCATTGATGAGGGGGCATCCACCTGTGTTATGTCCGCTTCGGTTTGGAAACAACTCGGATCTCCTGAGCTGGCCCCTTCCACAATCACCCTTCGTGCATGGGATGACCATGCCTCCCAGCCCATTGGCCTCTTCTATAACTATCCTATCACCCTTGCGGAAAGACTGTTTACGTCGACGTTGAAGTTATTGACACCCCCCTTGACTACAACATTCTTTTGGGGCGTAGCTACACCTATGCCATGTCTGCCGTCCCATCCACAGTCCACCGCAAGATGTTTTCCCCCCACAATGGAAATATTGTCACCATCGACCAGTTAACATATCATGAACCAAAATCTCAGACTTCCCCTGAGTCTGCTATTTCTACTGTCACTAACAAGCCAACCATTGATTCTTTGCCCAGTGTTTCCCCCGGTGTCTATAAAGACTCGTCCTTGCTTGGAACCTTTCTAGACCCTTCTCCGCTATCTGATCCTAGCCTAGCGAACGTTTGCATGATGTAATCATCTTAGGCCGACCTTACACAACCCACTTTGGCTAGTAAGCAACCTCAACCCCACCCACCCCCACCAGCTCCTAGCCCTTCACCCCCGCTAGCCAACCTTCTTCCTTCGGAATCTCCTTCCCCAAATAATCCTCACACGCCCCTCTACCCTCCCGGGTCGATTCTGCCCGATTTCAACCCCCTTGGCCCCGTTCCTCCTGGCCATTTCCCTGCTGGTCAGATTCCTTTCCTTGCTCCCCCTCCCGGAGCTTCTTCTGTCCCTATCTCGGCCACCCTCTCCCTACCCAACTTGACCTTGGGTATACCCGTCTGGTACCTTAGCCCCCCAGCTAGTACCCTGCCTGGTCAACCCAAACCTTATCTTGCTTTGACCCCAGTTCAACCGATATCCATGACATCTACCCCTGCACGAGCAGCTCAGTCACCTCATCCGAGACCTCCTCCTGTTGCGACCGTGTCGGGTAACAATAGCAAAGCTCGCAGGGGGGCACCAAAGGACAAGGCTGCCCCGACAAATCCTGCCCCTCCTCGGCCTCCAAAGCATACCATCCAGTGTGCTTTGTGTGATGTTGTCGGTCACGCCACCCATACCTGTCCTGAACTGCCTCATCTCAAGCTCGTGGTTAATGTCGTGATCCCTGAGTCAACGGTCCTGGAAGCCTTTGTTTCTTCCGCGACCGCGGCCAAGCACCCCAAGACTCTTCACACAAACCACCCTTGTGCTTTGTGTGATCTCCATGGCCATTACACCCACCTTTGCCCCCGCCTCGAGGACTTCCGCACCTCTCTAGCCGCGGTCCGCCAATTCAAGGCCAAGCCCAACGAGTCCACCGCTCCCCTATTTGCGCGTTTTGCTCCGGAAAAACTACCAGACATGACTGCTCCCATTGACATTCCCCCTCCTGATGTCAAGATGACGGAGCCTTCATCCACCATTTTTTATCTATCATCATCCATGAGACCCCTAGGGAACATTCCATCTGAATCCTCCCCTGTTGTTTCGCTCGACCTTCCTCCAGTGATCACCTTGGGCTCAACATCGGTAGATCCTTTATCTACTTACTCTTCTGTCACCCCTTGTGATGATGCGCATGTGAACCTCTCTTCTCATCATGATGAGTCAGATAGCCTCGCCGCGTCAGGTGGTCTTTCTTCCACCAGTCACCACATCTTCTATCCCGATGACAACATTATGGATGGAATCATCTCCCCTGACTTTCTCTATTCCCCCTTACATAGAAACCATGCGTTCGAACCACATACACCTTGAACAATGTTACCAATGAAATAGGTAACTGCACTGTTACCTACTTTTTTTTGGTAGCATAAAAAGCACCCGATTTTGAAAAGTGGTGATGCAGAATCACCTCTCTTTTTTTTTTAGCACATTTTTGACACTCTAATATTTTTATTTATGAAGTATGAATATTTGTTTTAAAATGTTAGTGATTTTCATGCTAATTTTGAAACATATTGATGCAACATCAACTTTTTTTTTAGAGCGGTGATTTTCATGCTAATTTTGAAACATATTGATGCAGCATCAACCTTTTTTTTTAGAGTGGTGATTTTCATGTTGGTAATAAAACACAAAACTTAGATAAAAATATATATTAAAAAAAAATATAAAAAACCAATAAAAATGTAAAAAAAAACAAAATTAACTCGTAAAAATAAAAAATTTAAACAAAAATAAATATGAGGGGTTTCCACAGTGCATTATATTAGATGTCATTTTTGGGATTCAACTGCGTTAATTTAGTCATTCATCTATGACCATTTCCATTTCATAGATGAATGACTAAATTAACGCAGTTGAATCCCAAAAATGACATGTAAAAATAAATAAATAAAACAAAAAAAAACAAAAATATTCGAAAATTATATCAAAAGAAATGACAAAATTTGAAAAAAAAACACATAATGTAAAGAAAAGAAAATAAAAATTACGAAAAAAAATTTAAAAAAAAAACATCAAAAACATTTTTTTCTAAGTTATTAAAAAAATCCATATAATTAAAAAAAAAAAAAATTAAAATAGAAAATTTAAAAATAATTTAAATTACAAAATTAAAATTTAGATAAAAAAAAATAAAAAATAAAAATTTAAAAATTTAAATTAAAAAAATAATAATAAGAAGAAAACAAAAATACACATTTCAAAATTAACAAAAAAAAGCAAATTTAAAAAAAAAAAAACAAAATTGAAAATTGAAAAAGAAAATTAAAATAAAAGAATTATAATAAAAAAAACTATCATTAAAAAACAAAAAAAATGAAAAAAAACACGTGGAAATAATTAAAAAACAAATATCCATAAATTTGTTGTTTTTTTTAAAATGAAACAATTTATAAATTTTAAAAATGAAAAACCAAATAAACTAAAAGATTAAAAAAAAAAAAAAAATTAAAAATTAATAAATTTAATGAATAAATTTTAAATTTTAAAAAATAATTAATCTAAAATATTAAATAAATAAATAAAATTTAAAAATTTAAAAAATTGAATTTAAAAAAAAAAAAAAAAATTGAATTTAAAAAAAAATAAAATAAAAAAAACAAATTAAAAAAAAAATATTAAAAATTTAAAAAAAATAAATAAATAAAAGAATTTTTTTATCGTGGTGGCGCCGCCAGTCGGCCTCCCGCCCAGGTGGCGGCGGAGGCCAGCCGCTGGGCAAGAGGCTGATTCCGGGAATCGCCCTCCCGCCGCGGGAGGCCGATTCCGGGAATCGCCCTCCCGCGACGAGAGGCCGATTCCGGGAATCGCCCTCAGGCCAATTCCGGGAATCGCCCTCCCGCGGTGAGAGGCCGATTCTGGGAATTGCCCTCCCGCCGATTACGGGAATCGCCCTCTCGTAGCGGGAGGCCAATTTCGGGAATCGCCCTGAGGCCGATTCCGGGAATTGCCTTGAAGGCGATTCCTGGAATCGCCCTCCTACGTCCTCAGGCCGATTCTGGTAATCGCCCTGAGGCTGATTCCGGGAATCGCCCTCCCGCCGCGGGAGGCCGATTTCGGGAATCACCTTGAGGCCGATTCCAGGAATTTCCCTCTCACCGCGAGAGGGCGATTCCCGGAATCGGCCTCCCACCTAGCGGCCGGCCTTCGCCATCACCTGGGTGAGAGGCCGATTGGCGGCGCCACCACAATCAAAAAATTCTTTTTTGTTTTTTATTTTTTTAATTTTCAATATTTTTTTGTTTATTTAATTTGATTTTTAATTTTTATTTTTTTTTAATTCAAAAAAATTAAAATTATTTTTTTTAAATTTAATTTTATATTTGAAATTTAATTTGTTTTAATTTTTTTGTTTTTTTTTAATTTTTTAATTTTATTTTATTCATTTTTTTGTTTTTAATTTTTGTTTTTTCTAAATTTTGTTAATAATTTTTATTAAATTTTGTATTTTTTTTAATTTAATTGGTTTTTTTTTAATTTTTTCATATTTTTTTTTATTATTAAATTTTATGTTTAGTTTTTTCATTTAATTTTTAAAAATTTAGTAAATTTTGTATTTTTTATTTATTTATTTATTTGAATTTAATATTTTTTTAAATTTTTTTATTTTATTATTATTTTTTTTAATTACATAAAAATTTTATATATTTTTTTTTATTTCAATTAAAATTGTGTATTTAAAATTAGATTTTTTTTAAAGTTAAACTTAATATTTTCAAATTAATTTGTTTTTTATTTTATTTTTTATTTAATATATTTTTTTTTAATTTTTCAATTTTAATTGATTTTTAAAGTTTTTTAACTTTTTATTTTAACAATGTTTTTTTTTTTTCTTTATATTTAAAATTTAATTTTTATTTCAAAATTTATTTGTTTATTCATTTATTTTTTAAAATTTAATATTTTTTTAATTTAATTTGTTATTTTAATATTAACAATTTTTTTTTAATTTAATAAAATCTATAATATATATATATATATATATATATATATATATATATATAAAAGTTCATATATATATATTATTTTTTATAATTTAAATTTAATATATTTTTTTAAATCTATTTGTTTTTTTAATATATATTTGTTTAAATTTAATATTTTTATTCTATTTTTTTTTCTTTTTTATTTTTAATTAATTTTTTATTTTTTTACTTTTAATTTCAATAATGTTTTTTTTCTAAATTTTTATTTTGAAGTTTTAAATTTATTAAAATTTAATATATTTCTTTAAATTTAATTTTTTATTTTAAAATTTAATTTTTTATTTTTTAAATTTAATAAACATTTTCTTTTTCTTTTTTAAATTTAATTTCTATATTTTATTTTTTATAATTTCTTTCTTTTTTTAACTTGTTTTTCTTTTTAATTTAATATTTTTATTTTTATTTTTATTTTTATTTTTTTTATTTATATATATTTTGAAATTTTATTCTTTAATTTTTTTTTAATTTTTAATTTTTTTCTTAAATTTTAGGTTTTTTTTTTAATGTTTGAATTAAAATTTTTATTGTGTTTTTATTTTTATTTTTTTATTCCTATATATTTTTAAATTTTAAGCTTTAAAATGTTTTTATTTTTTAAATTTATTTTTTTCTTAAATTTTAGGTTTTTTTTAATGTTTGAATTTTAAAAATTAAAAAATGTTATTTCTATTTTTTAAAATGTCAAAAATATGACACAATTTTTTTTTTTGGTTATTCCAGCATCAACTGGTTTTGTTTTGAGGGTGTTTTTTCAATCCTTTTTTCAAGAAACAATTTTGTTTTTAGCATAATTTTATAAAATGTTGAAATTTGACCTTCAAAAAAAACCAAGTGCGTTCTGGAATACACTTTTTTTGTTTTTGGGGTGTTTTTTCATGTTTTTGAGTCTTTTTGGGCTAGAGTTCCCGTTTTGAGGTCAGGTTACCTAATTCATCGGTAACTGTGTTCTTGTGGCCATTACATTGCAACACAATGTTTGGGTAAGGGGGCACCCATATTTGAGAGACCAGGAGAAGTCATTCTCCACAACTCTCCTAGTGTTGTTGGTCACATCGACTCTGGTACCATTCTCCTTCCACATTTAGAAGAACCTCTAGAGTCCCATACCACTTCACATCACTCTCGGGATGATACCCCTTATCGTTCTTTCATCTTACATCAAAAAACTAGTCTCCTCGCCATTGTTGATGACCAACCTATGGGTTTTCTAGGAGAGCATCCGTTCATTATCTCCCAATCCTCTCTTTGGGATAGTGACACCAGGTATGCCAACCCGGAAACTTAAAATCCATTTGATTCATCTATGCAGTACCAAAAGAGATTGGTAATCCTCCATTTCCTTTCTCATACTGCATAACCATAACAAAAACAAATGGCACACCACATCATTAAAATGTGTTTAGTTTCCCCTTTATACATTTTTACATGACCACAACATGCTTGGGGGCACATACGCCCCTCAACCATAACTTTCCTCAAAATTGGATTTTCTCACTTACAACACCTTTCATTGGGGGCACCACCTTGCCTCCATACTCATTCCTGTTCATGTCAATTTCCGTCATGAGATACCATCTTGTACTCATGTTATTTCTATGGTCCCCTTTGGATCTTCCCCTATTCCATCATCATCATTAGTGTCTATCTGTCCGTCGCTCTACTATTTTCTCTTGTGCCTTAGTTGGGAATCCCTTATTGCCTCACCTATGGCGGACCTCCTTCTGTTGACATCAACTCATTTATTCCAGAAGCCCAGTCTAGAGGGCGGTGTACCTTGGTTCCAGCTCCTTTCAGCATGATCATGATCTGTATACTTGATGGTCCAGTGATGCAGCAGCCGCTTTTGGTGATTTGCGAGTGTGTGTGAGATGTCTCAACCCTCATGAGGGGGTGGCCCTGCAGGTAGCCCCCCACATGCCCGGATGACTTCTTCCTTTCAGCCCCCAATGCAGCTCCTTCTATTTGATGATATCAACCTCAGCTGCTTGCAATGCCTCTTCAATTTGCATATATCAGTCAGATTTTATGAGCCATTCCCTGCGTGTAGGGGGCATTTGAGGTGTATTTGTATCTCATGTACTAAAAATCATTGTATAAGTCCTGACGATTATTCTAGGCACAACATGTATGTGGGATTCATCATTCTCTTTATCTGGCTCATGTTTAGCCCAACCCATGTTTACTTATTGCGTTCCATGGTTTTTCAGGCGCCTTATTGTTTGTACTTTGTCTCGGCGGGCATAGGTATGCCTCCCCTGCTGCCTTTAGCACAGGTAACACTTCATAAACTAGAGACTTGTTGCACCTGTAAGTCTCGTCTCCTCAGGGTATAGTCCTTTAGCACTTTCGTCTACCTTACATTCCTCTCTCTCATTTCCCTCTTATTGTCTAGTGATTGAGCTCTTACAACGTACTTCGGTTATACGATTTGCTCCTAACACTCGTACGTTGGGGGGAAATCTGTTACACCATTTTTTGGTCATCTAACCTATTATTATTAGATGAACCCAAGTACACCATGTAAGACCAATTTTACCCTAATTAAAATTGCTTTCACCATATAAAATAACTTATTTGTTTATATTTCCTAGTCATATTTAACCCAAAACAAGTAAACTAATTAAATAAATCCTTATTTATTTAATTATTTCCTAAGAACAAGTTATTTAAATCATTATTTAAATAATATTCTTAGTTAAATTTGACTAAATCATCCATAAATAATTAAATAAACCATTATTTATTTAATTATATTCCCATCATTTCCTTAAAATGATAAATAAATCATTTATTTATTTATTATTTATAAATAAAGGAATTGAACCAAGTCAACAACCCTTTTCCCTCCAACAAATATAATAAAATATTCCTAAAGGGTTCTTCTAGAATTCGATTAATAATATTTTATTCATGCACCGAGTTCTAGACCGCCCCAATATTTTGTTATAAATAGAAGGGTTTTTCCTATTCATTAACCACCTCAATTGTATTAGATCACTCTAGATCTATACTAGGTCACATTCTCCATTTTTGCCTTGTGAGCTCCCATTGAGTTCTATGTTTGTCTACGTTTTCTACACCAATAAGAGAGAGGAATTTTAGATCTGAAACACTGAAGACTTTCAAGAACCCATCCCATTGAGGAGAACCGGAAAACACCTTTCTTGTTTTCCTCTTAGGTGCCCCATTCTTTAATATAATATAAAATTATTTTAAAATACATTGTTCTTTTCTTGTCTATTGGATGCATGGAGCCATATTGTATTTTATCTGATTAATGTCTTTTGTGCTTAGATCTGGATTTGTACAACACTATTTGGATCACCTCATTGCAGACTTAAAGATATTTTGCAGCCATAATCGATGTTAGGGCTATTTGTTATGCGTAGCTAAAGTGATCTTTTACGACGAAAGATTCATAATAACATTGCACATAATTGTTTCATCCATTGCATGTTGAATGAAACTCAAAGCTAGGGAATCTTTGTCTTTTGCTAGACATCTCAGTTCATCGGCTGTGGATTGAACCTCTTTAAACACGACAACTATCTTTGCCTCTACTTTTTTATCCTTTTTCTTACTCTTCTTTAGTTGCGCTTTGCGACCCATGACTTCCGTCATAGATGCATGCATGCTTGCATGAGGCTATCTTCCATATTGCCCCCAAAAACAAATATGGTTTTTAATATGCACCCTTGTAAGGCACAATCTTCTCCATAAAACCTATCATACTTGACAAAACACCAAAATATTGTTTGTGGATTATTGGACTTTGCAAAGCCCTAAATTCTCTTGCCAATAATAACCACAAAATATTATATATGCACCTTAGTTTTTTTTTTTTTTAATAAAAAAAAAAACTTAAAATTTTTTTATACCATACACTCAACCCTTCTCAGAAATAACCTTTTGATAAAATCCCTTCAAACTTTTAATACCTCACTTTTTAAAAACCTTTCAATTTAAATCCTTTAAAATAATCCCTTTTAAAAGACCTCTTGAACTTCAAATACTCATTTAATAATGAGTTATGATAAATCATACAAATCTCATCCACGTATGTGTTTTTCTATTTCCCAAAAAGCAAAAGAAGCTACCCACGGACTTCGAATTTAATAAAGTATGAAAGCCCCTTTCAAATCTCATGTACCTTGTGTTGACTTTTGGTAAAATTGGAGGCTTTTGTTTAAAAACCAGCTCAGTGTTGTCGACCTTTAAATAAAAAAAAATTGTTTCTGCACCCCCCAACCCAATAAGCTGCAAAATAAACCGAATTGGGAATAAATCACAAGTTTGTCGAAATAACCGTAGTTTTTCTTAGGATAGGTTGCGAACCTCTGTGATTTATTCACTAAAAATGTGCGGACCTCCGCGTTTTAAAAAAGATTAAATTTTTTTTTTTTATGACCTTCTGCTCTTGGCCTTCTTCTCGGGCTCTGCTCGCCCATGGATCTTTTGATCTTTCTTCAGCTCCGATACCAATCTGTTGGGTAGGAAGAGAGGATAAACACAAAACAATTTATACACAAACCATATGAGCTGAACTCTTCCATTAATATTCAATCTCAATCACAATCAAACTGAATACAATGAACCCGGTAAAGGGTATTTAACCTAAATTGACATGCACACACTCTCACATAAATCAACTTGATAAACTCTCACTTAACTCACTCTCTAACTCACTCACCAAATATATCTATCACTCAATTCAACTAAAGCACTTAACTGATTGTCTAACTATGCATGTGGGAGGTAATTACATATTTTAACATACCTAAAAGCTTTTTATGGTGCTGAATCCATTTCCACCATCAAAAGCATGATTCAAACACTACTACTGTAAGATTTCTTAAATTTTTTTTTCCCGAAATCCTTCCATGTTTGACTGTATGGGAAATTCCTCAGCGTGCTTAGACAACTCCATTTATTTTAACAGATACCCAAATTTTTTCTTCGAGGTTATGCATTCTACTATATGGTGGTAATTTTCCAAAGTTTTGGAAAAGAAAGAACATAGATCTGCATGATTTTTATATAACAGTATGCAAATCATAATTGTAGAATTGACCAAAAAAAAAAAAAAATAATAGTAATAATAATTAGGGTGTTCATATTTTATAGGCAGTTCCTCTCAGCACTAAATCGATGGCAACTAAATCTTGTGTACAAAATGAGAACTAATTGCTAATCTGGTAAATTTTTTATTTTTCAATTTAGGTATAGCTTGATAAAAACCCCAGAAAATTGGAAATTTGAAGGTGGTGAATCCTGTGTATAAAATGGTAATTAATTGTTAATATGGTAATTGTAAGACTTTTGTGATCCATAATGTAGAAAATTGTCTTTCGGATTAATCACATCATTAGGATTTGGTCGACGTTTCAAGCCAACTAATGTGGTTCATCCTTAGGATAAGGTGAAGAAGGAGATCGATCTCATTGAATAAATAGAAGGATGCATCATTGCCCGGTGATAGTTGTTAAAACTAGCCATTATTTAGTTAATTAGTTAGAGAATTTAAAAGTTTTAATTAATTAAAAATATTATTTAGAAGCGTGAATAAAATATGATAATAATTTATTAAATTGAATAAATTATAAAATTAATCTTAATAAAGGGAATAATATTAAAATAAGGAGAAGGGTTAGATGAATAATATATAATAATTTAATAAATTAATTAAATAACAAAAATAATAAAGGGAATAATATTAAAATAAGGGAGAGGGGCTAAATGAAAAATGTAGAATAGTATAAAAAGGGGGGAGGTGGAAGAATTATAAAAATGAGGGGAGAGGGGGGCAGGGAGAGGTGAGGGGGGAATAAATCACATCAAATATCTTATTTTAATATTATTCCCTTTATTAAGGTTAATTTTATTATTTATTCAATTTAGTAAATTATTATAATATTTGTTGACCCTTTTAAATAATATTTTTAATTAATTAAAACTTATAAATTCTTTAATTAATTAACTAAATAACGACTAGTTCTAACAACTATCAGCGGAAAATGATGCATTATTCTATTTATTCAATGAGATCAATCTATAAATTAGAAAGACAGTTTTCTAGAATATGGTAAATTTTCGATTTTTTGATTTAGGTATTGTATGACAGGAGGTATTGTCTCACAAGATTTAGAAAGACTTGAAAATCGAAAAAGAATTTTTTTTATCTTGAATAATGAATCTCTATAGCATTTGATTTTGGATGGTAGAGTTGAGCACATTCTATAGATAATAATTGATTTTTTAAAATATATTTATATTATAAAGGAATTCAAATAAATAAGTTTAGAATAAATTATGAAGAAATCTTTTGGTAATAATCACATTAAAATGAACAATGTTGACACGTTTCGAACCAACTAGTGTGGTTCATCATCAAGACTAGGTGAGAGATTAGATCCAATCGTTGAGTTTAAATAGATGTAGAAATGACAAAACTAACCGCTAGAATAACAACTAGTTTGACTTTGAAATTCAATAGTGGTTAGTTCTATTAATTTAATTATTTAGAAAAATCCTAACGACTAGTTTGACTTTAAAATTAATAACGGCTAGTTATATTTAATAGTTTAATTTATATATAAAAATATTCTTACTTTATTCAATATAGATAATTAATTATTAATATTATTAATATTAATAATAATAATAATAATAATAAATAAATAAATAAATAAATAAAAGAAAAAGACAATTAAGAAAATAGGGCAAGGATCCAAAACCTGCTTATATTCCAACCATCATCTCTATTGAGATTTATGGGTTTATTTTCAATTTCAAGGGCCTCTCTTAACTTACGATGATGGAAATGGTCATCCTAGCTAAGACCTTAGCCTCTTTGATGCAGATATGATGGTTAGTATTTTCCACATGTTCAGCTAGGGCGGAGGTGTGGGACCTTCCATGCCTAATGTCAGCCCCATGTTCACATATCTTTTGGCTCATAGCCCTACCAGTTTCACCAATGTAGGGTGTTCCAGAAGAACAAGGAATAATGTAAACACCTTTTCCATTCCTAGGGTTCACCGAATCTTTAACCAATTTAAGAGAGCTATGAATCGTGTTAAGGGGCTTGAAGGAAGAAGAAACCCTATGCTTCTTAAGGATCCTCGCAATCCTATCAGTGGTTCCTTGAATGAAAGGAAGCCTTACATTGCAAGACCACTCATTAGGTTCATTTTTATTTTTAACTAAGGGACCACTTTCTGCTTTAAGAAAAGCCTTAAGTCCTTGCGACTTACTATAACCATTTTTACAAAAGACTCTAAGGCTTCCTTTCATTCAAGGAACCACTGATAGGATTGCTAGGATCCTTAAGAAGCATAGGGTTTCTTCTTCCTTCAAGCCCCTTAACACGATTCACAACTCTCTTAAATCGGTTAAAGATCCGGTGAACCCTAGGGATGGAAAAGAGATCCGATGAACCCTAAGGATGGAAATGATGTCTACATTATTCCTTGTTCCTGTGGGACACCCTACATTTGTGAAACTTGTAGGTCTATCAGCCAAAGAATCTGTGAACATGCGGCTGACATTAGGCATGGAAGGTCCCGCACCTCCAACCTCGCTGAACATGTGGAAAAGACTAACCATCATATCTACATCGAAGAGGCTAAGGTCTTAGCGAGGATTGATCATTTCCATCATCGTAAGTTAAGAGAGGCCTTTGAAATTCAAAAAAGACCCGTAAATCTCAATAGAAATGATAGTTGGAATATAAGCAGGTGTTGGATCACTGCCCTATATTCTTAATTGTCTTATTTATTTACTTATTTATTTATTATTATTATTATTATTATTATTTATTTTTATTTTAATTTTTAATTTTTTAATAGATAGATAAATAAATAATAATAATAATAATTAATTAACTATATTGAATAAAATAAAAAGGTTTATATATATATATATATATATATATATATATATATATATATAAAATAATTAAATAGAACTAGCCGTTATTAATTTCAAAGTCAAACTAGTCGTTAGGATTTTATTAAATAATTAAATAAATAATTAAATTAATAAGACTAACCGTTATTAAATTTCAAAGTTAAACTAGGCCATTTTTGCGATTTCTACATCTATTTAAACTCAACAACTGAATCTGATCTCTCACCTAGTCTTGATGATGAACCACATTGGTTGGTTCGAAACGCGTCGACATTGTTCATTTTAATGTGATTATTGAACCACACTGGTTGGTTCGAAACGGATCAACATTGTTCATTTTAATCTGATTATTATCGAAAGATTTCTTCATAATTTAACGATAGATCAGAAGCCAAATATCTATAAAAAAATTTAAAATATTTAATTTTTAAATATTTATCATTTCTAAATAAATTTAATTAAAAATAAGAGAAATTAAAAAAAAAAATATGTGAGTTCTGTAATAAGTTATAGTTTTAAAACTATCTATATTAACTAAATTTGTTAAAAATAACTTAAATTAAAAATAACTATTTATATTAGTTGACAAATATATATTTCTAAATATTTAAAATATATACTGTCAAATTATTTTTAAATTAAAAATTTTACATTCAATATGATATCTAATCAAATTCGATTTTGAACTCGAACTTGCTAACTATTATGCAAATCAGTAAGTATCTGAACCAGATGTGTAAACATTCAGTATTTCAAAGTTCGTCGAACATCACAAATTGTGAATATTCAAGATTAAGGATGGGTAGGAAGGCAATTTCGTGATCGTTCAACAGCCAACTATAAAATTTGACGGTTATCTAGACTTTCGAATTATATTAAAAAATAATAATTAGTGTATTCCTACTTATATAACACCGCTCCGCGTACCCGAATAAGCCCGTAGTAAATATCACTTTACTTTTATGGTAGAGACAAAAACTTTTTAGTCACGGTTGAGTAAGCACATACTCAACACTCGATTTATGAGATAAAGCAAGCAGCAAATCATAAATTTGATTCATTCCACTAGTATTTCGTTCAGAAAATTATAGTTTACAAATTTGAATAATTTAATTAAGGACAGCTCACTTGGTATCGAAATAATGTGAGTTTTGAGAAAGCTGAGAAATCTAAAGTTGTGATCTGATTTACAGAGAAAAAGACAGGCCATAAATCATGTTAGTAAGTGTGTGTTAAAAATGCTGCTGAATTTTTGTGGGATTAAAAAACTTTAATAATAGATTATTTTTTTATTTTATTTGCTAATAATAAATTTAATTTATTATCAGAAAAATAATAGTATGAACTTTTTATTGGACAATGATTGTCAACTAGGTTATCAACACTATATTTAAATAGTTAAGGTAGTAAGTATACTTAATGTAGCAATAATTAAATTTTGTTTACGGAATTTAAAAAAATCATGGTTTTGTAAACATTTCAATTAATTAGTGTTTATATTTACAATATGACAGTAAGTCTCTGCATTGTTTACAATGTGTGCCATGAATTGAACTGTCATATGTATATGTTTGAAGTGATATTTCATATTTTATAGGTTTATTTTTTTTAATGAAAAATTATATTTTTTAATAGAGATACACATTTATTTTTATTGTTGTAGATCACTCAATAATCTATGTAACTAAATTATTTGACAAGTTGTTATTGTTGTTATTACATACTCACCCTATGCTGATGAGTGAGGTAATGGGTTGTTTCTTAGATGTCCATAAAATTGCATCTAAAAAAAAGGTATCCCCATGAAATCATACGTGTAACAAGATGGAAAACATACTCTAAAATACTTTATCATCCTTGTTACCTTCAAAATCCTTGTGAATATATCTACCGAAAAAATCATTAGTAATGCTAGAGTATAATATACAATGTCTTCTTGCCCTAGCAAAATATTTTAAAATTATTTTTCCAATTTTCCAATAATAGTCTTTTGAATACTCCAAGAGCCTAGAAACCAAACTGTAAACACACAAAAAATGTAGTCTAGTGGCATTGAGATACATAATAATACCAACAAATCTCTTAAATAAAGTTGGATTTACATTGGATCCCATAACCTCTTTTCTAACATTCTTGTTGCAATTGGAGTTGGCATTGACTTAAATAAAGTTGGATTTGCATTGGATCCCATAACCTCTTTTCTAACCTTCTTGTTTCAAGATTTGCAATTCATGGTACTAAACCTCTTCAACACATCCATGGGCTATTTCACTTGAAACAAAAAAATTATTAAATAACTTCAGTACCAAGGAAATGACTCATTAACCCAAAATTGGTAATTTCAAATTCTTACTTAATGGATAATTTTTTTCCTGTGAAAATCATATCATCAACATATAGTGTGACAATTATAATTTGACCTTGCTTATTCACCTTTGTATACAATGTGGGCTCACTAATATATATGTTAAATCCTCTACTGATCATATATGAATTAATCCTTCTATATATATTGAAAATAATAAGTGAGAATAGAAGTGAGAAACCATGTTCTAAGAATAGTAGTTGTGTCTAAAGACATCATGAAATCTGGATGTGGACATGTGTTGGGCTTGTGTTTTGCCTTGATTTATATCACTCTTTTACTCGAAATCCCTCATGCTTTTGTTTAGCTTGAATAGTTATTGTAGTAGTTTTGTGCATTCTCGGAGATAATAAGTAAGTATTTGCTATTCCTTTGTTTTAACGAGTTTAAACATTAAAATCATCTTTAATAATAGTTTTTGTGTTTGCAGGTTTACAGAGTTGATTATATGTTATTCTAATATAGGCCAAGTTCCTGCACCACGCATTTCTGTACCTCACATAAGTTCCCGCACCCCGCATTCTTGCACCACGCATCAATTCATGCACCACTCATTCCTGCACTTTTTCCGGTAGGATTCTTGTACTAGCTCGCGGCTCCTGCACTCCCGTGACAACTCACCAACCATGCAGATCTTTTGTTAAAGATCAGTTCATCACGAGTTGGGCTCGGAGAGGGAGAGAAATCAACAAATGTTAAAGATAAGGATTCTGGTCATATGCCTCAGATTAGCATTTTGTAACAACCTAAAGCCTTAGTTTAAACTTCTCTTATGTTTTTGTTACAACCGTAGGCTTAAGTGCTTTTATTTAATGTTGAACTCTCATAGGAAATAAGGCGATGCTACAACAATTTTGTGAATTGTAATTATTTTGGTATAGCCCTCTTTCTAGGTTGGATTCAGATCTCACGATGTACATTTTCTCATTTGGAATATAATACAAAGGACTGTGCCATGTTATTCTATTTTCATGTTTCAATCTGAAGGTGATGTGTTGTTGAGTGACTGAGTTTCCAGAGTTCGTATCAGGGAAATGAGCTAGTTGGCTAGGGCCCAACCAACCTAGCTCGTTATCCCTTTGTTAAAGGTGTGTTTTTTAATTTAAGTGAAAAGTGTGAATTAATTATTCATATAGATTTCAAAACTAACAGGTTTGTTTTCATTGCAATTGTTGTGTTACGAATATGTGGTGTGTAGGCTTAGTTGTGTCTGATTTTAAAATTTCCCTTTTGATGCTTGTTATATTTCTGCGAGAATAGTGTAAGTACGCTACTTGTACCAGTGCATTCTCGATTCAGCATGTCAATCTCCTTGGTTCATTTCCGCAAGTCTTTTTACTTCTTTCATTTTGAAAGATATTTATTTATTTATGCAAGTAGGTGTTTATTTCTAAAACAGAGGCATT
The DNA here is from genome assembly GCA_034641835.2 of Pinus albicaulis. Classification (NCBI taxonomy): domain Eukaryota; kingdom Viridiplantae; phylum Streptophyta; class Pinopsida; order Pinales; family Pinaceae; genus Pinus; species Pinus albicaulis. Next base: position 520,986,514 of record CM076570.1, read on the forward strand.
CTTAATATCTAGAGTTTATCTTAAGAGTTAATTGTGCTTTGATGAACATGGAATAAACATTGTTGTAACATAAGGATCTGTGCTTGCACTTAACATTTTCAAGGAAAGGATTGAATCTTATGTTAAATTATCGAATGAACCTTTTGAGTTAAAATGTTTAAGAAGAAGACCTGATTCATATGAACAGTCATCTCAGGAAGAAGCCCGCTGACACAATCAGATAATTTCCTTAATTGAATGAAAGAAGTTTCCTCTTTTAAGAAAGATTTACTTTTACTTTTAAAAACGTTTCTTATTTATGAATCTAAGAGTGGTTGAAGAAATTTTTTTCTTATGAGGGTTTACTTTCAAGTTCTATTTTCTTTGCACTCTATTTCTATAGTTAAATATGCTCTTTAATTTTCGGAAGTGATTTGGAAACCAAGTATAGGAATGTTGGTTTTTTGGTACAGGAACCTCGGTTCTGATACAAGAACCGATATCCCTGTACAAGAATGGAGTTCTCTGGTACACGAGCTTAGAGCTCCTGTATGAAGGTCAAAATATTTAGTGCAGGTACATAACACACTTCGAGTGCATAAACTTCATTCCAGTGCAGGAATAATGCTCTAGTACAGGAATGTTGTTAGAGTGCAGGAAGGACAATTTAGTGCAAGAAGGAATATCTTTGAGGAAGACAGAGATCCTGAATAGCCTAATAATCGCTCTATCTCATAAATACACTGAAGATAATATTAAATTTTTAATTCATTGATCAAGATTGTTCAAAATGAATTAAGAGTTCATTTTATTTAAATTTTTGCAAAGTACTTTCCTTTTTCCCATTTTTCAGAATGATGTGGTGTCATTGTATTAACTAATGCAGGTTGTTGACGTCGTTCTCTGCCATTTCCAGTGCTGCGCCTATAAGTTTATGAAATCCTAGATTAAAAATTAACTGTTAGGTTGCTTATTACGCCCAAAATTTTGGTGCCGTTTCCGGGGAGGCGCCTAAGGGATTGATCTTGGTAACCTGTTGCATTTTGGTTTCTCTTTTCATACTTATTTTTTTGCAATTTTTATTTCCCTAGAATTGATTCTTTGAATTTGTTTCTTTCCTTCATTATTTTTAAGGTTTTTCATTTCTTTGGTGTTGTAAGAACCCCTCCCCCATATATTCATCCACGTGCTAACGGGATATACCAACTAGCTTGTTAAAGACATAGAAATGGTATTTCAAGACATTTTTCAATGAAGAGTTTTGAGGCTAATATCAATCATCGAATCTGCCTATTTCACTAATAAATTGGAAAGAAAATTCAAAGGAGGAGTCTTGAAGTAGTACATGGAGAAATTATTTTAATTTGGTAAGAAATGGAAAATTGTTTCTTTTGAATTCCCTATCAAAGATCTAGGAGTGGCACAAATGCATAATATTTCCCCATCTGCACTACCAAAATTTCATGGTTTGGAAAATGAAGACCCATATACATTCTTATTTGAGCTTGAAGTACTTTGTAGAGGATATGGTTATTGTACTACTACTCAAAGGTTGCAAGTGTTTCCTCTTACTCTAAAAGCAACAACTCTTCGATGGTTCATGGGCCTTTGAGGGAACTGCATTCAAACATGGGAAAATGTGGAGAATGTATTCTTGAAGAAATACCAAGACTGTTGCCAGGCCGATGAAGATATTTTTGGAATAAAACAAGGGGAAAATGAAAGTTTGGAGGACTATGTTGAGTGATTTCGATACAACCTTTAAAAATAAAAACATAACATTATTTGGAAAAAGAGACATGGAAAACACACCTACTCAAGGGAATTAAAGATGATTTTGTAGAACCTTTAAATATGATAGGAGTAGGTGATGTTTTTCACTTACCATATAATGATGTTTGTGAATTATGCATTAGGTATTCAAGAGGAACCTCCAAGATCGGTAATAATTCTCGGAAAATTTCTTCTCAATTTTTGGAATCTGCTACAAAAATATGAGTTACAAAATCTTCTCTAAATTTACAATTGGATGATTTGTATGAAGAAAAAAAGTAGTGCAAGGAGGATCACTCAATAGATTCCCATCACTTCTAGTGTTACAGTAAGTATTTTAGGAATCAGGTAAGGAAATAAATTGACAACTAGGTATAACTCAAAATCCGCCATCATTTAATACTTGAAATAATTTTTATTGTCCCCAACAGGTTCCTCAACAGATCTATAACCCTACAGTTACATGGAGTAATTATAATCCTCTTCTAATTCAATACCCCACCTTATGGGCACATTTGACCTCTTCCTCGAACCATATATTCCCACAACATCAAGGATGGTTTGGAGCCTCCTCTCTAGGAAAATTCCCCATGAAAACTCCATTACCAATGCCACAAAAACAACGATTCGTGTCCAATGCACCACCATGTTATCCTTCTCTATGGCCCCAATCATTTGCACAGTGAAATAATAATTTTGATTATCAAGTTTCACATCAATTTAAAACACCTATTTTTTCTACTCACTCCCCTATTGAATGTAATGCCATATATTTTAGAGAGGGGATAGGAATGAATTCATAAAATTCCCCTATTACCACACAAAATTTACCTCAGGAATAAAATTTAATCCATAAACCATTGGAGGAGCAATCTATGATTGTAACTTGTTCGAAAACCGTTGTTGAAGCTCACCAAGAAGAAAACCCTAGAATTTCCCTTAACCACCCTTGTCAATCTGAAGAGAGAAAACATCAAGCTGTGGAAGATTTGTACGAGTTGGAGAATCATCGATATGTGGATGTAATTTAACCTTTGTTTCAAATAGTAGTAAACACACATCATTCCCTCATCATTCGAAAACTCTTGGTACCATATCAATCAAAGCAACTCATTTCTCACACTTTGGTATGTATTGATGTTTATTCTTTAAAAATAAGTGTGATTATATTTAGCATTATGTTACGTACATGGCTACATTGGAAGTACACCTACACTGAAAAGGGATATTCCTCTCTTTAAAACAGGTTAGGGTAATAAATAAAGATGATGTCTGAAATAAAATTGTATAACAACACTATTGAAATTGTGATTCCCTAAAATAAAAATTTTGAAATTTCTATTATTATGCACTCTCGTGGATAGACTTGTGAAAATAAATTCACTCCGAATGCCTCATGTTTTATAAAGTTACTTTTAGTATTGAATAATAGCTATCATCAAGGAAAATTTTTAAGTTCCTCTTTCAAGGTATTGATGAGAATCCTCCTATGGCGGACCACACCTACAAAACTATAATAAGTTTTCAGAAGAACCCTGGCATGATAAATTTTATGGATTTTCAGTCATTATCTAAGATGTTTTATTTAAAATGAGTCTTCGGGGTGGAAGGACTAACCAATAAATATTAGTAAATAAAAACTTTTCACTCCATCCCATGCTCTTAAGGAGAAGAATCACCTTCCAAACTATTAAGTAATCTATTTAAGGCTGATTCTAATAAGAGTTTTTATAAACCTGATTAATTGATGGATAAGAGGTCTCATTACGAATCGGCCTACCATGGTCATGAGTACTAAAAAGAACGACATTACCACTACTAGTTACCAAGATAGGGTAATGGATTTCTGTTGAGAATCTGGAAGACAAGATGTCTCATCATGAGCTGACTTGTTATTTCTTGTTAATTCTTGTGAATTGAACTATAGTTATTTGGTTACCAAGCCGGGACACTCGCCTTCAATTTCAAAACAAATGTAAATTCAATTCAAATGACTCTAAATCTATATCTAATGGTTGGGACAGAGGAATTTTGTAGGGTTAAAAAGGCATCCCTCTCGAGGCTATTGACACTTGCTGGCAGCAGGGCCATGCTTGTGGTATTAAATTTAACTTTACTTTACTTGGTTGGTTTTGTCTTTCCTGAATTCATTATCATATCTCTTTGAGAATGGATCTAAGATCCTTCTGGTGTTATGCCTTGGAGTTCTATATTTTAGGAATAATTTTTTTATGGATGTGGGACCCTTAGTGTAGGTACTTCACCTTGCCTAGAAAAAAGGAGCTTCAACAATATGTGGATAATGCTAATATGGTCACTGTGGGAAAGTATTATTATGACTACTTTTAACACTATTGTCAACCCTAGAGACAACCTTGAGTTGTGAAAGACCAGTGCCTAGGACATCTTATACAGCAAGGAGCATATGATATAATATGGGAAGTTATCAGAAAAAGGCTCTCATGCTATCTCTTGTAAACAAGAAGGTTAATTTGAATGGGACCAAAACTTTCAGAAACTTGACACAGGGAAAGAAATACTGCAGAGGCAAGGTGTGAAACACTAATACAAATTTATCAGAAAATTCAAAGGTAGCTTACTGTAAAGAAGGATAGGTTCTAAAATACCTCACAGAGATGAATAATCAGAAGGTGTTTACTGCGTATGAAAGATTGAGATAATACTAACTGTCATTGAGATAATATCCAGAAACAAATATCAACATGTAATGGGCTTACAAAATTAAGAATCCATACATGAAAATAGCATTTTAAAAATAACATCCCATAGAAGCTAATATAGCAGAAGTATGGTTGAAGTGGAAAATGAAACAGTATATCACACCTGAGCCATATTTAAAGCGCTTGACAGGTTCTAGCATGAGTATCAGTTAGGATAAATTCATACCAAAAACCAGTGAGCCACTCGCATTCTAGAACATGATACAAGCGAAACGAATGAAAACAAGATGAACAATTAAACTATCACATATAGGGGATAATTACAGACTTTGAAGCACAAAGACCAGAATCCTCGTTAAAGATGGAACTCCTCATCACTGAAACCCAACGGGCTCTTTGCATTCATATAAAAGTTCAACAAAATGCATAAAAAATTCTCTCACAACATATTTTTCTGAAAATCTGGAATGCTCTACAATCTGTTCTTGGGGGTTCTTATAGGATAAAAACGAGTAATAGGAGTGGACGATGTACATTAAATTGATTCGTTAACAGAGCATGGAGGAAGCGTCCACACCCATATTGCTTAATGGCACTGCATTGTTGTATTTACTTCATAGTATGGCTGAGGGGTCTTTGTCAGGCCGATATCTGACCTCTGATGTTTCTTTGGAGTCCTTTCTGGATGTAAAGCTCTATGTTCTGCCTTATGGAATTAATGGCATGGATATAAGGTCTACGGGTCTCCATACTCCATAACTGCTGGTTCTGACGGTCTTTAAGAAGATTGTGTCAGTGTAATTAATTGTTTCTCGGCTCGAGGAGGCATGGATACATCTGTAGGAAGGTGTCCTTTTGGAGAAACAGTGATTTGTTGATATTAATGCACTGATGTAACTTTGTTAGTGTGCTTAGTCTTAAAGCTATGCTTTCTTCCTTTGAACGCGGGGTTAAGTGTTAATTATTCAATAACAGGCTTAAGCCCCCTTCAATCCTTGCTGGTGATACACTTTTGCTGCTGTAATGGCTTCTCTGTGCTTTGAATTATAGTAACTGCGATTATGATAAATAGAGTGAAAAACCACTCTGGTGAAAACCCTGCACAATGAAACAAATCAATTATAAAATCCAGGGTGGTGGTGGAAGAATGCTTTGGAGGCCTGCGGAATGGTGGCCTAATTGTGGAGAACAGGCGGAGAAATAATTTTTAGTGTAAAACCCAGAGTCTTAAGGTTCGGGCGATTTACAAAGAAATGAATGAGAATGCAATGAAACAACCATGAAACGGTTGTGAAAGGTGGAACCCAACATGGGCGGAGGGTGATTAGGTATGAAACGTCGGATCTGGATTGCATGGACGGTCATGATTGGATCGGCAGATCGCAATCGGAAAGGACGGAGGGTGGCACCGTTTAAACTTTGCGATTGGCGACAGTGCGATTGAGCGCCAGCCGTCAGATCGCGTAGGGGATCAACGGTGGAGATCAAATCTATGGGGATCATCAATCGAAGATTGCCAATCGGGAGTGCGAAGGTGGCGCATTTTCAAACCTGTGATTGGCGACGTTGCGATCATGCGATAGCCGTTGGATCTAGAGGCAGATCGACGACTGACATTTAATCGGTGGGGTGATAGAAGAGGGGATGGGTGCACCATGGGATAAGCGCTGGCCATCGGATCCTGAGAGATCGACAGCAGCTGGCTTTAAAGGGGTTAAGTCTGTCATATGAAAAAGGGATATTTTGGCTTAGTTTTAATGCGTTTAAAACCCAAAAGGGAAACGATAGAAGGAATAAAGGGACTCCAAGCCAAACAAGGGGTGTTTGTAAGGCTTAAAGGGGAATGAAGATGATTTAGGGGGTTAATGAGGGGAATAGAGGGCTATAAAAAGGGAAGAAAACAGAGTTTTAGTGGGGGTGAAATAAGAGGGAAAAGGCCTTTTTTGGGCATTCTTCTTTACAGCAGAGAGGATTTTAAACTGGGAACAGCAGTGAGGATTTATCAAAGGAAAAATGCACAAGGAGCCTTCAAGGAATGTATTTCCTCTGAAAACACATCATGACATTCGATACTTGGCTACTCAAGGCTATCTTTAAAAATGACTAATGTTAACCACATGGTCAACATTGGCTCCACCTGGGGACGACACATTCATCCTTGGGCGTGTCGAGAAATTCATAGACCACCTATTAATCTTCTGGGTGCATTTGGACTTACAGACCCTTTACATCATCAATTTTTTACAAACAGGAAAATAAACCTATTCTAATTCTACCCTTATTACTCCATGAGACCAGATTAAACTGTTGGCCTCATAGTTTCTCTACCTAAACTAATATCTGCTAGGATTAAACTATCTAGCAGGTTTCTTCTCTACCTTCTAAGACAGAAATTGAAAAATAGTCAAGCCAGGATTAGACCGCCTGGCTTGCTGGGCTTTGCAGAAATTAAATCAACTGAATACATTCTCACAGGCTAAGCTTTATTGAGCTTTCCTACCTACCCTACTCTAACTTGACATATTTACAAGTCTAGCTTACAAACATTGTCTTCCAATGTAACCAGTCCATCAAGTGATCCCAAGACTGGTCTTTCTTACTCAGTTGCTTGAGCAGGCTCGATAGGCAGGGCTACTCCCACTCTTCCTATTCTTCAACAGTAGCTTCGAAAAATATTCTTTTTGTTTGAAACATGCTGCTCAACAAGACCTTTGATCCTTCTTCAAATGTTTACAAGAAATGAACATAAGGATATTGAAATGATACCTAGTTGTGAAGATTTGGCAGGCTGGTTTCAACCAGGATTGCTTCCCCATCCACTAGATCAAGAACATGACTCTCTTGAGGAAGAGAATCTCCTTCCTCTTCTTCGTTTTCTGAACTAGAGGACTCATAATATATGGTAGTGTTGTCCTCTTGGAGCTCTGAGATGCTCCGATCTAGTAGGCTGAGCTCTATGAAAATATTATGGAATTCTCGAGCAGGGGTACATTCTTTTGCTTCCTCTTTTTTGAGAGAAGGCTCCTTGATTTTAGTCTGTTCAAGAAATTCTTCTTTTTCTTTGATTTGGATGTTTCCTAGTGGTAGACTGTCTAAGTAATAACCGGTATCTCCCACAGTGGAGTCGGGACCTTGCACTTGGGCAACTTGAGAGGAGGAGGACGGAAAGTCTTCTAGAGAGAATTCAGGAATCTCAATATGGATTGATTGTCTTTCCCTCCAAATCATTCTATGTAGGATCTTCTCTGGGTGAGACACAAAAGGTATCTTTGGCTGATACGTATCTAACCTCAGTCGTGGCTTACGAGGAGCTAGGACTGCAAGTAAATTTATCTGATAAATGAATGTGGAGTCACCAAGGTGAGGGATCTACAACTCTCAACTCTCCATGCTCACCTATTTGAAGAGTGAATAATGCTTTTTCGAGGCCCAGGGATTTAACTTTTCTCAACTTCGCTTCCCCGACAATGGCTCCAGAAAGATGTTGTCAACCCTAGAGACAACCTTGAGTTGTGAAAGACCAGTGACTAGGACATCTTTTACATCAAGGAGCATATGATATAATATGGGAAGTTATCAGAAAAAGGCTTTCATGATATCTCTTGTAAACAGGAAGGTTAATTTGAATGGGACCAAAACTTTCAGAAACTTGACAGAGGGAAAGCAATACTGCAGAGGCAAGGTGTGAAACTCTAATACAAATGTATTAGACAATTCAAAGGGAGCTTACTATAAAGAGGGATGGGTTCTAAAATACCTCACAGAGATGAATAATCAAAAGGTGTATACTGCGTATGAAAGATTGAGATAATACTAATTGTCATTGAGATGATATCCAGAAACAAATATCAACATGTAATGGACTTACAAAATTAAGAATCCATACATGACAATAGCATTTTAAAAATAACATCCCATAGAAGCTAATATAGCAGAAGTATGTTTGAAGTGGAAAATGAAATAGTATATCACGCCTGAGCCATATTTAAAGCGCTTAACAGGTTCTAGCATGAGTATCAGTCAGGATAAGTTCACACCAAAAACCAGTGAGCCACTTGCATTCCAGAACATGATATAAGTGAAACGGATGAAAAAAAGATGAACAATTAAACTATCACATATAGGGGAGAATTACAGAATTTTAAGCACAAAGACCAGAATCCTCGTTAAATATGGAACTCCTCATCACTAAAACCCAACGGGCTCTTTGCATTCATATAAAATTTCAACAAAATGCATACAAAATTCTCTCACAACATATTTTTCTGAAAATCTGGAACCCTTTACAATTTGTTCTTGGGGGTTCTTATAGGAGAAAAACGAGTAACGGGAGTGGACAATGTACATTAAATTGATTCATTAAGACAACATGGAGGAAGCTTCCACGCCCATATTGCTTAATGGCACTGCATTGCTGTATTTACTTCATAGTATGGCTGAGGGGTCTTTGTCAGGTCGATATCTGACCTCTGATGTTTCTTTGGAGTCCTTTCTGGCTGTAAAGCCCTCTGTTCTACCTTCTGGAATTAATGGCATGGATATAAGGTCTGCGGGTCTCCATACTCCATAACTGCTGGTTCTGACGGTCTTTAAGAACCTTATGTCAGTGTAATTAACTATTTCTGGGCTGGAGGAGGCATGGAGACGTCTGTAGGAAGGTGACCTTTTGGAGAAATGGTGCTCTACTGATATTAATGCACTGATGTAACTTTGTTAGTGTGCTTAGTCTTCAAGCTGCGCTTTCTTCCTTTGAACGCGGGGTTAAGCGTTAATTATTCAATAACAGGCTTAATCCCCCTTTAATCCATGCTATTGATACACTTTTGCTGTTGTAACAACTTCTTTGTGCTTTGAATCGCAGTAACTGTGAGTATGATAAATAGAGTGAAAAACCACTCTGGTGAAAACCCTGCACAATGAAACAAATCAATTATAAAATCCAGGGTGGTGGCGGAAGAATTCTTTCGAAGCTTGCGGAATGGTGACGTAATGGTGGAGAACAGGTGGAGAAATAATCTTTAGTGTAAAGCCCAGAGTCTTAAGGTTCGGGTGATTTACAAAGAAATGAATGTGAATGCAATGAAACGACCATGAAATGGTTGTGAAAGGTGGGACCTGGCATGGGTAGAGGGCGGTTAGGTATGAAACGTCAGATCTGGATTGCATGGACGGTCACGATTGGATCGGCGGATCGCAATCAGAAAGGATGGAGGGTGGCACCATTTAAACTTTGCGCTTGGCGACGGTGTGATTGAGCGCCAGCCGTCGGATCGTGCAGGGGATCAACGGTGGAGATCAAATCGGCGGGGATCATCAATTGGAGATCGCCAATCGAGAGTGCGAAGTTGGCAAATTTTCAAACCTGCATTGGCGATGTCGTGATCACGCGATAGCTGTCGGATCTAGAGGCAGATCGACGGCTCACATTTAATCGATGGGGTGATAGATGAGGGGATGGGCGCACCACGGGATAAGCGCTGGCCATCGGATCGTAAGAGATTGACGGCCTAGATCATAGTGGGGTCGATAGAACAACACAAAATCGCATCGGGGAAAACAGGCGTAACAAAGAAAATGCGCTCCATGAAACCTTCTGATTGCGATTAGCACCCAGTCCTTAAGCACTTGGTCACGGGTGCAGGGCATGTGGGGAAGTGGTTAAGGGGGCTGTCCCTAAAGGGGCTAAGTTTGTCATATGAAAAAGGGGTATTTTGGCTTATTTTTAATGCATTTCAAAGCCAAAAAGGGAAATGATAGAAGGAATAAAGGGACTCCAAGCCAAACAAGGGGTGTTTGTAAGGTTTAAAGGGGAATGAAGATGATTTAAGGGTTTAATGAGGGGAATAGAGGGAAATAAAAAGGGAAGGAAACAAATGTTTAGTGGGGGTGAAATAAGAGGGAAAAGGCCTTTTTTGGGCATTCTTCTTTACAGCAGAGAGGCTTTTAAACTGGGAACAACAGTGAGGGTATATCAAAGGACAAAGGCACAAGGAGCCTTCAAGGAATTTATTTCCTTTGAAAACACATCATGACATTCGATACTTGGCTACTCAAGGCTATCTTTAAAAATGACTAATGTTAACCACATGGTCAACAAACACCATGGCTTTCAAATCATGTCACTCATATTGACAATGAGGATATTAAAGTAAAACTTATAATCAAGGATGGCCTAGAGATGTTTGTGTAAATTTTAATAGTTGGCTATTTTATTCAAGTAATGACACTGTCTGTGTAATTTGGTATTCCTATGGTAGCTTTTGTGTTATATTTTCTTGAAATCGGTCTAAATAAACAAAGAGTATAGCAGACACTTTGTTTTTGGAACAAGCTCTATCTAGTGAAGGAAATATTGATCACATAGAATTGTAGGAACATCATTACGAGTATCCATACATTTTTTTAATCTTGTTTTGGAAAGGGAGTGACAATACAACAATTGATTTTCTTACATGAGGACATCCAAGAAGGTCAGCATGGGAGGATGTTGGGCCTCTATTTTGCCTTTCTTTATATCACCTTTTACTGGAAATCCCTCATGATTGTGTTTAGATTAAATTGTTACTTTCGTCGTTTTGTGAATTATCGGAGATAATAAGAAAGTATTTTCTATTCCATTGTTTTAACGAGATTTAAAAATTAAAATCGTCATTAATAATAGCTTGTGTGTTTGTAGGTTTACAGAGTTGATTATATGCCTATTCTAATAGAGGCCAAGTTCCTGCACCACACATTTTTGTACCACGCATCAGTTCTCACACCATGCACTCTTGCACCACACATCACTTCCTACACCATGCATTCCTGCACTTTATCCAGTAGGATTCCTGCACCAAATGGTGGTTCCTGCACTTCCGTGACATCACACAAGCCATGCGGATCTTTTGTTAAATATCAGTTCATCACAAGGTGGGCTCAGAGTGGGAGATAAATCAACAGATATTAAAGATCAAGATTCAGGCCATATGCCTCATATTAGCATTTTGTAACAACTAAAAGTCTTAGTTTAAACCACTGTTATGTTTTTGTTACGGCCGCAGGCCTAAGGGATTGTTTTTAATGTAGAACTGTGATAGGAAATAAGGTGATGCTACAACAATTTTGTGAATTGTAATTATTTTTGTATCGCCCTCTTTTTGGCTGGATTCGGATCTTACGATGTACATTTTCTCATTTGGAATATAATACAAAGGATTGTGCCATGTTATTTTATTTTCTCATTTCAATCTTATGGTGATGTGTTGTTAAGTGACTGAGTTTTTAGATTTCGTAACAAGAAAATGAGATTTTTGGCTACGGCCCAACCAACCCAGCTTGTTCTCCCTTTGTTAAATGCGTGTTAATTTAATTTAAGTGCAAAGTGTGAATTAATTATTCATATCGATTCTTTCACAAGTAACAGGTTTGATTTCCTTGCAATTGTTGTGTTATGGATCCATGGTGTGTAGGCTTAGTTGTGTCTAATTTTAAGTTGTATAATTTTCCCTTTTTATATTTGTTATATTTCTGTGTGAATAGTGCAAGTATGCCGCCTATACCACTGCGTTCTCGATTCTGCAAGTCAATCACCTTGGTTCATTTACGCAAGTATTTTTAGTTCTTTCCTTTTGCAAGATATTTATTTATTTATGAAAGTAGGTGTTTATTTCTAAAAAAGAGGAATTATTAATATCTGGATTTTTTCTTAAGAGTTAATTATGCTTTGATGAACATGGAGTAAACACTATTGTAACATAAGGATCAGTGCTTGCACTTAACATTTTCAAGGAAAGGATTGAATTTCATGTTAAATTATCGAATGAACCTTTTGAGTTAAAGCGTTTAAGAAGCAAATTTGATTCATATTAAAATTCATCTTAGGAAGAATCCCACGGACACAATTAGATAATTTCCTTAATTGCATGAAATAAGTTTCCTATTTTAAGAAATATTTACTTCGACTTTTAAAAGTGTTTCTTATTTCTGAATCTAAGAGTGGTTGAAAAATATTTTTTCTTATGAGGGTTTACTTTCATGTTTTGTTTGCTTTGCACTCCCTTTATTTATTTAAAAACGATATTTAATTTTCACAAGTGATTTGGAAACCAAATACATGAATACTATTTTTCTGGTACAGAAACCTCAGCTCTGGTATGGGAATTGATATCATGGTACAGGAACTGATTTCATGATACAGGAACATAGTTCTCTGGTACACGAACTCAGAGCTATGGTATGAAGGTCAAAATATTCAGTGCATGTACAGAACACATTTCAGTGCATAAAATTCATTCTAATGCAGGAACAATGTTCCAGTATAGGAACTTTGTTGCAGTGCAGGAAGGACAGTTTAGTGTAGGAAGGAATATATTTGAGGAAGACAAATATCCTAAATAGACTAATCATCAATCTGTCTCCTAACTACACTGAAGATAATATTAAATGTTTACTTCATTGATCAACATTGTTCACAATGAATTGAGAGTTCCTTTTATTTAAATTTTTGCAAATTACTTCACTTTTTTCCAGTTTCCAGAATGGTGCGGTGTCATTGTATTAACTAGTGCAGGTTGCTCAAGTCCTTCTATGTCATTTCCAGTGTTTCACCTCTAAGTTTAAGAACTCTCGGATTGACAATTAAATGTTAGGTTATTTCTTATGCCCAACAACATGATCAACCATATTCCAACAAGGTGAGGTTACGAGGAACCCAATGTTCTAACACTCGTTGTAAAATAGAATTAGAGGAAAATAAATTTACATAGCACTATCCTCAGTTTTTTTAGACTACAAGGCGATCAAGTACAATACAATAACCCTTCTATAAGAATTTTGAACAACACTACCACCGGAGTGGCTTAGGCATGTTGCTGGTTTTTTTCAAATACAACTAATACTAATACTTATAATAATAATAATAAATTAGAGATATTATAGAATCATTCTGATTTTCTAATAATAAATTATTTTATTATTTTATTTTATAATAATCAATTTAAATTTATTATCATAAAAATAATAGAGTATGAAATCTTTAGTGGACAATACTTATCAACTAGGTTAAAAACACTAAACTTAAATCGTTAAGGTAGTAATACTTAAATTTTGTCTATGAAATTTAAATAAATCAGAGATTTGTAAATATGTCAATTAATTGTAATTTATATTTACAATATGCCAAGCAATTTTCTCCATTGTTTACAATGACTATAATGAATTGAATTGACATATGTATATACTTGAAGTTGTATAAAATAGTACAAACATATGCAATAGTTCTCAAGTACATATCCCAACAACTGGATCGAAAATGGTTTAGAAAGGCCCAATCCAACCATCTGCCTTGTTGGTGACATAGTCAACTACTATTCAACTTAATGACCAACCCAAAAACTACTCAATTGACCTAATAAGAGGCCATGAGTTGGGTTTAGATACTAATAAATTCAATTCTTCCCCGCTTAACAATTTGAGGGAAAAATACACTAAAATTAAAGTAGGAACAATATTTCATTCAAAACTCTAGTTAACAAACATTTGAGTTAAAACTCCAACCAACTACTACAAGGAAAAATACCTTCTAGTGGAGGTTATAACAAAGGTTTTTAATGTTATAAAATTGGGAAAAATTGTCAAAAAAAACATCCGCTACAACATTCATTTGTGATAGTGGATGTTATAGCGGATATTATAATGGAACTTCATCTCAACTAAAAAAATCTACGCAGTCAGAGTGTTTTAGCGGATGCTTTTTTACAGTGCACTTTATGGAATAAATATCACCAATGTGATAAATATATAAATGCACCAGACTAAATACATAACAAAAAGAACCGAATTGAATGCAAAGAAAATTAGCGTGTAATATCTTACACACCAGTGTCAATACATAAAAAAAGGCCCTGGGGAATTCTTGTAAGGAACGACACTCTGGCACAAAAAAAATAATTGCAATCTTGGTGATTTTGTTTAAGCTTGTAGCGTTAATGTGTATTGTTTGTAGAAACACATTGATGCGTTAGGTATATAAAAGGATCAATATTGTTAGTTTTCATAATGCACTGGGGCTAGAAATAATATTTTGTAGGATCAGTGAGTTAGTTCTATGAAAGCACTTGTGCATTAAGAATTACAATGACCCGGGGCGTTAGTTGAAAAAAATATCAGTTCTTGAAGAAGTAAATGCTCCAATATTTTCAGTTTCTGAAAAGCACTCGTCATGCAAAAAAATGTCGTCATAATGCTTTTATATAATATAAAGCACTAGTGTGTTTTTGTTTATGGACACACCATTTTTTGTATGATATTTTCTTTTTTTTTGGAAACATTGACCTGTGACATTACAATTATTGTAATTTCTAAAATATGGTATTCATCAAAAGTCGACATATATCTTATAACATTATTCACATAAATTACTTTTTTTTAGTGCATTTGTATATGATGTTTGGATTAATTTGTTATATTATCATATTTCACATCTCTTCATTACAATATTTAATCATCCATTTATTTAATCAATGGTGTAATATTTGACAACGACATTGGATGACACAATAGAATACATTAAAATGTATTTTATTATATATCAATAAGAAAAACTTTGTCATAAAACATGGGATTGTTAATGGTAACTTCTTATCTTTCAATTGGGACACTATGTCCATTACATTAAACAAAATGTATGAGTTTCAGAGACAATTATTTCAAAAGATACCTCATTTTGGATTGATATCCAACTATATCATCATTCTTTGCTTAAATTGTTGTCATTTCTCGAGCTACTTCCATGACTTGGGTTATTTGGAAGATTTTTTTGTTAATTGCATTGATTCTTTTCGTTTTCTTGATCATGTTGCATATGAAAAAATAAAAATAAAGTTTAATGAAGGTATCTACATTGGTGGTAATGATGAAAATTGAATAAGTACTATACATCAATGTAAATTTAATAGTAATGTATGATAGCAAGAAGTGAATCATAATTGTGCACATGGTTTCAAATCCAAGTTTTATGTCTCGTTGTAACAATTTTTTTGCTGGCATAGTTCCATACTTTGTTTCATGCATGTTTTAAACCCCATTATAAATCATATATTTAATATAAGATAATTTTTTGTTCTATTAATTATAAAATCAGAGAAGTAAAACAACATATATACTTATAAATTTCATAATTAATTTTTTATATGCCACTAGAAAAATAGAGATGTGCACATACAAACAAAATAATTTCTATTACATTGAATCCCTCAATTACATGGTGTATTTATTGTGTTATTGAGATCCAACTGTTTCTAAAATGAGGGATTGTAGTTGAGAGAATATCTCAACTATCAAATCCACTCAAAAAACCAATCTCACCCAATTTATAAAGTAAGATTTATTCCAAGTTCCCCCTTTGATGCTTAGATTATTAAATAAGTCACAAATTACATATAAATCATATCAAATCTAATATGGTCTTCATCAACAATTATGTTCATTATGGGATCTCCTAGACGTTTCTCTTTTTCACCACCACATGAGTGACCACTTGATATTCATTTGAAGCATACCCACCTTTGACCATCATTGAGAAGCTTTTCAGAATTGACATTTCTTAACTACCTCGAATAATAGCTGATATATTGAATATCTCTAAGGACATGTTTCCATCCTGGTACTATGCACCAAAATACACACTTCCAATTATATAGGTAACCTATATAAATACAGAGCATATCCAACATCCAATTATGAAACCAAACTTTCATCACACACATACACACACTATAAATACTATAACTAATAGTTGTTTAGAAAAGCATGAGAGGCTTTGTATTAAATTCATAGTCACTATCATAGTGTGATAAGTCCCGAAGGTTGGCTTCTTGCATAACTTCAATAGTAGCTATATTAGTTGATTCCTTTAATTTACATTTAAAAGATATTTCGCACAAGACTTATAGTTGAAGGTTGTATTCCCATGTGTTTGACAGTTAAAACATTCTACGAAGTTACCATTTTTATTGAATGTACCCTTAGAGAATAATGCCATCTCATCATATGAGTTGTTCTCAGTGTTACCTGATTTCATCCTCATCTCTTCTAGTAAGAGTGTTGCAATCATTTCATCTAATGACCAAGTGGAAAATTGACTTAAGATAAACATAGCATTATCATAATTTGATTATAATATATTTAACAAAATAGCCTTATCATCTTCTTCTTCTATTTTTACCTCAATATCCTCGAGTTTCCTTATAATTGATTTTAGTTTATTTCTGTGTGTAGAAAATGATACCCCATTGTGGATTTTGAATTTAAATAACTACAATTTCAATGAGAAATTTACATTCATTGCCTTTTCCCCAAATATATTTCTTAAATGTTCCCATATTTGTGGAGAGGACTTTCCTAATTCTATAAGGTGAAGTTGTGAATATGAGAAAGATAATAATAGAATTAGATATTTCTTCCCTTCTCTACCAATTAACTAATTTTTTTAGATCCCGGGGTGTTGGTTCTATTCATTTACTAAGCCCCATAAGTTTTTGTGCATCAAATTCATTTGGAATTTCACCTTCTAGGTATAGAAGTTTGAACCATTGGATTTCTCAATAACTATTTGTTCGATAATTATAAAAAATAACTACTTTATAATTTTTATTACCTCGGATCTGCTGTTCACGACACTTGTTGATCAGGTGCTCAAAATTATGCCAAAAAATGAAAGTTGTTGGAATGGTGTGGAGCCTAAAATATCACATAGATCTCGTCGTTTTGAATTTTGCACAATTCATTTCAATGAAAATTTACACTGTATGATCCCAAAAACGCATTCTATCCACTTTGTCAAACATGCAAATTAAAAAAAAAAAATGCAGGACAACCTAGTTAACACTCCATACAGGTGATTGGGCATGAATACGTGGTAGGATGACTGTGAAGGTTTAATTGGTAAATGGATTGTGTTCAGCGAATGGAATTGTGCCAAGTGGCATGTTGTTATTGGTTTGAAATGGTGCAATTTGGTTGGGTGTGGTAGAGGCCAATCACAGGCTACCACGTGGCCTAGCCAAGGACTGCCACGTGGCAGCTCGAGGGCTACCAAAAATATGGTAAGGGTCAAATCATAGCCCTTGGGGGTTAAACACAAGTCATCACTGCCACAAGCCTAATGCATTATCACTGCTCCCGCACTTTATTCCTTACAAGACTATGGTTTAAACTTTGTTTTATTGTCACATGTATTCTGCCATGCAGAGAGAAGTTTGGGGTCTAGCCCTAGCCCTGGTCACCTCTGGGGGCGGGACCATGGGTGGTATGCTAGCCCCGCACCCCCCTCCCCCGCACTAAATGTATCCTCAAATATATACGCCATTGTCTCCATGTGTTCGTAGTTAACGTTAGATGCCGACGGTTAGGAGTAAACCGTGCGATGTTTTAATATATATATATATTTGAGGAATTTGTGGAGAAGTTAGTGCCAAAACTTGGCGAAGTTATAACTTACTCAGTTTTTGACCAAATTCAATGCAGAAAGAGGCTACATAGGAATTTTGGAGCTAATGGAATATGTTTCAGAGATTTGTGAGCATTGTAAACACATGTAATCACCCATTTGAGAATAATAGAAGAGGTTCAAGCCATTGGAAGTTGGAATAAGGAGATGTAGCCTAGGCGAGGTGAACTCCTTCATCATGTGATGTTTTTTTATTGTTTATGGTGATTTTCATGTATGCTAGATGCTATTGTTCAGTGTTTTTTTAATGTTATTTTTCTCAAGAAATTCACACAAAAACACATAAAAAATCATGTTTAACTTGTGATTTACCTCATAATCCTCAAACACTTTTTTTATATTATGAATTTGATCTTAGCACAACAAACACTAATATCCCATTTAGATCAAGTTGGTATGAAAGCACTAGGTTTACTTGTGAAAGGAGGATTTAATTTTTTTTAAAGTGTTTAAATTCTTACAAGGTTGAAGCTCAAGAGAGGAGAAGGAAATCTTGTTGGTGCAGGTTCTCTAGTTGGAGCAAGGTGAAGGAGGCCACAGTTTCCATGATATCCACCACAATATTCACCTCCAGTTACAATAGAGGCTTTAGTAAGCATGTCTCATCAAGGAGGAAATGATAACATGTCAGAGGATGAGAAGGCTTTTAGGAAAGCTTTCTTTTACATGAGAGAGATGGTGAAGGTCCCCTATGAAGAGAGGAATACAAGGTTGTAGGGTGAAAGCTACAGGCCTCGAAGACGAGATGGTTCTCCAGGAGGAGGAGTTATTGGAAATGGTGATAAGCCAACATCTACTCCACCATAATCCTCACCAAAATATTCACCTTCATATTCATCCTCTTCCACTACTACAACCCTTACTCATACTCATCAACATACCTCAAAGGGAATTGGTAAACAACCTTTCTTAAAACTTGATATTAAATTTGAGCTTCCTATGTACAATGGTGAAGTGAATGCAGAGAAGCTTCAAAATTGGGTTCGTTAGTTGGAGGTCTACTGGAGAGTTAAAAACCTTCAATATTATGATACAAAGATTCAAATATCTTCCTTGATACTGGAGGGTGCAACATTGGTATGGTGGGAAGCCAAGACACAAGAAGAGATGAAAAACTATGGTAAGATCTCAATCTCTTGGTTTCATTTAATTGATGCAATTAGAATGAAATTTTATCCTCTAGTATGTATACAGAAATCCATAATGGACTGGCATTATTTTAGAAAAATAAAGGGACAAAGTGTTCAAAATTATACACAAGATTTTTGGAGAAGAGCACTAGTTTCAGGTGTCAATTTATCTTCTCAAGACACTTTGTCAAAGAAAATTGGGGGTTTTCACATATATATTAGACATACTATTTTCATTTTCAATCCCACAAACTTAGATAAGCTTTGTGTTCAAGCCACACATCTAGAAGCAAGAGGAAAACATAGTGCATATGAGAAAAGTGATAGTTTCCTTGAGTATGAAGGTAAATGAAAGGGTAAGTTTAATGGAAAATGAAAGAGAACTAGTTCTATTAAAATAGATAAAGAGAAACTTACATGTAAACATTGTTCGAAAAATGACCATGATGAAGAACATTGTTGGCAACTCCATCCATAGTTGAAGCCCAACAAAATTAAAACCAAAGAGAAGGAGAAAACAACTACAATCCTTGAACATGACTTAGGTTCAGATTCAAAAGATGAAACCAAGATTACAACAATGGGTTTGAAATGTAAGAACATAGCAAGCACTAGTTATTCTAGTTGTTCTAATATAACTCAAGATGAATATACAAGAATTGAACTCTTTCATATTAGGGTTGTTTCAAATCATACCAAAATAGACACACTATTTGATAGTGGTTCTCAAGCCAAATTGATTTATGAAGAACTAGTTAAGAGGTTAAATCTAGAAAATGTTATACATCTAAGACCTTATACTTTAGGCTAGATATGAAAGAATGCAAACTTACAGGTAACAAGGAAGTGCATCCTAAGGTTTTCAATTAATTCAAACTTTCTTTACGAAGTTGAAATTGATGTAGTTCCACTTGAGATTTCAGGTATTGTTTTGGGAAGTCCTTATCTTTATGATAGGAGGGAAATATTTCACCACCATGAGAATAAGTACCACTTGTTGAAGAATGGAATTGAGTACATAGTTAGAGCACATAAGAAGAAGATGAGTTTCTCTTGCGCATGTAGGAGAAATGAAGAGAATAGTGAATGCAAGTCAAAATTTGGCTTTGTTAATGTTCAAGCATAGTGATGTTTTGAATGATAGATTTAAAGAAGTTGGATCAAATGAACAAGATAATTTCATTGAATTTTCTAATGTTTGTAATAATATGTTACAGGGCTCTAACATGTTGCCTTTGAAAAGAGGTAAACAATATGTGAAATATTTGCATCATTCCACATCATTGTTGAACAGTGATGAGAACAAGATGGCAGTGTTGAATAGTGAAAAAATCAAAGAAAAAGTGGCAAAGAAAAATGAAAAAGAAGGCATAGGTTCCATAAGTACTTATTTTAAGTTTCAAAATGGTACATGGCAATGGAAAAAACACTTTGTCAAAAGTCGACGCAAGTACAAGGAAAATGAAGCTAATAATTGCCAAGTCAACAGTGTTAGAGGTGAGAAATTTTTCAAGTTATCGAGCACTCAGACATTGAAGACCACAGAAGGAAAATGTTTATTTATTCAAGAATATTTTATTTTTATTCAAATTATGGGAAATCTCAGTATGATGATATCTACCACAACAAGACAGGATCTCCAGAATCAAGGAAAATGATCAGTTTTTATGAAAAGCTCAAATCGTTGAATGTAGGAAAATTCTAGTTGATTGAGACTAGAAGGGTGAGGGGGTTGTAATATCATCCACATGTTTAGTAATGAAAGATATTTTTTGGTCCAAAAGCTTCCAGTGTGGAGGTATGATTAGGTGCTCAAAATTATGCTAAAAAACTAAATTTATCGGAATGGTGTGGAACCTAAATGGCCTCGTAGATCTCGTCATACTGAAACTGACGCAACTGGTTTCACAGAAAACTGACACCATATGCCACCAAAAATTTATTATGTCCACTTTTTCAAACATGCAAATAAGAAAAAAATGCAAGACAACCCGGTCAGTAGTTCATACAGCCGACTGGCCATGCCTACATGGCAGGGCGTCTGTGTAGGTTTACTTAGTCAATGGACTGTCTTCGGCGAACGGAATTGTGCCAAGGGATACATTGTTATTGGTTCGAAATTGTGCGATTTGGTTTGGTGCGGTGAAGGCCAATCACAAGCCCACAAAAACTATGGTAAGGGTCACACGACACCCCGTGGGGGTCGAACACAATACCTCACCACCACAAGCCTAACGCATTACCACTACGCCTGCGTTTTATTCCTCACAAGACTATGGTTTAAAATTTGTTTTATTGTCATATGTGTTCCAGCATGTGGGGAGGGGGATGGGGTCTAGCCCTATCCCTCGTCACCACTGGGGGCAGGAGGTTACCCCCCCCCCCCCACACTAACCATAACCTCAAACATATATCCCATCGTTGTCATGTGTCCACAATTAAATATTAAATGATGATGGTTACGAGTAAAATATGCAACGTTTTCATAATATATATATATATATATAACCATATGTTTTGTGGTTTTAAATTTGGTTTTTAAGCCTTATTAGAAAAATTAAAGAGGTGACAATTTCACCTAGTTTTTGGTGAAATTCGCACTCGGTTAGCAGAATCACAGGTGGATTTGTAGGATGGTGCCGGTTTTTGAGGAATTTGTGGAGCAGTTAGTGCAAAAACTTCGAGAAGTCATAATTTACTCCGTTTTTGACCAAATTCATTGTATAAAGTGGCTACACGGGAATTTTTGGGCATTTTGGAGCCGATGGAATAGGTTTCAGAGCTGGTTGAGCATTGTAAACACATGTAATCACAATTTTGAGCATAATAGAAGAAGGCCAAGACATTGGAAGCTGGACCAAGGAGACGTGGCCCAGGCAGGGTGAAATCCTTCATCATGTGTTGTTGTGTTACTGTTTATGGTGATGTTTGTGTATGTTAGATGCTGTTGCTCAATGTTTTTTTTTTTTTTTATGTTAATTTTCTCAATAAATTCATATAAAACACATAAAAATAATGTTTAACTTGAAATTAACCTCATAATCCTCAAGTACTTTATTTATATTCTGAATTTAATCTTAGCACAACAAACACTAATATTCCCATTCAAATCACTTGTGACAGATCATGCAACTGACTCCTCTTCTTGACAAAAATAATCTAACAATAGGAACTTCTCTTGCTCTACCCAATTCTCAGCTTTTGGCAGTGTTGGAAGGCTCTAACTAATACTTGGAATAAAATTCAAATTAAGATTTTAGGAACTTTTATACATGCCTCACCTAAAGTGCAGATTTTTCTTTCTTGTCTCTCTCACTAAGCTTACTCGTGTTATTCTTTCAATGAACGGCACAAACTTAATTTACAAGGAAACACATTGCCTAACTATTCAATAATCCTGCAACAAGATGGCAACTCCTCCCTTTCTATCACACCATATTATTGCGTAAAACAAATTGATCCCCAAGTAGGCCGATTTGGCCGCACGTACGTCTTGATTTCACTAGCATCTCACATTCGTGATACTCGTTTCATTGCTGCCTATGTGTAGCAAAAGAAGGACTCACAATTATACTTCTAAGTTATCTTCCTTTAAGAGCTCAACTATACTTCATTATTATTCTCGGTCTGGACAACGAATATATGTTTTTAATTTTTAGCTGAAGAATTTCTAGTTAAGTGTCTTGATGCCATCTATAGCTATCATTTTGAGCCCCAATCTCTATCATTTCCAGGTGCATATGAGATATTTGGTCATGAATCTACCCCAAATTATGGTTGAGCTTTCCCGAACTACTGGATAAACACATGAAATTTCCACGTAGTGGTTGTGATAATAATTCCTCTCACATTTCCCTTGGTTCTCCATAAAGGAGTTAACCTATATACCAACTAGAAAAACACAGACGTGTGCACACATAAAAAAAAGCATTTCTATTACATTGAATCACTCAATTACACGGTGTATTTATTGTGTTACTGAGATACAACTATTTCTAAAATGAGGGATTTTAGTTGAGAGAATATCTCCACTATCCCATCCACTCAACAAACCAATCTCACCCAATTTCTAAAGTAAGTGGCATTCCAAGTATGCCAACATATACTCACATCCCATATTTAACCCAATGTCAATCAATTCTTTCGATGGGTCTTGTTTGTATGTTAGCACATATTTGAAGACATTCAAGGATGGTTGCTGCAAAAAAACTTAAAATATACAAAAATGAAACCTTGAGTTGTTATAAGGAAATATTAATAATTACTCACAAGTTTTGAAATCAACCATTTTTTTCCTTATCGTCCTGTATTATGTGCCAAATGAGTTCCATTTTGTTTTCTTTTCTACAAGAAAATTAATATTTAATGCTCTTTTTTTTTATATGTACAAAGTCAATCATGATTACATACATTTCAAGTACTTCATTGTTGAGATGGCTCCTCCTGTGATGCAATCATGTCTATTTCTTTGAGGATCTCCTTGTACACTTTTTGGACATTCCTATTGACATGTTTCATATATCAGCTCGTTGATCATTTGATATTTTCATAATCTTCCTAAATAAAGTAATAAACTATTTTTATATTCATATATGAAAACTAAATATACCAAAATTTATATTAATAAATGAATGGATTGTAGTAATATACACATTTAATTATATAAAATCATTTTAATTAAAAATATTACCTTTCAAATTATTCTTTTTTGTTGTTGTATATTTTTTCTATTGCAAGTCTGACATGTCTCATTGAACATTGCTCTAGAAAAGATTCGTGTAGTTTAGATATAATTTTGTTCTTAGAATCATTGAACTGGTTTTTTTATTGTAAGTGAAAAGTATGTCTATATGTTCATTCCACTAGATCCCTCATAGTTTTGTGAAAAAAATTATCCCTCATTTACATGTTTTATAAATTTTCTTTTCTTAGAATGACATTGATGTTTTCCCTCATTATTTCTCCCTGTAGAAAATTAAACATATATTAACTAATAGATTGTTTGAAACATGTTATCTAATATTCTAAAGTATATTTTTAATGAAAATTCAAAAAAAGAGATCATGTTGAATAATATTTTATCATTCACTTGATTCATCCCTCTGCAAATTTTCTATCAGACTTTTACGCTCTTTTGAAATTAGATTAGAAATAATATTATCAACCTTCTTCATTTTTTGGCTTTTAATGACACAAACTAACCAATACATATTACTTATTTACTTACATATAGTTCAAACATATTAATTTTGTAAAGAATTTACAAAGAACTTGTCTTCTATGTTTTTCTCGATGCGTTATCATTGTGTCGATCGATATTTTTTTATACTTGACACGTTCTCAGACATTTTTTTAATGAAATATGCATCCTGTACAATTCAATACAGAATCCACTAAATATATTTTATAAATAAATCAAATAATTTTCAGCCAAAAATAGCTCTGGTAACCAATGCATTTATTCAGATAAACACATTGGTGTGTTTAACCCATTAAACACTAGAAGTTTAATTGTTTGGAACCGTTAGGAAAAATTAATTTTAAATTATGAAGTTGTAAAATTAAATGCACCACAATGATTTAATAGTGCTATTTGGAATAAGCACGTTACTGCGTTATATTACACTACAAGTAGAGATGAACAAACTGGACAAAACCGACAGTATTATAGTATATCGATGTATTGTATTACACAGGTCCCACTGGTGTGTTTTATTACACAAGGCACACCATGGAACATATATTCGTTTTTTTTTAAACGAACAAGGTTGACAGGGTTTGGATCTAATTCAATATGTGATTCCCATACTTTACATGTCAAATGTCCTACATTTAGTAAGTACACAAACCCATTAAATAGGAAATGAATAAAATGAAAAAACCTAATTGTGAAGTGGTAGAGGAAATCAAATCCTAAGCTGAAATTTTGCATGAAGAAGCAAGGGTTTAAGATAAGTATTTCATTTTTTTTGTTTTTTTTTTGTTTTCTAAATTTTAATCATATTTAAATAGGAACAGAGATCGTAAAATTATTTACTAGTAAAATCTATAGCAAATTATTTATTATACATGGTTTTTAAATTTTAATTTTGAATTGTGAATAAATCTAACGGAAATTATAAAAGATTTTAACAATATTTTTTTTTCTATCAAAGTTTTTGAGTGAATCACTATACCCTTCAAATTGTCATCTTTTGTAGTTCCAATTTTTTTTTTCTTCAAAGTGCTCCAATTATGTCTCTCTTGAAAATGATCTCTTTTAATTAAACCCTAATAGAAATTGTAAAAAAAATTATTAATAACATAAAAATAAATTTTACAAATTTTGCTATGTAGGGTTTTGCCAGTGAATCACCATACCTTTTAGCTTGATCTTCTAAATAGTTTTTGTTTTCCAAAGTATTTTGTAGTTTCACAATTCTCCTAGTATGTCTCTCTTGCAAATCACTTCCTCGAAATTTTGGGTAAAATATTGAGACAGTGAATAACTTTTTACCATTTAAAAGACTATGAAATTAGATTTCGAAAAATCCACGAAAAATCAATTGTTGCTAATTTTTTAATTTTAAAAAAAGGAAAAACAAATCACATTTTTTTTCAATATCCAAACATCGTTTTGTTCAATAGTTAAATTACTTGAGCACGATACAATTTTCTTTTCGAAATCACGAAGTAATCTTAGATTAAATTTTTTAATGCAACGATGTTTTTATTTAAAATAAACGGTGCTCTAATTGTTATAAGAGCATTGAGTTGGTTGGATTCATTTTTATTTTCTAAAACCCATAAACAAGTGCGTAGTGGCGTCATTTTTGTTTTAAACACATCGTTGTATTTTTGTACACGAGCAATAATATGATAAAATATATTTTTTTCATAATGTCAAAAATTAGTGTAGGTATTATTTGAACGCCCAGGTGTTAGTATTTTTTAAACGCATCAGTGCACTTTGTTCTGACAAGCGTACCAATATTGTTTAAAATCTATCTAATTATTTTTTTTCACATAAAATGACATATTAATCTCAAATTATCCTTTATGATGCATCCATATGAATTGCATTAGTTCATAGTATAAATTTTTCTCTTAAAGTCACCTTATTATTGAAAAATGGTTTGAAAACTATATTTAAATTCAAATTATGGTTCTCGAGATTAATTTTAGATATGCACACAAAATTTTATTTCTGATTTTTCTCAAATGCAAGGACAAAATATCAATAATATCAAACAGCCAATTCTTCAAATTTCAGCTCGTTCCATATTTTTGATCAAACTCCTTCATGGACTCCCTTTCCATCTCCTATAAGTTAAAATTTTATTTATATTTAAATTATATAATTGAATTCATTTATTTTAATCCATGTCAATTTGAATAAAAATGTATCCAAATTTGCAGTATCCTAATTCAGAATCGAGTCCAGATGTTGAAAATATTCCTCCATTTAAAAAATGTTGGAAGTTCTTATTAGGATCAACATATCAAAAGTAGTTAGTATATGAAAATGAACAACCTCTTCACCATGCCAATTGGAACATGGCATCTTCCAATTGCAATCCTGGATCAACGATGGTAATAATTTTTTATTATAATGTAATTTCAACAAAAAAATCGTATTGACATGCTTACTAATATCATTGATATTATACTAATGAAGTTAAATATTTTTTGAAATTAGATCAATTCTAGTGATGATGGATGACCTACCTACCATCTTCTGGTGCACCCCACTACAATGCAAGCTTGAGAGAAGACAACATTAAGAGCAATACTCGAAGAGGACGCATAAAAATAATGGTTGAATCAACCACTTATTCAATTCCTACTAAGTCCAAATTCACCAATTAGGAATGACTACAACAACAGTAGTTCTTCATCACACGTTTATAATGGAGGTAAACAAATAGAGTTTCGTTAGGATCATTACTTATGGGATATGACTACCATGGAGGCAATTTCATTAGATGCATTCCAAAATGATGATCTAGGGGATGATTCTAGTATCATTGATGTATTATTCGAAAGCCTGAAATCTTCTTCTGCCACCCCTCTCTTTAGACCTGACGGCAAGTCAAAGTATACTCAAATGGGTACAACAATGTTGTTGTACAACTTGAAAGAAAATTTTGGCATTTTGAATGCATGCTTCTCTAAAATATTGAGGTAATTCACATGCATGATTGATCAAGTCACTTTTAAATGGTCGTACAAAATATTGAGGTAATATTGAGGTAAACAACCATTTCTCGAAAATATCAAGGTAATTCATCTGCATGATTGATTGAACATTAAATATTGACATTGTACAATTATATTCCCCATCAACTATAGGTTATTCAAATATAAAGTTTTCCTGAGTGATACTGTCCTATTGGGTAGCTGTGAACAGAAAAAATAGTTGTTGAAAAGGTTTCTTGTTGAGTATATATCATATCATGCATGTTCAAATGAATGTATTCTATATAGAGGAAAATATATAGACAAAAGGATATTTTTAAAATTTGGGCATGATAGGTACTGTAATAAAAAAAATGGGTAAATCACATGGTCCTCCTCATAAGATATTGAGGCACATAAGATATTCAAAGACTCTTTTGTTACAAATGTTTAGCTACATTACAGAGATGGCACGCCTCACACAGAAGTGAGTTAGGATTTATGTGAATCCAAATAGATTCAATCACCATGAAGCATATAGAGGATATATGGCCTCAAAAATTCAAGGATGAAGTACAAAGTCTACGAATCAGCATAGCCATGGATGGCATAAACCCATATTCTCTCCAAAATAATAACTATTATTTTTGGCTTGTTGTTGTGATCAATAACAATATCCCCATGGTTTTCCATGAAGAATTAACATCTTATGTTGGATCTCATAGTCCCTAGTAAAATAAAAGTGAAGAATATGGATGTCTACTTACAACCATTGGTAGATGAATTGAAGGTATTATGGGAAGGGATACATGTGTAAAATGTATCAAGATCCATCACAACAGAGATGAGTTTTATGTTGTATGGAATATGTGTTTACACCATGCACGATTTTCGAGGCTTAGGATTTTTCTCAGGTAAATTACATTTTTATTGATTTGTTTATATATGTAGCAATATTATTTCGCATATCAATTTAACTTTTTTGAAATCTTTTAGATATTCATGGTCGCTAATGTTCCTACGTGTATACAATAATTTTGCAAGTCTTATAAAAAAAGGTTGTCATGGATGTAAATGTTGTGTACCTTCTCTTAAGGATAGGTGGTTCTACCACCTACAAAATCCAGTGTATGAATGCTCTAGGGTATTCCTCTCGAAAGAACACTGTTACATAAGAGAAAAAAATGTTTTCAATTCTAAACTAGAGAGAGCCCAAAGGCCTGTAATAATGACACCAGCTAAATGGCTTGTAGAATTCGAGAGAGAGAAGGAGAAGGATTTTTCATAAATTTTCAATTCAAATGGGGAGCATATGTCTGATAATCCATAATTCTTTGACACCTACGTTGAGAAATTTCCCATTGGGATGAAAAGGAAAATTTTCGTTTATGAGCTCTCATATTGGGAGCATCTTAATATTACTCACTTAATAGATCCCATGCATATATTTAAAAATGTTTCATCTTCTTTATGTAGGCACATATAATCGAAATAAAGTGACACACTGGTTGTTAGCAAACATCTTATTTCTTGAAAAACTAACAAGAAACATTAGAAAAGTTAAGAAACTAGAGGAGAGGTTGGCTTATCTTGGTATTTCAAAGAAGGTGATGTCCCATGGATTTTAAAGAAAGATGATATTTCTTTGGAAAAGGAAATTATAATGAGTTGGATGATGCCTTCTTTATATGTGTCTTCAATACAACGCTGCTTCACTAGTAAGACCGTTTGTCAGGGTTGAAATTGCATGACCATTTGAACCTTCTAAGAGTGTGTATGCCAAAATAATTATTTTATTATTATTATTTTATTTTTTTTATGTAATGGGATACTTTATAATTAATTTTTATATAATATACTATTTACTGTGCAGTGTCATTATCCTTTTCTCTTGCGTGGGTTTTTGAACCATGACTTCCCCCAAGAACTACGATGTTCCATATCTAAATTGTCTAAACTTGTATATTGGATCACATCAAAAAGGATTCGTATTAATGTTAGAATTGTAGAGTGGCATCAAGAGATATGTGAGATTGTTTTTATGTTTGAGAAGGAATTATCGATGAGTTTCATGGACTTGCAGTTTCATCTTCTAATTCACCTAGTAGATGAGGTTCAATTAGTTGGGGTAGTTCCTTCTTGTTAGATGTTCTTCTTGAAGAGGTACATGAATAATTTGAGGGGTTTTATTTGACAAAGGGAAAAATCCAAGGGGTTTATGGAAGAGGGGTATATATCATATGATTATTTTTATTATTTAAATGAGTACATCAATCAGATCTTCAACACACTACGTGTAGATATTTTGGATGATGAAAGGGATGAAGAAAAAAGCGAAGGGAAGCTTCTCGAAACAAATGGAAAGAGGCACATGATAAAGACTAAGTGCAGGCTTATCATTTGTCAAATTAATACACAATAACTAGTCACACTAAAATTCATATTAATGCATATTTTGATCTCATACGTACTCTATGTTTGTGTGTGTGTGTGTGTGTTTTGGTTTGATTTCATCAGCAAATATATATATTCAATCCATCAAAAAATTCATTCTTTATAATATAGAAATGACACAACCATAGGTCACATTGTACAAACAAAAGAGGAGGAAATGGGACAGTGAAAAGAAAGAATTCAAATGGTTGAATGATAGAAGTGTGCCTTATCCTGATAATTTAGAAGAAAATATGGAAATGACATGTCCTAATACTTGGTTTGTTGATCAAATCAGAGAGAATTATGGTGCATTTGGTCATTATCTGTGTGCTAAAGGGGATGAACTAAACATAAGGATTGGGTGCAACGACTCAATAATTATAATCTCTTAGTATACAATTTTAACTTCATATTGTACCTTTGAATTGTAACATCTAGATATATATATATATATTTTTAATTATGTTCGGGTTATTAGACACATGACACTGTGATTTTTTCACTTTTTTATAGATGCATTTATTCCCATATATATGGGCATATGGATATCTTTTAGCATGGAGGATGTCTATGATGGATGCTTGACACAACATTGTGGATTGGAAGTTGAGTTTGACCAATATAGTAATGCTAGCCACTGTGATGAAAACCTAATGCAAGGGACGTTAGGTTACATTGGAAATATAAAATAGATCATTCAATTGGACTTCTCTTCATTCCAATGTGTTATTTTTAGTTGCAAGTGGTGGGAAACCTTTGATTGGAATAATGTAAAGGAAGATCATGATAGTGGGTTGATATCTATGAACTCCAAAAAGATGTGGCATGAAGATAGGGAGCCTTATGTTTTCCCAAAACACTGCAACAAGGTGTTTTTTTACTAAGATGTGTTGGATAGGGATTGATGGTTCGTATTAAGACACGACCCAAGATAAAAACATATTTTTGAGAACATCATTGTTATCATACCAAGCGATGAAGATAATTAGGGTGATGAAAATGGAGAGTGAGATGTACTTGTGTTATTTCAATTTTTATATTATATTTGTATGTTTTTGTTTTCTTTATTTCACTAAATATATTATTTTTTTATTCATCTTGTTGGAATTTTATAATATAGTTGGTAATATTCACAAATGTTTTTACACATTTTTTTTACAATGGAAACATTTTTACACATAAAACTAAGTATTTCCAATTGTGTACAATATCTATGATAATAATGATTCAAGGTCAGAACCCTTCTCAAATATGAAAATGAGAAAAAATAGTGAATTTAGAAGTAAATTTGAAGATTTAGTCTCGATTTAGATACTTATTGGTTTATTAATGAGTTCACTCATTTTTTATTCTTGTTTAGTTCAAAATCAATATAAATCAGCATGTAGTGATAGCTCTATGAGGACTTTAACAATGCAAAAATTATGTATTAATATGTAAGATTAAATTCTTGATATGAGAGGTAAAGTCATGTTTACGGTATTTAAATTATAGTTCTTGCAACATTATGTAAACTAAAAGGAAGTCTTATGCATGAAATAAAATGTTGATTACATATTTTGTGGACCATAAGAGAAACAAATGGGTTTACATGGTTGCATGAGAGGTTTTGATTTTTTCTTCGTGGATAATGGAACAATTTTGACTTTTATTTTCGATGGTAATTATAAATAAAAGTTGAACTAATAAATATTTTATTGCTAAGAATTAAATGATAAATAATGTAATGGTGATTAAGAGGCATCTGTTTGACTGTCAAATAGACTTGGTGATGCATTTTTATTTCCTATTTAGATTATGTAAAATAGATGTATATTTTTATGTATTTATAAGTAATTATTTAAAGTAGACATCATGTATTTATCATTATGAAAATGATGTAATATTAGCAAAGAGAAATGTGAAAACATGAATTTTTGTAATTATATCATGATAAGTATGTGGAAAAAATAATATTATTTCATTTGTTCATTAAGAAATGGTCAAATTTATTAATTTTCAAAAGTTTAAATCTAATATAGTATCATTTTTGTATTATTTAAATCATATTTATTATTAAAAAGAGTTAAACTTAAACTAGTACAATAGAAAATAAAGAACCAAATAGCACCAAAATGTTATATCTTTATTACTAGAAAAAAATTTCACTTGCCTCTTTAAGGGAGAAATTCCAATAGAGAAAATACTTAACTACAAATAACTTCACAAGTCTTATTTTACATTTCTTGATCCTCATATTTAGAGACAACTTTCTAATTTAAATTGGTAAGAGTTGCTATAAATATTAAATTTAAATTTCTTGAAAATATCATAGATTTAGTAATAAATTAAATTCTATAAAAAGAGAATACATGTAGCCTATGCTCGGATATGTGTTCACATGAACATTTCCTAGCCTCTGCTAGAGTCATTTAACTTGGAATACCATGATACAGTTTGGACACAACCCATCGACTATGAAAATGTGTCGTTCAAATGTCGCCATTGCCACGAATATTGCCATCTCTTTTGATATTTTCTGCTCACATTAGTAGAAGAGAAGCAACATGTCGAGACCAAGGATGAGGATGGTTTTCAACCGGTAAGTCTGAGATGAGGAAAAAATACGCGGAATCAGCAGCCTCAACGAGGAAGTTGCATAACTTAACCTGCAAAGGCAATGCCAACACAAAATGTGGCTCCAACGAAAATGAATAAAATCATGGAATAAAATCCTTTCATAATATTTGGGGAGATGAATAAACTTGGAAATGTAGAAATCCAAGAAAAATAAATGGAAGTCAAAATCGTGGATGTGGATCCATAGAAAATCAAAGGAGTAGAAAATCCAACTCCGAAGAGGAAATGACTAGAATACCTAGAGGAAGACTATAAGCTCTAGGATATTTTTAATCCACACTAGAGTAATATATTTGAAGTGGAGAAGAATAACATCATATTAGGTGCATATGAAAAAATTATGTTGGATTTCTTTATAGTTTGGGCCAAGGAATATGTCAAGGAAATCCCCTCCAACTAGATGGTGCACTTACAAAATTTATTTACATAATGGTGTGCCATATTTCCCAAGACAAATGGGGAATCAAGACCACCTATCCATGGTAAGGAGAGTGGACAGTTTATTCTTTCCCATTTGGATCCACTCTAAGTGATTAAAAAATGTAAAAAGGGATGAAAATAT
The DNA here is from genome assembly GCA_034641835.2 of Pinus albicaulis. Taxonomy (NCBI): domain Eukaryota; kingdom Viridiplantae; phylum Streptophyta; class Pinopsida; order Pinales; family Pinaceae; genus Pinus; species Pinus albicaulis. The sequence goes on from CM076570.1 coordinate 521,019,337, forward strand.
TCAAAGGAAGCTCTGACGAAAGCAGGGAAATTTTTGCTGAACTCTGGCCAGATGAGTCAGCTTATAGAATACTACCCTAGAAACCTCCACCTTACCCAATGAAAATAATCTCATGGAATATTTTGGGTTTAAATAGTAAAGGTAAGCTTTGTTACTTAAAACAAAAAATCAGTAAGGATAAACCAGAAACCGGGCTGTTTCAAGAGACCAAAGTTGGAAGTGACAAAATGGTGGACATTCTTCAAAAATTTTAATGAGGAAGACAAAAAATGACCATCGACACCAAGGGTACTGTAAGTGGTACTGTAGATATTTTGGATCCCGAACATGTGATATTATAATATTTTCTTGGAGTAGTGCATAGCTTGACAGGACAATTCAAGTGTATAGGTTTGGAGGAGTGGATCGATATGATGAAAGTGTACAATCCCCCAATCCCCAATCTAAAAGAGTAATTTTTGAAAGAAATAAAGGAAATTTGGGAATCCCACCAAGAAGTTAGGTGGATTGTGGTGGGTGATTTCAATATGGTATGCTATCTGGAGGAGAAAAAGAGTTGGATTCAATGAGCTGATCCTATATATATAGTCTTTAATGAGACAATTCAAGATCTAAAGCTTATGGATGTAGATTCCCACAATGACATTTACATTTGGAATAACATGAGGGAAGGCCATTAGAAAATTTCTAGCACATTAGACATTATCCTCATCTCTGAAGAGATAATCCTATGAGATATACATATGGAAGTAATGATCCTCTCAAGTATGGGGTTGGATCATTATACTATCATGATGGAATTAGATCTGAAGTTAGTGCCCATGAATATACCTTTCATATTTGAGAGTTTATGGATTCGACATCCAAGATTTGTGGATAAAATTGAACAACAGTGGAAGGAAATTGATGTCCAAGAGGGGAATAAAATGCAAGTCTTCTAATGCAAGTTGAAAGAGCTAAAACTCAAAATAAAAATATGGAATCGATAGGAGTTTTGAGATATATTTATGGAGAAAAATAATCTCGAGGAGAAAATGGAATCGGTCCAAATAAAATCATAAGATAAGGTCGCTCAGAGGATTTAGAAAAGAAGGAGGGTAGGATCATACAAGAGATTAAAGAACACTGCAAACATGAGGAGGTGCTCAAGCGACAAAAGTCTCGTATCTTATGGTTGAAGGATGGGGAAAATCATACAAGATTCTTTCATCCCTCCATAATGAGTCATAGGGAGATCAAAAAGGTTTTCGCTCTCACCTCCAATGATGGAACCCGATTAGAAAATCATCAGGAAATGGCCTAAGGATTGATTTCCCATTTCTCAAACCTTATGTCAAAAGGAACCTAGGATAGATTGGATTCCACCATTCATGTCACAAATCGCATCCCACGATTAATATCCTATGAGTAGAATACAACTTTGATGAGGGAAATATATTTTAAGTAAGTGGAGGGAGTATTCAAGGAAATTACCAACAAAAAAATTCCAAGTCCTGATGGATTCACATCTGAATTCCTTAAATCCTAGTGGCATTTCCTTAGCATAGATATAGTGTCCATGGTAGAAGAATCTCGAAAAATTAAGCAAGTCTGGTCAAGGTTAAATGTGGCCTTACTCACCTAGATCCTAAAGACGAATGCAACAAGTGACCCAAAGGGGGTTCCACATGATTTCGCTATGTAATGTGATTTATAAAATCATATTTTCAATCATAGTTCGATGATTGAAATCCATTGTGCACCACATTATTAATCCAGAACAACTAGGTTTTGTGGAGGGAAGTACAATTATTTACGAGATTGTTTCAGTGCATGAAATTTTTCACTCTGTGAGAAACTACAAAATCCAGGAATGTTGGTCAACCTAGATCTCTCCAAATCCTATGACTACTTGAGTTGGAAATTCCTCTCTTATACCCTGGCCATGTTCAAGTTATATGAGCACTGGATCTGTTAGATTCAATCATTAATCTCCACTCCCTTCTTCTCAATCCTCCTTAATGGATCCCCCATGAGTACCTTTCATCCCTCCAGGGGTCTACGTCAAGGTGACCCCATTTCTCCCTTCCTATTTATCATTGTGGAAAAATGTTTAGGGAAACTAATCAGGGGGGACACCCAACCTGGGAAGCTTAAAGGCTTGAAATTTCTAGGCATTGAGTTCCCAATGACTCACTAGTAGTTTTTTGAAGGTAACTCGCTTTATGGAGAGAATTCAATTCCTGAAGCTCCCACCCTGGGTGAAATCCTGGAGGATATTAAGGAATAATTAGGTATGGTTATCAATAAGGAGGATTATAAACTATATCTTTTAAGACTCTGAATCCCATTCAGCAAAATTTGGCTCGTATTATGATATTTTCCATTAACTCACCCCCCAAAAAGTATCCTAGGGTTCCCCTTGTGGAAAACCCCCTAAAAATTTCCTGTTTGAATGAGTTTTGCAGTGAAATCATGAAGAAATTGTCCAAATGGACTTTTCAGGTGTTAAAATTGGCACGTTAGGCCACATTTTTTAGGGCAGTTCCTTAGGTGATCCTCATATATATCAATTGTTAGTTCTCCTTGCCCCCAAAGGAATCTATTAATATATTGTTTTCATCTTTCGAAAATTCCTAAGGCAAGGTTCTAGTTCACAGAATAAATGGGATTTGATATTATGGGATAATTTCTACTCTCCAAAATCCTTTGGGGGGTTGGGTTTGAGGGATATAGAGCTACTAAAAAATTTCATGGGTGTTAAACTATGATGGCAGCGGATCAAAGGAGGCACAAAACTATAGAAACAAATCTTAGCTAGGAAGTATAGTCAAGGAGGAATCCTAATGGAAATATTGAGATCTACAGAACTGCCAGCAAGGTTGGCACTATGGAAACTTTCTCGCAGGAATAACCACCTCATCAAGGATCACTTATTTTGGGAAATACAAGATTGGAACTCAACGTATTTCTGGGAGGAATCGTGGTAGAAACTTCCAAAATTTGGAAAGGAATAATGATCTAGTATCAATAAGAGAAGCCCTGAGAAATCGAAATGTCGGGACAATTATTGATTATTGAATATGAAAAAATTCCAAAGGAGACTACAGATTATGGAAGACTAAATTTGAAACAAGACATTGAATAATGGTCAACCATTAGCAAAATTATCCACGAGCGAAGAATCCCAATATCCAGAAATCCAAACCATTTAAGATGGGGATATCGAGCACAGGGCTCTTTTTCAACTAAAGAAGACTATTATATTATGGTGAATCACATCTCTTTGCCTCGAGAGTTGATATGGAAAAAAATATGGGGATAAATTTTTTTACTAAAGTTTTCTTATTTTTTATGGCTGGTAGGCCACAATCAAATTCTTACATGGGATGACCTCATTAAAAAGGGGTATGTTGGACCATAATGGTGCCCAATCTACCAAAATCAAGAGGAAAAAAATGGAACACTTATTGAATAACTATTAGGAAGTAGAGATTTTATTGGTCGAGGTGGAAATCACGTTTGGAAACTTGGATCGCAAACGCAACAACCTGGTTGACACTATAGAGTAATGAAGGGTGTCCTTATTAAAAAACCATACTTTTGACAGATCCTGAGTGTTAGTCCTGGAATGATTCCTTTCGAACATTTGGAAAGGTCACAATTATTATTATTATTATCCAATTTTTAGGTCACAGCCAAGCCATAAACCAAATTGGTGTATGAGACCCCCTTATTTGTGGGAGAAGGGACCCACCTTCTCGCAACGATTTGACTGCTAAGTCTACGAAGGCATACATACTCTACCCCCCTCCAGTTTTGAACCTGTGACCTCAATACAAGAATTTTTAAAGATCAAGAACCATCAACTTATTTTATTTGGAATACCACCAAAGAAAATATCTTAGAATCTATTCTGGCAGAAATTTGGAAGGATTATGATTAGAAGGCTGACAGGGAGGAAGCCTTGATACTCTTGAAATTGAACCTTTCTTCGATAATGTTGTTCCATCATCTCCCTTCTAATATAAATTGAACCTTTCTTTGGTAATGTTGTTCCATCATCTCCCTTCTGATAGGAGTATGCAAGTTGACTCCCCATCTGTTTTCATTCCCCATCTAGAGGGATTTTTTAAAATAAGTTTTGGTGGGGCCTCTAAAGGGATCCCACGATCTGTAGGGTATGGTGGAATTCTTCAGGATTAAAAGGAAAATCCTTCGAGCATCTACATAGGATATTGCGGATCAACGAACAACAATGTTGCAGAACTAGAAAATCTTAAGAAAGGGCTTCAACTGGCTTGGAATATGGAAATATCCAAGATCCAATTCATAGGGGACTCTATCCTAGTCATTAATATGGCTCAAAAAATAATTGATCGCTCCCTCACCTCCAAATTAGTTAAAAGTTGGTGATTGGAGTCTTATACATCAAGGATCGGGGATCTGATTCATCTATTCCCGTATGTAATGATTGTACATACAATATGAATAGGGAATAATGTGGTAGATTGACTAGAAAATTGGGGTATCCCTGAAGGCCACCAAGATTTTTCCTCTTGCTGGCATACAATCTTGGGCTCTTGTGATTCAGATCCAGGAGATATAGACATTATAAATATATTGGTGTATGAGGTAAATTCCTCCCTGCTAGGGGTGACCAACTTGGTAAGAAAGTCGTCTCAGAGCAATTCACACCCTCCCACGCTATTCTAATGAATTCATTGTGTGGAAAATACAAGAGGTTGGGTAGCCTATGGAAGAATGTTCTCGATATCTGGTTATTCTTATTCCCCTGGTGATAGTTGTGGTGTGCAGAAACGTTGTTTGGTAGATGAACAGTTGTAGTTTGGAAGGTTGCGCTTGTTTGGTTCATTCAAAGGGTCTCTCTAAAGAACTAAGTTGGGTCTTAGAATTTCTCTCATGGTGGCATGCAAAGGAAATGTTGCAAGTCTGAGCTGATGAAGTCATAACTTGGGATCTTGTGCCAATGATTGAATAGGAAGTGGCTTAGTCTAGCCATATTGTTCCTACCCTTGACTTAGCAAGTGGGTGTCTTACCTCGTGACCTCAACTCTGGAGTTTGAAGGCATCGGCATACGTAATTTTCCCCTTTTGGTTAATTTTACTTCGGGTGCATGTGAATGTTTTCCTTTTTTGGCATGGGAAACAATATGAGTAGTGTATATTGAGTCTGAGGTATTCTCGTGGGTGGTTTGGGTGTAAGGGAGGCTTCTTTCTTGTGGAGGGAAGTTTGTGCACTTGGGGAGAATTGTTATTGTCCTCGAGTGGTCATAACTCTAGGGCTTTCTTGTCTCTTGGAAGTCCAAAGGTGCAGTGTCTGTTGAGGAGGGACTGGGTGGCATCGAGCCACGACGTCATTGTATCTTTGCTTCAAGGTATTTTTCGATCCTAGTTTTTGTTGATCAGCGGTTGTCATTGATGTCAACCCAAGCAGCATCAGGTGCTAACCCAATATTTCATGGGAATTTTTACCTACCAAATTAATATATTCTGGGTCAATAATTCTTTTGATGGTTTCTAATTATCGAGATGTTTCCATTGATATATGGCACGCCATGTAATTCTTCACGGTTTGAGAGATATTCATGTTTGAAGTTTGTACCCCCAGTTAGTGGGCTAAAACCCCATGGGGTTGGGGCATGGGTCATTGAAAAGTCATAATTAATATTTTAAGCTCCTAAAATCCCTCCCACGTTCACTTGTTGAAGCCCCTCTCAACTTAAGAATTTATATAAATTGTGATCTTCATTTCCTCCTTATCCAAGGGATTTCGCCATCTAAAACAGGTCATCGTGGCATTTTCGCTCTAAAAAATTTTCTACGAAGGTTCAGAAGCTGAAATTTTTATGAGGAAAAGCTGAAATCCGAGGAAGATGTTGTAAAAATTTCATATCAAGGTGCGCAACATTTTTGGAGATATGATATGTGGAAGTCAGGGTTTTTGCAGGCTCCTTAAATTCATCTCAAAGAAGTGACCTTGGTAAAATCGTCATAACTCTCTCTCCGAGTATCAGATTGAAATTCCGTAAAAATTAGTAGATAGTGCACAATCTTTAGTTTTTTCTCTATCAATTTCAGAACCAAATGAAGAAACAGTGACACGTGGCATGTCGTACAAGTGCGCTCTGCTGAAATAGTCCATAATTAGGGCATTGTGAGAGATTGGGTATAACTCTCTTTGAAGAATATAAAATTGGGTCGAATTGTGGCATTGGAAATAAAACTCAGAGGACTACTACAAGACCTAAAATCAGATATTGAGGATCTGAAATAACAGAGATACACCAGATTCAATATCGAGCTCCTAGAAGGCAAGAAAAATCTAGATCATGTGTTGTCAAGGATTGCAAAGGACCAGAATTTCTACGGCAGAAAAGAAAAACAAGGTGCAGCAGAGGGTAGCATGACAAGATCAGAAACTAAGGTGCATAACAGCAACAATAATTTCATCATATGAAGTCTTAAAGTGGGCAACACTGCATAGAATCATTGTAAAGGTATCATTGTACTTAGTCATTGTAAATACATTATTGTACAAATTGTACTAGTGTCTATCTTCCAAGGGTTGAAGAGGCAGTGTTGGGAGGTCTAGGATCATCATTAGGTGGTTGTGTCAAAGTTTGGGTTATGTTCTAGTATATATTCTTCTACATCATTCTTTATCATTATAAAGTGGACCATTTTTCCTGGTACAGGAGAATTCTTCTTTTATTCTTCTATATGGTGGTAGGGTGGTGCTAGGGTGAGTTGTAGCTCATTGTTTGTTGAGGCATCCATTCAGTTGACTACTGAAGAATCTCGAGCGTTGGAGCATCCATCCAGTGGGAGATGGAGAAGAATGATTTTCTAGATTCTAGGAAGTTGGAGCTTTATTTTCAATTGGAGTTGAATATTAAATAATTATTAGAAAAACATTAGGTGGTTTCTGTTCCGAAGTGGGTTTCAACCGTAAAAGCTATGTGCATTTGTGTTCCTTTTTTTTACTGCTATCATTGTACAAAACACTGATAATAATTGAAGATTAACTAATGCTCTAATTGAAATAAATATTGATTCACCCCCCCCTCTCAGTATTTCAAACAATTGGTGTTAGAGCTTGGTTCCTTCAATAGCAATTTAACAGCTAGAAGGAGGCCATGGAGCTTACTAAGAATGGCGTACCTCTATTCAATGAAAATAATTATGCACTATGGAAAGGAAGAATGGAGGTTTATCTCTTGGCGCAAGGTTATGAATTATGGGACACTATTAAAAATGGATTTACATCAACCGCGGATGAACAAGGTAAGAATAATTTGGTAAATGATACAAAAGCAAAGAATATTATTATTAGTGGACTTATTGAATCTGCTTATCATAAGGCGTTAGGTTGTAAAACCTCCAAAAATTTATGGGACAAGCTAGAGAATATATATGCAGGGGACTCAAATGTTAAAGAAACAAAGCTTCAAATCTATAGAACAAAATTTGAGCAACTTAGAATGAAAGAAGATTGCAACATTGTTGCATACTTCCAATACGTTGATGAAATAACCAACACTCTGGAAGGATTGGGAGAGCCTGTTGACGAGAAGAGTATTATACAAAATATTCTTAGAATGTTACCAGGAAGATTCAACCCAAAGGTATCAGTCTTAGAATACATTGAAAATCTAGACAAACTCAACAAAGAGGAATTACATGAAGTTCTCATAGCATATGAAATGAGACTTGATGAAGAAGAGGGTACTTCGAGGGTACTTTGCATCTAGAAATTGCGTTCGTTGCATCTAAGAAAAACAATAAGGACAAGAAACCTTCAAAGGAAAAGACCTGCACCTGCAAGTGTGAAGAAAAGGAAGATGATGAAGAAGGTCTTTCAGATGGAGAATATGCTTACTTTACGAGAAAACTAAAAATTGGTAAGAGACAATTCAAAGGTAAACGTCCATTGATTTGTTTCAACAATAATAAGGTTGGGAATTTTGCAAAGAAAAAAATGTCTAAGCAAAAGTAATGGCAACTCAAAAGGAAAGAAGGGTTCTAAGAAATTCAACAAGAAAGGATTCAAAGGGAAACGCATTTCTAAAGAAGATACGTCTCATCATCCGATGAAGACAAAGACAAGAAGAAGAAGCCAATGAGAGAGTATTGTTTATGGACAGCACAATAAACCCAAGCACACAAACAAGAGGTATCAAACAAATCCAAGAAGAAGGATGGACCATAGAAGAATTTTAGAGGAAGCAATCAAGCTTATAAAAGATCTCAAGGCTGAGAAGATCCATTCCAATGCTCTTGAAGAACAAGGTCAAGGTCTCAAAATTGAAGTTGAAGAACACAAATGCATTGAAGAGTCACTTCAAAAGAAGTTGGAAGAAAGCAACCAAGAAAGGGAAGACTTAGAAGCCGAAGTAGTCTCTCTACGTGAGGAAGTGAAGAAAGGAAAAACTATCAAAAAATATGCCAACAGATCAAGGGCATTGGAAGAAATCATCAACAATCAACGATCTTACAATGAAAAAACTGGCATCGATTACAAAGAAGAAGAAGAAGGACTTTCTACAACAAAATACAATGAACCTATGAGATCTGACATGCATGTAGACTTCATTAGACAAGATTCGCAAGAACAACCTTGGAAGACAATTCCTCGACGAAAATTTCCATCCAGGTACCAACATATTTTTTATGGCTACTGTTATTCATGTGGAAAATTTGGTCATAAAGCTGTAGAATGTCGCACGTACCCTAGGAATGAATACAATTCCAGGAGATATGTCAAATATGAACCTCCCAGGGCTCAGCGAAACATCAATAGATTTGAACATTTAAGAAATAATATTGAATGTTACAAATGTCGAAACTTTGGACACATAGCCAAAGACTGCAGACTTGAAAATCCTCTAGAAGAATCTTCGAAGCCACAAAATGAACAAACATGGAAGAAGAAGAAGAATGATAATTGTGCTCTCACTCTCAAGGCTCAAAAGAACAAAGATGTGTGGTATGTTGATAGTGGTTGCTCAACGCATATGACTGGAGATAGAAATAAATTTGTATCTCTGAAAGAGAAGAAGGATGGAACCATGTCTTTTGGAAATGATGGATCTTCAAATGTTATAGGATCAGGTACTGTCACTCTCGGAAGCAAATATGCTCTAGCCAAGAATGTTCTATTGGTTGAAAACATGAATCACAATCTGCTCAGTGTTGGACAAATGTGTGATCAATGACACACAATACTATTAAACTCCACGAAATGTGAAATCAAGAAAGGCATGTATGGTGAAATTGTGGCTACAACAAGTCGAGCTCCAAATGACATATATGTTCTGGATGAAGCAACTAAAGCATGTCTAATAGCTAAAGAGGATGATACAATAATTAGTAGCAATTATGATCAAATAAGTAAGAAGTTTTCTACAAAGGTGCAAAGTGATTTCGAGATGTCTTTACTTGGTGAGATGACATACTTCTTAGGGCTTCAAATATCTCAGCAAGAGAAAGGAATATTTATATGTCAAGCCAAGTACATCAAGGAAATGCTCAAGAAATTTAAAATGGAAGATTGCAAACCCATCCTTACTCCAATGGTAACAGGTTTCAAATTGAGCATAGACAACTCATCTAAGGATGTGGGTCAAATGTTGTACAGATCTATGATTAGTAGTCTTCTATATGTAACAGCCTCCCGAACAGATGTTATGCAAGAAGTTGGACAAGTAGCAAGATTCCAAGCAACACCAAAAGAATCACATATTAAATATTTTCCAGCATTGGAATATCTTCACCAGAAGCTTGGGATTCTCCCAAGTTGTCATTAGATTTTCCTTTTTCAGAATATAAAGGGGGAGTGGAAGTAGATTACAGGTCTGCAGGATGGTTGTGTGTCAGGGGGAGTGGAAGTGTGTATAGGCCCTCAGAATGGTTGTGTTTCAAGGGGAGTTACCCTTTTCCATTGATGTCAAAGGGGGAGAGAATGTTGTAGGAATAGGTGTCATGATCGCAGGCAGAGTACTTGTGTTGCTATCAATGCCAAAGGGGGAGATTGTTGATCAGCGATTGTCATTGATGTCAACCCAAGCAACACCAAGGGCTAACCCAATATTGTATGGGAATTTTGACCTACCAAATTAATATATTCTGGGTCAATAATAATTTTGATGGTTTCTACTTGCCGAGATGTTTCTGTTGATATATGGCATGCCATGTAATTCTTCACGGTTTGAGAGATATTATTGTTTGAAGATTGTACCCCCAGTTAGTGGGCTAAAACCCAATGGGGTTGGGGCATGGGTCATTGAAAAGTAATAATTAATATTTTTTAAGCTCCTAAAATCTATGCCACATTCACTTGTTGAAGCCCCTCTCAACTTAAGCATTTATATAGATTGTGATCTTCATTTCCTCCTTAGGCAAGGGATTTGGCCATCTGAAACACGTCATTGTGGCATGTGCACTCTAAATTTTTTTATACGAAGGTTCAGAAGCTGAAATTCTTATGAGGCGAAGCTGAAATCCTGAGGAAGCTGCTGTAAAAATTTCAGATCAAGGTATGCAAATTTTTTGGAGATATGATATGTGGAATTCAGGGTTTTTTCAGGCTCCTGAAATTCATCTCAAAGAAGTGACCTTGGTAAATGCGTCATAACTCTCTCTCTGAGTATCGGATTGGAATTCCATAAAAAGTGGAAGATAGTGCACAGTTTGTAATTTTCTCTCTATCAATTTCAGAGCCAAATGAAGAAACAATGACACGTGGCTCGCAGTACAAGTGCGCTGTGCTGAAACAATCCATAATTAGGGAATTGTGAGAGATTGGGTATAAATCTCTCTTGAAGAATCCAAATTGGGTCAGACCTATGGCATTGGAAAGAAGACTCAAAGGAACACTATAGGACCGAAAATTAGATATTGAGGATCTGAAATAACAGAGATACACCAGATTCAATATCGGGCTCCTAGAAGGCAAGAAAAAGCTAGATCATGTGTTGTCAAGGGTTGAGAAGGACTAGACTTTCTACAACAGGTGCAGCAGAGGGTAGCATGACAAGAGCAACAACCAAGGTTCATAACAACAGCAAGAAATTCATCCTATGAAGTCTTCAAGTGGGCAGCACTGCATACAATCATTGTAAATGTATCATTGTACTAAGTCATTATAAATACATTATTGTAAAAATTCTACTAGTGTCTATCTGCCAAGGGTTGAAGAGGTAATGTTGGGAGGTCTAGGATCATCATTAGGTGGTTGTGTCAAAGTTGGGGTTATGGTCTAATATTTATTCTTCTTCTACATCATTATATATCATTGTGAAGTGGACAATTTTCCCTGGTACGGGAGTCCATTCCTATTTTATTCTTCTATAGGGTGGTAGGGTGGTGTTAGGGTGAGTTGTAGCTCATTGGGTGTTGGGGCATCCGTTTAGTTGACTACTGAAGAATCTCAGGCATTGGAGCGTCCATCCAGTGGGAGCTGGAGAAGAATGCTTTTCTAGATTCTAGGAAATTTGAGCTTTATTTTCAATTGGAGTTGAATATTAAAGAATTATTAGAAAAACATTAGGTGGTTTTTGTCCCGAAGTGGGTTTCCACCTTAAAAACTATGTACATTTGTGTTCCTCTTGTTTTCTACTATCATTGTACAAACACTGATAATAATGGAAGATTAACTAATGCTCTAATTGAAAGAAATATTGATTCACACCACCCCCCCCCACAAGTATTTCCAACAGTTTTATCATTTCTTTGCATTGACAATTTGTCAATTTCTTCGGTTTCTAAGGTTTTGGGATCATCTCGTCTCTTGGGGAAAGTCTTTTGTTGTGCTAAGGTTGGGGTCTGTACGCTTCAGTGGGTCCTTGCATATGGTGGTCCTCGGGTGGGGCTTTCCCCCTAGTGTGTGGCCTTGATGGGGAGTCCATTAGGTGCACACAACAGAGATGATTCACGAGCGAGGGGCATGCCCGAAGAGGTGGTAGCCTCCATGGGAAACAAGGTTCTCAGGCTAACAGGGGGGACTAGATGTATGAGGATTAGGTGGATGGTGTGGATGTATGAGGGGAGGTAGTGCATGCCTAGGCCCACTCTCTAGCCCGCATAGAACAACCACCCTCCCTTGGTAGAATTGCTAATCAATTGCGGGATATCAAGGCCAACCTAAACATCATAAGCCAACACAGGTATGAAGACCAGAATGAGCTTATGGCCTACATTAACAATATTCAGTACACTCAGAGTGAGATTCTGGAGAAGTTGGTCTCGTTGAGACGCAATCAACACTGCAATAATGAGAGAATGGATGAAATTGAAGCATGTTTGGCTCACATCGACTATCATGTTGATGAAGGTCATGACCGTCAAGCTACTCGAGGTGCTCCAGCTCAGAATCTCCCTCCTTGACGTGAAATTGTAGGTCTGTTTTTAGTTTTCTATGTATTTTGGAACATTTGGCCATTTTTTCTATAAGATATATGTAATGAATGGGCACATCTCTTTTTTTTGTCCGACTCTCGTCGCTAACAAATCCAGTCACAGTGAAGTGGGGAGAGTTGAATGCCTTCAGAATGTAAGTTGTTTTTCTTTGATAATATAATGAAATTTCCTTGACCGACCAAAAAAAAATTAAAACCCCTATTCTGAAATAGACATGCGTATCACATGAATATTCCATGGATATGTTAAATCCCTACCATCCATGTATTAGTTATTGATAATTACTATTTTTATTTAATTATAAATAATTATTAGGTAGATGACATGGATTTAACCTCCACAAAATATTCTAGAATATTCTTAATAAAATTCAAAAATAAAATGTTGTGATTTGTCTTAAAAGTAGTTATGTCTTTTTTGTCCTTTAAAAAAAAAAATTCTATTTATACTCTAATAATTTTTAAGTTATTAAATTAGAATAAATATATTTCTAGTCAAAAACACAATTTTTAATTTTGTAATAAGGATTCTAGAATTTTAATTTAATTATCAATAATTCTTAGGTGGATGGAAGATATTTAACCTTTACTAAAAATTATGACTTACTAATATCACATGTCTAAAAATAAACCATGATATTTAGTAAATGTTAAATATTTTCCATCCATTTAAGAATGATTGATAATTAAATTAAAATTCTAAAAGCCTTATTCCAAAATAGACGCATAAAAATTGTGTTGTTCACTATAAATATATTTATTTTAATTTAATAACTTAAAACTTGTTTGAACAAACCTTGTCCCAAAGATGAACCACATTAATTAGTTCAAATTTCGACTTAAAAATGTGATTAATCCGAAAAACATTTATCAACTTAAAACTTACTTAGAAATAAAATTATTTTTTAATATTCTTTTTATAAATTTTTATAATTTTTAAAAATAAATGTTATTAAAAAATATTATCTTATATATTTACTAAAATGAATCGATCAATAAATAGATATTAATTTGTTTTCCAAAATAAATGTGAATGAAATGCTGGAAAATGTCAATAAAAAAATATTAAATAATAATTAATTTGTAATTATATAATAATATAATAAATAGCTTTTTAAAAATAACACAAGTATATCTTTATAAATTAAGTAGTAAAATTTTGTTAGTTATTAAACGGCCTTTCATAGACTAATTTAGCCTTTGACTAAACTAATAAATTAGATTATCTTTAGAACATGCTTTAACGATTCGTTTGCCACGTAGCTGATCCTTCGGAAACGTAAGGGTTATCACACGTCTCAATCGACGATGTTAAAACCCTAATCCAAACCAACTGACAAAAAGCGGCAAGAAAACAACGTCGTTATAACTAACGGTATTTCGGAGATAGGGACGGTTAGAGCCGGCGAGGGTTTCGACACAGCTAAATAGGGTTTGACGAAACACAGCTAAATAGGGTTTGCGAGTGAGCGTTTCGACACAGCTAAATAGGGTTTGCGAGCGAGGGTTTCCACGTACAAGTAAAAGGCCAGTATCGTTAAACAGTTTGTTAGTTTAGATATAATTTTGGGATTTAATTGGTTTAATTAAGTCATTTATGTAGTTTTTAAGCGACTTAATTAAGAAACTGAAGACTGACAAATTTAAGAATTGGTCTCACTGACCAATTTAAGAATTGAAATGGCCAGAGAAATGTCAGGTCCGGAATGTCGGCTCCCAATCCATGATGAGCAGGAGGCGAAGCAGCAAAAAGTGCAGCCCACCTATAGCATTGTGTCCTCCATGACCGCCTCTGGGTCAGTTCGAGACCACTGTGCCAAATATCCGATCCGTCTAAAGCAGGAGGTTAGAATTGGTCACAAGAGACGTAGAGACGGATTGAGCACCGCCGCTCCGCACACCTGCGCCGGCGCCGCCTCCAGCGGTGGTTCAGTGCGTGGTAATTCGGTCGACAGCGACCCGCCCAGATGTAATTCAGGGAAAGAAAGAGCATCATTAGGGTACCAAAATAGAGCGCCAGCGGTGGGCTCTGGTTTAGATATTGCGAAGCCTCAGGGATCAGTTAAGTCTGACTCTGGTAATACCAGAAGCCAAAACCAACAGGTTCCTCTTTTATTACGAGGTGACTCTTTATATAAGTACCAGTCTGTTTTTTCATTATTCGCTTCATTCTCTCCTCTTTAGTTTCATTTTTCAGGAAGAAATATCTAATCAGATTTGTCCAAAGACTTAATTTTGATGAAGGGTGAGCCTAATTGTGTTTAGGATAATTGATCAATGGCTTTTTATTAGTTAGATATTTTATCTTAGAGGTGTTTAGGAGAGTTGATCAGCGACTTCATATTAATTAGATATTTAATCTTAATCTCTTATTAATTAGATATTTAATTTTAATGGTGTTGAGGAAAATTGATTTGTGACTTCTTATTAGTTAGATATTTAATCTTAAAAGTGTCTAGGAGAATTGATTAGTAACTTTTTATTAGTTAGATACTTAATCTCAAAAGTGAGGAGAAATAACCTCCCATTCATTAGACACTTAATCTCAAAGATGTCCACCAGAATTGATCAGTAACCTCCCATTAATTAGATACTTAATCTCAAAAATTTTGATACTTCCATTATTTAAATTCTTTAGCCAAAAACTAACTGGTGACAACCAATTAACTGTATACTACTTTAACCACCTGACCACCAATTAAACTAACCCTCAATGCTAAGAAGTTTATTCATATTTCAATGGATTGTTATGTTAATCATTTACATTGTATTTAAACCCATTGTATTTTGCTGAACTGCAGAATCAAGGGTCTGCCTGCACGGAGATGAATCCAAAGAAAGTGAGCAGAGGATCAGCATAGACAAACATACGCCCCCGGCAGCCATGTCGGCCCAACCGAAGCACTACAGAGGAGTTAGAAGGAGGCGTTGGGGTAAGTGGGCAGCAGAGATTCGCGATCCAGTAAAGGGTTCCCGGGTATGGCTGGGCACCTTTGATACCCCAGAGGATGCAGCTCGTGCTTACGACGTGGCTGCTTGCAGGTTAAGAGGATCGCGAGCAAAACTAAATCTCCCAGACGAATTGCGCCCAAGGGACAGAAATCCTCAACAGACTCCGAGGGTTGCAAATTCTCAACACCCTCGTCACCCAACTAAAGCAAATCAAGCGCAACATTTTGCTGCAGTTGGGCATCCGAATCCTGTCACTGACTGCTCGTTTACTATTGCCTTAATCTCGCAGCACTTTCCAGGATTTCATCTTTATGTTCAGCTATTGCAGAATCCGGGTCTCTCTTCCCTCCCTCTTATCCAGCAATATCTAGCAATGTCGCTCTGCAACCGCTCGGTGCAACAACCCACTTCCAGAGCAGTTCTTTCACGGCCTGCAGAAAGCGCTCTTGCGGCTTCTGCATCGGCCTGTCAGCATTCTATTCCGAAACAATCCTACAAAGAAAGTACAGTACAGTTCCATCCAAGTCGAGGATTGTTATCTTCATCATATAAAGATTCAAGTTCTACATTATCAAAACGCCATGGACCCCAAGAAACTTCACAGTCACTGTATTTCAACCTTCTGAGGTCTGCAGGCGGGGAACACTCTCAAACGTCCCAACCAAAGAATGTCTCTTTGTATGACCTGAATCTTCCTCCACCAACTTCAGATTGAATTGATTTCAGTTGGAAATCAATATAATTATTATGGCAGAGCGAGAATTTTTCCGTTTGTCTCCACGTTTTGTACAATTTTTCTAAATGTAACAGGTGCTTCTTTCTTAAAATTTTCAAACCTTGTCACGTTGTGATCAGATCGTTTCCATTTCTTATTTTTTACTATTTCTGCGCTGTTCATCAAGTGTGATGAAGTGTGCATTTCCATATCGTGTCTCCACGTTGGCTCTGGTGGTTCGGTTGTTTCTGATCCTATTCTCTCATTGCATTCGCAATCGTTTCAAATTGGGAATTGAATGGTAGCGATCAACTAAGGCAGATGAGTAGTGGGAGAATTCCCCGAACCCTCGTCAATTGAATGGAAAGAAAATGCTGGAGTGTGCAGGTTAAGGACTGAAAATTTTGTGTAGCCCAAACTTAACACCAAGGTTATGCGGCTTGGATGGTGTATAAATGTTACATATAATATAGGCTAGCATTTTCACCAAAAGGGGGCAAAGACACTCAAATAGAAGTGTAGGTAGGGCTGTTGGAAATTCACTTAGTTTTGATAGGACGGCTGGAAATTCACTTAATCTTGATATTTTACTTAGTTTTGATACTTGATGCCTTATCATAACAAAAGCATATATTTGTTCTAATTTAAAACTTCAATGCAACAAAATTGTGTGGAAACTTAAAAGATCTTGAAAGTCTTTCAATAGCAAAGTCAAGGTATAAAAATAAAAACATTTTATTAATCTACTATCTCAAAAGGAGAGTAGTTCTAAGAACTTGTATGCTATAAGTAGATTTATACATACATGATGAAAACTCTAGTGCAATAAGTAGATTTATACATACATGATGAACGCAAGACAATGAATCGAAAGTGTGTCATATAACAATGTCATATAACAAAAAACAAGTGTTATATTCCAAAAGAATATTGGCGATATGAACCTTATCTTGCTCCTTTTTAACAAGAGGAAGGTTTGGTTCTTCCCCGAGATCTAGGCTTCAAATTGTAAGATGAAGGTAGAGTAGTTGTCACACCAACACATGTCTAGTTTTAATCTATTCTAGAATTTTATGTAGTTGTGTTTGCTATAACATAACCATATACTAGTGTCATGGTGTGCCTTCTATGGAAAAAAATTGACTCCAATTTCATAAGCCTAATCGAAAGTGTGTCATATAACAATGTCATATAACAAAAAACAAGTGTTATATTCCAAAAGAATATTGGCTATATGAACCTTATCTTGCTCCTTTTTAACAAGAGGAAGGTTTGGTTCTTCCCCGAGATCTAGGCTTCAAATTGTAAGATGAAGGTAGAGTAGTTGTCACACCAACACATGTCTAGTTTTAATCTATTCTAGAATTTTATGTAGTTGTGTTTGCTACAACATAACCATATACTAGCGTCATGGTGTGCCTTCTATGGAAAAAAATTGACTCCAATTTCATAAGCCTACTATAAGACAATGGATCGAAAGTGTGTCATATAAAAAAAAGAAAGTGTTATATTCCAAGAGAATATTGGCTATAAGAACCTTATCTTGCTCCTCTTTAACAAGATGGAGGTTTGGTTCTTCCCCGAGATCTAGGCTTGAAATTGTGAGATGAAGGTAGAGTAGTTGTCACACCAACGAATGTCTAGTTTCAATCTATTCTAGAATTTTATGTAGTTGTGTTTGCTACAACATAACCATAACCATATACAATAGCATCATGGTGTGCCTTCATGGAAAAAAATTGACTCCAATTTCATAAGCCTACTATGATATGCAACAATTTTAGACTTTATCCCAGCCAATGTCCGAGGCAATTTCATAAGTATAGAAATTTGAAATATTATAATAAGTGGAATATGTATATGTATGATTTAAAACTATCACAACGTGAAGCAATGAAGGGAAATTGGAGGGATCAAAATTTTGGAAAAATCCAAGCTCTCGAACAACTCCACACCGTAGAGAAATTTGAGATCTTATAATAAGTGGAATATGTATATGTATGATTTAAAACTATCACAACCTGAAGAGATGAAGGAGAAGATTGGAGGAATCGATTTTGGAAAAATCCAAGTTTTTGGAAAAATCAATTGCACATCTAAGTAGAGAAATTTGAAATATTATAATAAGTGGAATACGTATATGTGTCATTCAAAACTATCACAACCAAACAACTACTAATAGGTTTAGGCAAAGTGCATAAATCTGTTAGAGGAAAAGAACCCTGTCTAGCAATCCAAGCTACTACTAATTTTAAGGCCCACATTAGATTTTTCCAACTTGTTGAAAATTATATTCCAAATGTGGAAAAGTGCATAAACCTAGAGTAGGGATAGATACTAATTTTAAGGCCCACATTAGATTTTTCCAAAATCGATCCCTCCAACTTGTTGAAAGTTCTATTCCAAATGTGGAAAAGTGCATAAACCTAGAGTAGTGATAGAGGGGGCTGTTATCCTCTTCTTCAAACATGTAAGAGGAAAAACACCCTGTCTACCAATCCAAGCTACTACTAATTTTGAGGCCACATTGGATCTTGTTGAAAGTTCTATTCCAAATGTGGCAAAGTGCATAATACTAGAGTAGGGATAGAGGAGGTTGTTATCCTCTAATTAAAACATGTAAGAGGAAAAGCACCCTGTCTAGCAATCCAAGATACTACTAATTTTGAGGCCAACCAATGAAAATAATCTATGACTACTTCCTTTCTTAATTTCCCAAGCTTTTTAGAATTTGCATGTGCAAGGGTTGTGCATAATACTAAGAGGAAAATACTAAGAGGAAAAGAAGGGGTTGTTATCCTCTTCTTCAAACATGTAAGAGGAAAAGCACCCTGTCTACCAATCCAAGCTACTACTAATTATGAGGCCACATTGGATTTTTCCAAAATCAATCCCTCCAACTTGTTGAAAGTTCTATTCCAAATGTGGCAAAGTGCATAATACTAGAGTAGGGATAGAGGAGGTTGTTATCCTCTGCTTCAAACATGTAAAAGGAAAAGCACCCTGTCTAGCAATCCAAGCTACTACTTCCTTTCTTAACTTCCCAAGATTTTTAGAATTGGCATGTGGAAGGGTTGTGGATAATACTAAAAAGTGCATACTATTGTGCTTACCAGCAACTACAAATATTTATGGCAATTTTTTTTAAATACTTTTTTTATATTTTCTATTACTCTTAATATTATTATTCCTAGTAGAAAAATAGGATGTAGGTAATCTATGAGCTTCCTTCATTTGAATTGAAGATAACCAATCTATCATCAAAGGGGTTGAAGTAACCATAGAACTTAGTCAATGCCCTTCGAGGCAGCCCAAAATAAGGTATTATTGATTTCCTCATCATGCCATCCCCTAAAGATATTAGGGATTCCCTCCAACCATTTTGGAGACCCATCCGCATCCCAAAAACCAATGCAACATTGCATTTCCCCATCCCAAAAACCAATTCTACATCACATTTATTTGAGATATATATAACTAAATATAAATCTAGATTTGGATTTAAACTTTGAATTCTCTAGTTTTATAACATATAAAATGACAATTTTCTAGTTTTATATCATATCTAATAGCACTGAATTACACCCAATTTTGAGAAAATCCTTTGAGAATATTATTTTCTAATATATTGAACCTAGCTCCTCAATTAAACATGGCCAAAATTACTTGGAAACATATAATGATATAGCATTTTCTCTTAATAGAAATGTGGATTTAACTTTTGAAACTTTTGTTTTTTCTCATCCTTTAATGAATGGACTGTTCTCGCTAGTCTGGCCAAGGTATGTCGGCGAATAAAATAAATTAAATTGTACTCTTTACTGTATTTTAGGGTTTTTGGTTTAATACAGTGTTTTTTCCTGTGCTAGCTCATGGATAACCTTCATAGTTATAAATAACTGAGAAATCAATCTGTCCAATCTGTTTTTTTCCAAATCACAATTGTCATTGTTGTTTTCTTTTCTTTGTCATCCGATCAAATCTAATTCCAGAGAATTCTAGAGAAAGGAAGAAAGAAATGTGAGATTCGAGAGAAAAGAAGAAAGAAACATGAGTTAGACTTCAAAGAGGGTTGTTTGTGTGGTGGCCTTGGTAGCCATTGAGGGTTTTAGAATCTTCGTAGATCACTGGGAGTTGAATTTCAAAAATAGCCTACTAATTTCCCAGATATTATCTAATTCTTCTCTTTCATTTGTTGATGGTTCTATCACTGCTACTGCTGCCCTGAATTTTATTGTTACTCAAATGAATATCGATCCTCTTCCTGAAAAAGAAGTGGCAAAATTAAAAAAAAGAAGAATCAAAGGAAAACTCATTGAGAGGAATGATGTATCTTGATCCTAAAATACAATTCGATTTGGTCATGCTAGAGAGGGATTTAAAGAAGGATTGATATCTTGCATCACCAACAACACATCACATCGGCATATAAATTATATATTATGAAAGTATTTTGTAAATTAATGATGCAATTGAAATTTGTGGGTTCAAATGTTTTTTTTTTCAATTTTTTTAAAAGAAAGAAACATCGCATTAATAAATTCATTTATAGAATGACACTTTCAAGAGGACCTCCTACTTGTTTTCACAAATTCCCTTCACTAATCTATATCCGTGCATTTTTCTGCGTATAGAAAAAAACTATAACACCTAAGAGGAAGGATTTAACATTGATCTCTTATCTATGGATTCAAATCAGGTATTGCAAAGGGTTTCCGACCTCTGCTCTAAGTCATTCACGTCCAAACTTCCAACTTCTTAGGCTCTCCTTTTAGAAATCTTCCCTTTGGGTGGTGATAATAACTCGGAAGAAATATCTATTCCAATTTCATCTGGCACCTTCTTAGTAATCTCCTCAGTTTCCTCTTCATCAATATCTAGAGAATCATTGATGGAACTCGATATCATCTTAGTCGGCATATCCATTTGTGTTCTCTTCCTTTGAAATTCTTGCATTACCTTAGCCTGCTTCGCTGGCTCCATTTTATTATTCATGGCTTCCATTGCCTTACTGACACCTTTCATCCATGTAGCAACAGAGGTGTTTGCATACATAGATTGTGTATGTGTTTCCGCTCCATGCACTTTGGCACGACTACCTTACAAATTAGCTATTTGTTTTCTTAACCTGATAAGTTGGCGAGCTAAAAAATTTGTACTCGTAACCTCATTGCCAGTTAACCTTTTGAAAATATTAAAGTCTCCTGCTAGCCCTTAGAAGGAAGAAAAAAAGTACAGAGGCAGCAGCGACAGAGATTGAGTGCACAGCACCGTGTATTAAAGAGGAATGAAGAAGAACCGTAAGGATGAATTTAATTGTTTATGGCCGCAGCCAAGTTTTCAAAGGAGAAGTTAATGTTAGAATGGGCGTAGCCATTTTTGCAGAGGGACGAATACTTTCATGGTTCCAAAGCACGGAAGAACAGTTTTACAGAGAAAATAGTCATTTCGGGCTTTTAAGCCCTCAACAACCAAATTGATGAAAATATATTTAAATGATGAAGTTCTTTAAGTTATGAAAAAGGCACATGATGGTGGTCCCCACCATTAGCGCTTGATCACAGTCGCAAGTTCTACTTGCAGTGTCTTGTTAATATGGATTTTTCTGACGCGATGCGATCATCGCAATCGCAAAGGAACGAAGTGCCACATATATGTTACCGTCGTTGAAAAGTCGTGATGTGACTATTGCGCCATCGCGCAATCGCACATCGCAAGTCACATTGTGTTCCGCCCATCTATATGTTATACCGTTGATGCCGATGGAGCGATGCGATCCAATCGCAATAGCAACATCGTGCTTTCTTGTTAAACCATTCCGCCAAGTTTCTTTTGTTCCGCCGATTTCCGATTGCGATTGTCTCACCAATCACAACGTCGCCAATCGCAAATCACAGTTGTCACATTGCGTGTTTTTTTTTTGTCAAGCCGATCCGTCGATCGCCGATTGCCGATTGTGATGTGGTCCCCACTCGTACGTCGTGCTTATGTTAAGTTTTATGTTCGGCAATGCATTTTCTTTGTAGTTCGTTTTATGTTTTATTTTTCGCCGCGCCATATATAAAGTGAAAGACCCTTAGTATTGAAATGTAATGCATTTTTAAGTGTGTTGTATCGTTGTGAGAGCCCGAAGGCAAGAAAAGACAGTGTAGACCATAGGAGCACTATTTTGTAGATTTTTTTTTGAGAGACAGAGAGAAGTTTTGAGAGCACTGCGTCTGTAGCAGTCTTGATCATATTTTGTGAATCCCTCCACTGAGGAAGACATTTTGTAATAGCTTTTAGATCTGTTAATGAAATAGAAAGAAAATTTTTATTCTGCAAATCTCTGTCATTTATTCTCTGCGTTAGAAGGGGAGTATTATTCTCTTCATATTGTTCTAGAATTATTAGAAATTCCAACTTGGTATCAGAGCTAGTTCAGGCTCTTTGAAGGTTTCAAAGAAGCTGAAAGAAGAAGAATTCTTGTTGCAGTGTTTCTCCAGCAGTGTGAAAGCTCAGCAGAAGATAAAGTTCAGGTATTTCTCAAAGAAAAATAGATTTTTTGTTTTTGTTTAAGAAAGTTTGTTCTTTAGAAAAGGAAAGATAGTTTGTCTAAGTTCAGAGTTCAGTTTAAAAGCAATGGCTGGACCAAGCACTGGTATGAGTATTGGAAATTCTCAGCTTCCACAATTTAATGGAAAGAACTATGATTATTGGGCCATTACCATGAGAGCCCTGTTTGCCTCACAAGACTTATGGGAATTTGTAGAAGATGGTTTTGATGAAACAGCTGATGAGCAGGATTTTAATGCCTTAACTCAAGCAGAGAAGGACATATTGAAGAGCAATAGGAAGAAAGACTCCAAAGCTCTCTTCTTATTGTATCAAGCAGTGCATGAGAGTGTGTTTCCGAGGATAGCAGTAGCCAAGAGATCCAAGGATGCATGGGATACTCTCAAGGTGGCATACCAAGGTATGGAAAAAGTGAAGACAGCAAAACTACAGTTGCTGAGGAGAGATTTTGAAACTCTCTGCATGAAAGAATCAGACAACATAGACTCATTTTTTACACATGTGATTGGGATTGTAAATCAGATAAGGTCCCATGGAGAAACTCTTGAAGAAAGAAGGGTTGTGGAGAAACTTTTGAGGACCTTACCCTTAAGGTTTGATGTTGTAGTTACCACCATAGAAGAGACCAAGGATCTCTCAAAGTTCACAGTGGATGAAATTCATGCTTCATTGATGACCCATGAATAGAGATTGGAAAGAACAATGAATCCATCTCTAGAGCACGCCTTCAGGACCCAGATGCCTTCAGGAAGAGGAAGAGGTCAAGGCAGAGGAGGAGGAAGAGGTAGAAGCCAAAACAGAGGTGGAAGGGACATCCCTTCACATTCACATGGAAGGAGAAACAATAAGAATCAGAGCCACGGCCAATGCAACATCCAGAAAGGTGGACACCAACACCAACATGCGCATGGAAAAAGGTATGAAAAATCCAATGTCCAATGTCATTATTGCAAGAAATATGGGCACTATGCCAATGAATGTAGAAAGAAGCAAAATGACATGAAAAATAGGCAGAATGCTAATGTAGCAAAAGAAGAAAAGAACCCAAGTAATGTGCTGTTAACATGTAATGTAGCACAAGATAGAGAAGATGATGTTTGGTTCTTAGATTCAGGATGTAGTAATCACATGACTGGAAATAGAGCAATGTTTGCCAATCTAGATGAAGAGGTTAAATCAGAAGTAACCACAGGGACTGATACTAAGATCTCTGTAAAAGGAAAAGGCAGAGTGAGTATTCGAGCAAGAAATGGTGAGCAAAAATTTGTTCCAGATGTGTATTATGTTCCTGGTTTGAAGTGTAATATTTTGAGCGTTGGGAAGCTCATAAACAAATGTTACAATGTAATTTTCAAGGATGATGTGTGCACAATAAAAGATATACCTCCAAGAAAGAAAATCATTGCTGAAATACAAATGACCAGCAATAGAATGTTTTCGCTCAAGCTCAACACTGACTTGAAGGGAAAAGGAAAGAGCATAGCAGCTGTAACACAAGAAGCCTTTCAGAAGGAAGCAAAAGATGAAAATTGGTTATGGCACCTGAGATTTGGACATCTCAATTTCGGAGGATTAAATTTGCTGCACAGAAAAGGAATGGTAAGAGGTTTACCATTGATTGAAAAGCCTGACAGCCTATGTGAAGGCTGCATCTTGGGAAAGCAACACAGAGAAAATTTTCCATCAGGGAAAAGCATAAGGGCGAAAGCACCCTTAGAGATCATTCACTCAGATTTATGTGGGATGATGCAAACAGCATCAGTTTCAGGCAGCAATTACATGCTGACCTTTATAGATAATTTCACAAGAAAAGTGTGGGTTTATTTCTTAAAATATAAGAGTGAAGTCTTTCAGAAATTTTTCCACTTTAAAGCTCTTGTAGAGAAACAGAGTGGACAGTATATCAAAGTTCTCAGAACTGACAGAGGAGGAGAATATATCTCAAAGGAATTTCTGCGTTTCTGTAGAGAGAATGACATACACAAGCAGTTTACCACAAGGTACACACCGCAACAGAATGGAGTTGTTGAAAGGAAGAATCGAACCATAATGGAAATGGTGAGAAGTATGCTGAAGGAAAAACACTTGCTGAATGAGTACTGGGTAGAAGCAGCAAACTGTGCTGTGTATATTTTAAATAGATGCCCTACAAAAGTTGTGATGAAAAAAGTTCCAGAAGAAGCGTGGAGTGGCAGAAAACAGGGAGTCACCCACATGAGAATTTTTGGATGTGTGGCTTATGCACACATTCCAGATAAGTTGAGAAAGAAGTTGGATAGTAAGGGGGAGAAGTGTATCTTCCTTGGATATTGTGAATATTCCAAAGGATACAGATTGTATAACCCATCCACAAAGAAGTTTGTGATA
Organism: Pinus albicaulis; assembly: GCA_034641835.2. Classification (NCBI taxonomy): domain Eukaryota; kingdom Viridiplantae; phylum Streptophyta; class Pinopsida; order Pinales; family Pinaceae; genus Pinus; species Pinus albicaulis. Next base: position 521,044,345 of record CM076570.1, read on the forward strand.
AGCAGAGATGTGCAGTTCATTGAAGAGAGAGCATGGGATGGAAGCATTGAGAAAACAGTTAATGTTAAAAGTTGTTTATCTCATGATGAAGATGAGGAATATGTGGTTGAAATTAACAACTCATCGGTAGCACAACCTCCACCAATATAAGGACAGCAAGGGACACCTCAAGCAGCAGCGAGAACACCCTTGAGAAGAAACGAGATTGCATCGCCAAGAACACCACATGGAGTAGATTCAAGTGCTTCTTCAAGCACTACTACACCAAATGAAAGAGGAACAAAGTTCAGAAGTATTAATGAGATTTATGAGCAGGAAGCGGCAAATGAAGGTATGAATTCATTATTTTCTTTGTATTGTCAAGTTGATGATCCTATTCATTTTGAAGATGCTATTAAAGATAGAAAATGGATAGAAGCTATGGATGATGAAATTAATGCCATAGAGAAGAACAAAACATGGGAGTTGGTTGATCTCCCAGAAGATAAAGAAGTCATTGGAGTTAAATGGGTCTATAAGACCAAAAGTAATGCTGAAGGAAAGATAGAGAGACACAAAGCAAGACTTGTTGTCAAGGGATATAAGCAGCAGCATGGAAGAGACTATGAGGAAACTTTTGCACCAGTTGCAAGAATGGAGACAGTGAGGGAAGTGCTGTCAATAGCAGCAAAAAACAAATGGAAATTATATCAGATGGATGTAAAATCCACATTTTTAGATGGATTTTTAATGGAAGAGGTATATGTTGAACAACCTCTCGGCTATGAAAAGAAAGGCCAAGAACACAAAGTGTGCAGATTGAAGAAATCTCTTTATGGGCTGAAGCAAGAACCAAGAGCATGGTATAGTAGGATAGATTCCTATCTACTGGAAAATGGGTTTGAGAAATGTGAGGGAGAACCCACATTGTACATCAAAGAAAAAGATGGTAAAATTTTCATAGTTGTGTTATATGTAGATGATCTAATATTTACAGGTAATGATGATCATCTTGTTGAAATTTTTAAAAGAATAATGAAAGAAGAATTTGAAATGAATGACATGGGTTTGTTGAGACACTTCTTAGGAATAGAAGTAGAGAAAAATGAAAAAGGGATTTTTATCTCACAAGAAAAGTATGTGAATAAAGTTTTGGAAAGATTTAATATGCAGGAGTGCAAAGCTGCAATTACTCCCACAGTAATGGGATTGAAGTTGAGTAAAGATGACAGCAACAAGGATTTTGATCTAAGTTTGTATAAAAGCATAGTTGGCAGCCTCATGTATTTGACTGCAACTAGGCCGGATATTATGCATGCTATTAGTTTGATCTCTAGGTTTATGGAAAGGCCAAAAGAAGCACATTGGCAGGCAGCGAAAAGAATTCTGAGGTATGTTAAAGGAACTAAAAGATTTGGTATTTTATATACTGCTTCAGAAAATTCAGAGTTAGTTGGATACACTGACAGTGATTGGGCTGGAAGTGTAGATGATCGGAAAATCACATCCGGTTATACATTTCATATAGGTTCAGGAGCCATTTCATGGGCTTCTAAGAAACAACTGATTGTAGCATTATCTACAGCAGAGGCAGAATATGTGGCAGCTACAGCAGCAGTGTGTCAAGCAGTTTGGATGAGAAGGATGCTAAGAAGTTTATGCCAAGAACATACAAAGGGAACTGTGATTTATCGTGACAATAGCTCATCTATTGCTTTGTCAAAGAATTTTGTGTTTCACAAGAGAACGAAGCACATAGACACAAATTTTCACTATATCAGAGAATTGGTGAACAATGGAGAAATTCTTTTACAGCATTGTAGAACAGAGGAGCAATATGCAAATATTTTGACAAAGCCATTGGGGAAGAAGACCTTTGAAATTTTAAGAAAATGTTTGGGTATGACTGATAACCCAGCAGTTGACTTTAAGTGGGAGTGTTGAAAATATTAAAGTCACCTGCTAGCCCTTAGCAGAAAGAAACAAAATACAGAGGTAACAACAATAGAGATTGAGTGCACAACACCATGTATTAAAGAGGAATGAAGAAGAACCGTAAGGATGAATTTAATTTTTTATGGCCGCAACCGAGTTTGCTGAGGAGAAGTTAATGTTAGAATGGGCATAGCCTTTTTTGCAGAGGGACGAAGACTTTCGTGGTTCCAAAGCATGGAAGAACAATTTTACAAATAAAACAGTCATTTCGGGCTTTTAAGCCCTCAACAACCAAATTGTTGAAAATATATTTAAATGGAAAAGTTATTTAAGTTATGAAAAAGGCACGTGATGGTGGTCCCCACCATCAGCGCTTGATTGCAATCGCAAGTTCTACTTGCAGTGTCTTGTTGATATGGATTGTTTCGATGCGATGCGATCATCGCAATCGCAAAGGAATGAAGTGCCACATATATGTTACCGCCATTCAAAAGTCGCGATGCGATTGTCGCGCCATTGCACATTCGCACATCGCAAGTCACATTTTGTTCTGCCCATCTATATGTTATACCACCGATGTTGATGGAGCGATGCAATCCAATCGCAATCACAACATCGTGCTTGCTTGTTAAACCATTCCGCCATGTTTCTTTTGTTCCGCCGATTTTCGATTGCGATTGTCTCGCCAATCGCAAATCGCAATTGTCACATTGCGTGTTTTTTGTTTGTCAAGCTGATCCGCCGATTGCTGACTGCGATGTGGTCTCCACTCGTACGTCGCGCTTATGTTAAGTTTTATGTTCGGTAATGCATTTTATTTGTAGTTCATTTTAGTTTTATTTTTCGCCGCACCATATATAAAGTGAAAGACCTGTAGTATTCAAATGTAATGCATTTGTAAGTGTGTTGTATCGCTGTGAGAGCCTGAAGGCAATAAAACACAGTGTAGACCACACGAGCACTGTTTTGTGCATTTTTTTTTGAGAGACAGAGAGAAGTTTTGAGAGCACTGCGTCTGTAGCAGTCTTGATCATATTTTGTGAATCCCTCCACCGAGGAAGACATTTTGTAATAGTTTTTAGATCTATTAATGAAATAGAAAGAAAAGTTGTATTCTTCAAATCTCTGTCATTTATTCTCTGTGTTAGAAGGGGAGTATTATTCTCTTCATATTGTTATGGAATTATCAGAAATTCCAACATTTTCCTGCTCTAATTGCAGTGACGCGATCTCTCATTCAATACCTCTTGTTGCAACTTACATCTCCTTCTTGCTCGTCCGTCGAGCATCTGTGGTTTTTTTCTTGAAAATATTCATGGTTGCACCGATCCCCTCTACAAAAAGGAGGGTTTCGTGGAGAGGTTGAAGAACACTACAATAACTGTATGTCAAACCCTCGAAAAGAAGCTCAAACCCTTAGGAAAAAGTTGGCTGGAAACTCCTCAGCCTATCCATGGATCTAATTTGATGCTTCTTCACATATATCTCTTTAATGGTACAAAAATATGTGGGACGAGTATATTAGTGCAGCTGCTCTACCTCTATGATCATTAGGAGTGGGAGATCATCTATCCTTCGTGCAGTGCCCGTTATTTCGTTTCATTTGACTGTGAAATTGTATGAAATTCCCATCACCAGAAACACAACTCTTTTGACAAAATCCAACCGAATCACATAAGCAACTGTATTATTGGGTGACGACACTCAAAAATCATATTCGTTAGGCCAATGAGTCTGCTACAGTTTCATGAAGAACAACCTGATAATAAAAAAACCAATCGGCTTAATTAAAAAAAACATGAGAAAACCTGTACATGGGAAAAAATGTATTGAGATTTTTAATCATTTTATTTTGTAAATAAATTGTGTTTTCAATTTCACTTTAATTTATATATAAATTTATTTATACAATAATTTTATTTTAATCCATATAATTAGAAATATAGAAAATATTTAATTAATTTGTTAAATGTTTTGGGTGAACACTTCACCTTCACCTATTTTAAGAGTGACAAAACGTTTTATGTTCTTTACGGTGTTTCACATTGAAAATTTCACCCATTTGGTGTTTTACATTGAATATTTCACCCATTAAGGGACATAACACTCATATTAATATAAGCTTATGTCCATAATAATGGGTATATTTTTCACCCAGAAGCACTATATTGATAAAAAATCTTAATAGTCATGGATTTAATAACTACATCTACACCTTTGGTGTCTAACTCTTCAATTAGTTTTTTCCAAGATATTTTTTTGTGGTTTACTTATTACTTGAGGAAGGAAGATCCATATATATCATTTTTTTTTTCCAAGATGTTTTTTTGTGGTTCGATTTATTAATTGAGGAAGGAAGATACATAGATATCATTGTTTTTCTCTGTCATTTTGGAGTGACGAGTGGGATCCATTGTTAAGACATGAATATGGAAGTTGTGTAGACATGAGTATGAAAGAAGAGAAGTGAGGAATAAGTAATAGAAGTGGGGTCCATTGTTAATACATGAGTATCGAAGTTGTGTAGACATGAGTATGGAAGAAGAAAAATGAGGAATAAGTAATAGAAATTGGAAATAAGAGCAAGAAAAACATCTAAAACCCTAGGGAGCCACCAGTGGGGTCCATTGTTAATACATGAGTATGGAAGTTGCGTAAACATGAGTATGGAAGAAGAGAAGTGAGGAATAAGTAATAGGACCTCGAAATAAGAGCAAGAACAACATATAAAACCCTAGGTCTGAAAAGTGTTTGCACATTTGCGAATGATGCCATAAACTGGGTCCATTGTTAAGACATGAGTATGGAAGTTGTGAAGACATGAGTATGGAAGGAGAGAAAGTGAGGAATAAGTAATAGAACCTCTAAATAAGAGCAAGAAAAACATGTAAAACCCTAGGTCCAAAAAGAGTCACATTTGTGAATTTCTGAAAAGATTCACATTTGCGAATGATGTGAAACCCTAGGTCCGAAAAGAGTCACATTTGTGAATGTTCAAAAATATTCACATTTGCGAATGATGTGATTGTCTCTGCAAGTTTACAAGAAATTCATATTTCTTTCTTTTATTTTGATCTTAGTTCTTAGATTCAAGTAAACATACTTCCTCATGATTACCCTCTTCCATATCGAGTTGTGATTACAATGTTTAATTTTAGGTGGTTTAATTTATTACTTGAGGAAGGGAGAACCATTGATCCATCGATCCATCGATGTAATTTTTTTTGTCGATGTTTTAGAGGAGCCACCAATTTGGCCCATTTTCAAGAGACGACTGTGGAAGAAGAGAAAGTTGGGAATAAATGTTATAACTTAGAAAAAAAGAGAAACCACAATATTTAAAACCCTTGGTTTGTAACACTAACTCCCACCCCTTTGGACTTTCCAAGCTTCAATAGGAGGTATTAATTCCTCCTAACCAAACTTCCAAGGTCCCATTATGGAAACGGGGTTATGAAAATTCTCGCTCTCCAAAGTTAGTGGAATCAAATTTGGACTAAACCATCATGTTCAACTCATTGAGAGATTTTTATAAATATAACTTTATTGAAATCCTAATTACATATAATTAGTTATGCCCATTTTAAATTCCAACCTTTATAACCCTACCATGTTAGCAAGGCTACCACATGATATTACTTTTAGGGCGATGTAGTCATGTTGTATCAACCATGACCTCCACATGGATTTTCATGCTATCATGCCCTACCCTTTAAACCAAAGCATAAGCAAGGTAATGCTTGTGAGGATCCATGGTGTGAATTGTTCACTAAATGGAGATATTACCCATTTTTTTGCTCCTACCCACCGGAAAATAAATAGGGTGACACTTACACTCCACTCCTAGGGTTGAAATGGGAATTGTTTACATTAAATACACTCCACTCCCAGGGTTCAAATTGGAATTGTTCACGTTAAATGCTTTGTGATTTCCCATTTCCTTGGCCCTCTTAACTGCAGAATAAACATTATGGCACAACATATTTAGACCCCGTAACCATGAAGACATGGCCTCCACCACATATATTTTCCTTGTCACTCCATTTCAGCTAAGTGGCAACACAATGCTCAACTACATGAGATCCCTACTAGGTCACTATTATTTTGTGTCTTGTTGACATCACACTGACGTCACGATGATTTAATCATGCCATATGGTTATATATGAGTATACCATGTTTCCCTTAAAATCAATCCACTTGGCCCTCCAAAAGGGCCTCCTAAACCCAACATATGTCACATTGTTTTTGTTCCATGTCCTCGATGAATCCATGTCACATTGCCACCTAAGCCTTTTCTTAGGTCCCACCAAGGTCATGACCCACGTACAAAACCATAATCTCCCATTAAAAAAAAATGGGTTCACATGTGGAGCCTACACTATGGCCTCCATGGCCTCACACCGTGGCTCCATTCTAGAACATGAAACGGTCACCCCCTCATAGCCCACAACCATGAACATTATACATATTGATGGACATAGTTTTTGTCTCGCAAATTCCCTTTATCATAGCCATATAGGGTTACCCTCACCCTCAACACCCAGGGGAGCGAACATGGATTCATTCAATTAAGAGACTGGAAGGATTCTTCATTAAATTTGTGTCAACACTTGGAATTTTCTCCTATGTATTGATTTTTCCCGCACTATATGACCATTTGGGGCCCCAGCCCGGACTACCCCAAGTATGAGCCTGCTACACCATTGCATCATTATTATAAACTTATAATATTTTATTATAAACTTATAATAAAATATTATAAAATTATAATATTTTATTATAAACCTATAAAAATATTAAATAACATGTTATATGTACGTATCAGGCTCTCATCAGGCGTAGTCTAGCCTGATATCTTGCAGTGTTATAATTTAAACATAAATATGTTATATGAGTGGCCCAGTCTGGGTCTCGCTCAACCGCACGTTTATTGCACTCATCCTCTGTTATACCTGAGATCTCTAATATTTCGTAGTCCTGTAAAAAATCTCTTATATACAATATTTTTCCTTAAAATTAGAATTAAGTTATGGGTCTCTTTACAACCAACTAGCAATTTAACCAGGGTTCTCTCTAGAACCTAGCCTTTCCCCAAACACGCTCAAACACAAAATTTCATTTCAAAATCAAAACAAGATAAACTCAAGAGTGATCAACACACCACAATATATATATATATATATATATATATATATCTGTGTGTGTGTGTGTGTGTGTGTGAGAGAGAGAGAGAGAGAGAGAGAGAGAGAGATGAGATGTTCATGTGCTTTTTCTCATTATATCAGGGATTTGGTAATCTCTATGCTACTAGTATGTTCATAGAAATCATATGGCTCAGTTAGAGGTTTAAGTGTGTTTCTAATATATATATATATATATATATAAATTCAACTAAGAGATGTAGTTGTTATGAACATACTAGTAACATAGGGATTACCGAATCCATCATATCATGACAAAAGTCTCATGTACATCTCATCAAATGCATACATGAACATATTATTTTGAGTAACAGTGTTGCTGCACCTCAAGCAACTACACACTAAAATTCACGCAACCATATATTTGTTAAATGAATCACATGCAATCTATAGTCACGTTGTTAAAGGAATCACATGCAATATATAGTCACAACGGTGAACTACCAAAACCTTCAAAATACAAGATTGACTAACACATGAGATATTGGGATATTCAAGAATCCCCATAAACATCTTGTATAAATAAATCTAGCTACCAATCATGCTTCTATTAATAAAGGATAACTAATGAGAATGTGGTGATTGTTGAGAATAATGCTTAAAGATTTCCATGTAATTGATGACATTAGCCAGCAGATTTTATGATTCTCTATTATTAAAAATTAGTGCAACAAATTATTAGGATGGCCAGTGCTCAGAATCATTGGCAATAGTTAGAATGAATAACTAGTATTTGATAAATCATAGAATTAGTAATAGGTTTATTAAATACGAATGTATAAATGTACATGATTCAATGTGAGATTTACAAGTTGAGCAGTGATCTGATCTGTGTGTTTTTTTTAATTGTCTTTCATTGTTTTTTATATGTCATAACTATTTTGGTTTATTAGTTGGCTTAAAGAGTAGTGGCCATTTCAGATTCTACAACTGGTATCGGAGCTAGTAAAATTGTTTTGGGTTAAATTTTTATTGTTAGAATTTTGCCAAAATTAAAATGTCGAATTCTAACATGTCTGTTCCAGAATTTGATGGAAACGATTATGATTATTTGTGCATTAAGATGATGACCTTTTTGATTGGAAAAGATTTGTGAAATATTGTTGAATCAGGTTATGATGAGCCAGATGATTGGAATGCTCTTACAACCAATGAAAAAACAGCAAGAAAGGAAGCAAGGAAGAATAATGCTCAAGCTTTGTTTCACATTCAGATAGCTCTTGATAAGAGCTTATTTCCACGAATATCAGGAGCAAAAATGGCCAAATATTCCTGGAAGACTCTACAAGAAGCTTACCAAGGTAGTGATCAAGTTAAGGTGGTAAAGCTTCAGACATTGAAAAGAGAGTTCAAGAATTTGAAGATGCAAGAAGCTGAAAGTATAAGTGACTACTGTGTGACAGTCAAAGATGTGGTCAATAAAATGGCTACACTTGGGGAAAGGGTAAGTAATGAAGTTTTAATAAAAAAGGTATTGAGATCTTTAACACCTAGATGGAATAATGTTGCCATAATATTAGAAGAAAGCAAGCATTTGACACAATTAAAGTTTGATCAATTGGTTGGATCTCTCATATCTCATGAAGAAAGATTGAAAGACACTTTTGAAGTTGTAGAGAAAGCCTTTTCCTCTAAATTACAAATTACACAGAATGAAGATGCAAGCAGCAGTAGTGCCAAAACCAATCAAGATTGAGGTAAATGGAAAAGCCAAAAATTTTGCAGAGGTAAAGGTAGAGGTGGCTCAAGAGGAAGAGGTAGAGGTATATTTGATAAGAGAAATGTTCAATGTTACTATTGTAACAAGTATGGCCACTTTGAAAGAGAATGCAGATTGAAAGAAGGTAAAAATGCTAACTATGCTCAAGAAAGTAATGAGTATCCTCCATATCACTTATTTTTATCTTATGCCAAAGCTGAAAATACTAGTAAAGATGTTTGGTACATAGATTCTGGATGCTCTAACCATATGACAGGGAATGAGAAATTGTTTTCAGCCAAGAATGGAAGTTTTAAATCGAAGGTCAAGCTTGGTGATGATAAATCTTTGGAGGTTGCTGCCAAAGGAGCTATATATATCCAAACAAAAGAAGGTATAAAGAGTATTCATGATATTTATTATACTCCACAATTGAAGCACAATTTGTTAAGTGTTGGGCAGCTATGTGAGAAAAATTATAAAGTAGTCTTTGAAAATAAGACATGTACTATCTATGATAAGAATAAGGGAAATAGGGTGATCACTGTTGTACCTATGACAAGAAATAGGATGTTTCCCTTGAGGTTTGATGAACTTAGCAACAACCTTGCAAATATGGCTTATGAGGATTCAAGTTGGCTATGGCATCTCAGGTATGGGCATTTAAATTTTCATAGTTTGAAGTTTTTAACCTCAAATGCATTAGTTTCTGGTTTGCCCAAGGTAGAGGAGCATAAGGAGGTTTGTGAAGGATGTGCTAAAGGCAAGCATGCAAGGAAAGGTTCCCAAAGGGAAATTCATGGAGGGCTCATCACCCACTTCAACTTGTTCATTCAAACATATGTGGTCCTATGCAGACTAATAGTTTGGGTAAGTCATCATATTTCATCACTTTTATTGATGATTACTCAAGAAATTGTTGGGTATATTTTTTAAAGCCCAAAAGTGAAGCCCTGGATACATTCAAGAAGTTCAAAGCACTTGTAGAAAATGAGAAAGGCTACAAGATCAAATGTTTGCGGACTGACCATGGAGGAGAATTTTGCTCAAAATCTTTCCAGAGTTTTTGTGATATGAATGGTATTCGGAGGCAACATACTATAGCATACACACCCCAAAAAAACGGCGTAGCTGAAAGGAAGAATCGCACTGTGGTTGAAATGGCAAGGTGCATGTTACAAACTAAGGGATTGAGAAATTCTTATTGGGGGGATGCAGTTGCTACAGCAGTGTACATCCTCAATCGTAGCCCCACAAGTGCACTAGAAAAGATGACTCCTTATGAAGCTTGGTATGGAAAAAAAACCTAATGTTAATCATTTCAAAGTATTTGGTTGTTTGGCTTATGTGCATGTACCTGATCAAAATAGAAAAAAGTTAGATGCAAAGAGTGAGTTATGCATTTTCATTGGGTATAGTGAGACAAGCAAGGCTTATAAATTGTATAATCCTTTCACTAACAAGCTTATTGTATCAAGAGATGTAATTTTTGATGAAGGGGGAGTTTATGGTCATCAAAAAGGCCATGTTGAGAAGACAAAATCTGTTTTGAATGATGATATAATTGTTGATATCGAGTAGCCAACTAATGCTTCTGTATCTAGTGGTTTAACTCCACCAAGCAGCCCTTCATCAATTTCTTCAACATCAAGTTCAAGTCCAACTTCTTCTCCAAGTTCTACAAGGAAGGTAAGGAGATTGAGTGATATATATCAGAGGACTGCAAATGAAGCACATGAAGAAAACCCAATAGGTGGGACAGTGAATTTTTCTTTATTAGCCAAGGCTAATTTTGAACCATCATGTTTTGAAGATGGATGTACTAATGAGGTTTAGGTGCAAGCTATGCAAGAAGAGATGGTTTCCATTCACAGGAATGACACTTGGAAGTTGACAAAGCTTCCGCATGACAAGAAAAATATTGGCACCAAATGGGTCTACAAGACCAAACTTAACAGTGATGGGAGTGTTGAAAGACACAAGGCAAGATTAGTTGCCAATGGATTCACACAAAAGTATGGAATTAATTATGAAGAGACATTTGCACCAGTAGCAAGACAGGAGACCATTAGCATGATGATATCATTAGCAGCACAGAAAAGGTGGAGCATACATCATATGGACGTGAAAAGTGCCTTCTTGAATGGGTACTTAGAAGAGGAAGTATATGTGGAGCAGCCACAAGGTTTTGAAGTGGAAGGAAGAGAGAATAATGTCTACAAGTTGAAGAAGGATTTGTATGGTCTCAAGCAAGCACCAAGAGCTTGGTATGCTAGGACTGATGGATACTTTCATGAAAAAGGCTTCCAGAGAAGTAAGAATGATCCTACCATTTACTACAAGCAAGAAGGTATTGATATTTTGATCATAAGTTTGTATGTTGATGATCTATTGTATATGGGTAGTAGTTCCAAAATGAATCATGAGTTCAAAGTTGCTATGATGAATGAATTTGAGATGAAAGATCTAGATCTCATGAAATATTTTCTAGGAATGGAGGTTTATCAAACTAAGGATGAAATTTTCATTTTCCAGACACAATATGCACATGATATTTTGAAGAAATTTGATATGCTTGATTGTAATGGATCCCCTACTCCAAGTGCTCATGGAGTTGTATTATGTAGAGAAGATGGTGTTGATTTAGTTGATGAGACAACTTACAGAAGTATTGTGTGGAGCTTGATGTTTCTAACCCACACAAGACCTGATATTGCATTTTCAGTTTCACTTGTTTCAAGGTATATGAAAAATCCATCTGAAATACATATGAAGGCAGCCAAGAGAATTTTAAGGTATGTGAAAGACACTCTAAATTTTGGTATTCATTACTACTCTGCTGAAAAGTTCAATCTTGCTGGATTTAGTGATTCAGATTGGGGAGGTAGTGTGGATGACCGTAAGTCCACATCTGGAAATTGTTTCTCTTCTGGTTCTGGTTTGATTACTTGGAGCTCAAGAAAACAAAGCATTGTTGCCCTCTCATCCACATAAGCGGAGTATGTTGCAATTACTTCAACAGGTACACAAGCTCTTTGGATCAAAAAATTTTTGGAAGAAATTGGGGAGAAGCAAATTTAGCCTACAATCATTTATTGTGATAATGTAAGTGCCATCAAGTTAGTAAAGAAATCAGTTCATCACAGCACGACAAAGCATTTTGACATGAAATATCACTTCATTCAGGATTTGGTGCAGAAGAATGATGTTGAATTAAAGCACATAAATACTAAGCATCAACTAGCAGATATCTTCACCAAAGTAGTTGCAAAAGATTAGTTTTTGACATTAAGAGATAAGATAGTAAGCCCTCATTAAGCATTAAGGGGGAGTGTTGAGAATAATGCTTAAATATTTCCATGTAATTGCTGACATTAGCCAGCAGATTTTATGATTCTCTGTTATTAAAAATTAGTGCAGCAAATTATTAGGATGGCCAGTACTCAGAATCATTGGTAGTGGTCAGAATGAATAATTAGTAGTTGATAAATCATAGAATTAGTAATAGGTTTATTATATAAGAATGTATAAACATACATGATACAATGTGAGATTTACAAGTTGAGCAGTGATCTGATCTATGTGTTTTTTTTAATTGTCTTTCATTGTTTTTTATATGTCATAACTATTTTGGTTTATTAGTTGGCTTAAAGAGCAGTGGCCATTTCAGATTCTACAGTGATGAGAGAAGTCCTAAACTTTTTAGATCCCAGGGAATGAAAACATCAACTCCCTTTAATATACATGAGATAATAATTGATAATTCATGTTATAAATAATCCCAAGGAATAAACACTCATTTGAACGACTGTTAGATGCTAGAAACTAGAGGAGGGAATTTGAATCTCCTCTCAACTATAGGCTAATTTTCATTGCAATATTTTTTGTAGATAACCACCCAAAGATAGATTTAGAGCTTGAGTAGTGAAGTTATCAAAGGAATAAGCTTCAACCCATGACCAAGACATAATATTATCAAGACATACAAGGTTATAATGTTCCCACAGTGACTCCACCAAAAACCTAAGCAGGATTATTCCAACAATTGTGATTTCTTTTCATCAATAATAACTAGGTGTTCCTTGTTGCAATCACTCATGCATAGTAGCACACTTTCCACCAACAACTCTCTTATTCATTCCTTATCCCTTATCTCTTCTCTCATCCTCTACCTCTCCAAGTTTTATCTCGGTATCTAACTTCTGTTTCCCTTTGTTGTCTCCCCTTTTGTGTGTATCCTACTCTTATTTCATCATTTCCCCCTGCACCTCCTTTGTATATTGGCCACACAAAAACATCCTACAATATCTTAATATCCCCCACCCTTGTGTGTAGGTTCCCATATCACGTTTTAAATTCCTGTATATACTTTCCTTAAATTTATATAGGAACATAGGTGATGTCTTAAATGCACTTCTAAGTTTTGTCATTTCTGCAAGAAATCCCCCCAACAACATCTCCACTCAAGCTCTAAGTCTATTTCCTCTCCTCATACAATCATGGTATTACATTTTCAACAATATTTACATGAATTTAAAATTCCTAATAGTGTTTACAAGAGTGATAATCAAAGGTGTTGTCACAAACCCCACCTGCATAAAGGAACATTGCCCTTGATGTTCTATATCCAAATACAACACTAAAAATGATATTTATAATACACAACTAGTTTACAATTATAGTTACATTCATGGATTCTTACTCATCAACACAATGGGTATAACACCTCACTAACTCAACCATTTTCTAAAGTGTCTCATTTTGATTCACAATCCTATCAATGCAACTCATCTTCCTGATTACTTGGCTTCTGGAGTGTTGTTGACCCATAAATTGTCGCAGATATTCCACTATATTTTTTTGTCACAATAGACATGATAATATTATATTAAAGATATGAAATTCTTACACTATTATAGTTGTATTAAATTTCAATATCTGTAGATTTTATTGAAATTAGTGCATGCATTCTCGTGAAAATTATGCAGAAATAGAGAATGAAAAAAAAAATCTCACACACACACACATAAATAAGACACAAGATATGCTCTAGGAAACCTTTTCAGGAGAAAACCCAACTGGAAGGTGAGGTTCCTTTTCTCTCTTTCTCTGTCTGGAAATATGGTTGAAGGTACAAAGAAGTAAGGTATATGGCTTGTGGGCCACCACAATACACAAATCCTCTATGTGTGCTCTACATCCTATTTATCTTGGCTATATTTGCTCAGTTATGGAACAAAATTCTCTTGAACGAATGGAATGCCTCTTCCTCCTAGTGGCCTGGTTATAACATAGCTCGATAGCCTACTAGTGGTTAAGTTTGACTACCTCAACTCTTAACCAGATTTACAATATAGACTCTTCTAGAGTCTTTTACATCGAAATCATGTGCCTGGCTCCTTTTCCATGAATAATGGGGTCTAACGCGACATCCTCTTAAGCCATGGTGGTGAAAATAGGAAGGCCAAATTCCAAGTGGCATAAATTTCACATGCATAATTTGATTGACATGATTCTCGCGATGTTGGAAAGGCCTTTGCGTGTATAATAACATGAAAAGGTGTGGCGCTAAAGAAATATTTTTTTACCACCAAATAATGTCATTTGATGCCTCAAAACGCTCTCGGAAGGTTTGATAGCCCATTTTCCCAAAATGGGCCCCACCGGTAAAAAAATTCCCATGAGTTGATTCCTCTACCTTTTCTACTCGGAATGCATCAAGATGGATGAGGGTGAAAGCATGAAAATGTGTTACACTTTTGGGCCAAATGTGGCAATGAAATTTCGAAAATTTCCTCTTTTATTGAATTACACACATCAAAATGCATATAAGAATTATGAATTTTGATTTGGAGTAAAAATATAATATGTGGAGAATTATTTTGTTGTCCTAATGATATTTCTTTCAAAAAACATCTATGTCGTATAATCTCTTTATTTTCCATTAAATTCAATATATGTCCTTGCAATTTTTTTCAAAACTTAGTAGGCATGTGTACCCGCTCATACAAATACTTTGGTTTGGGTGCATGTATTATATATATATATATATATATATATATATATATATGAGTATGATCTACACGGAGAGAACTAAGTTTTTCATATTAAAATTTTATTGTTTAATTCAAAATTATATTTTTATTAATATTTGTTGAGGTTGGCGAAGTAATATTTCAATTTCATTTTGGAGACACATGTGTTCAAGTAAGACTTTCTTCAACTCCTTAAATAAATTGAAAAACCAAGAGTACACTTTTGAAGTGGACTCATAAAGAAGCTAGTGGCATTTTTTGAAATTTGTTTGTTGTGTATATTTTATGTTATTTATTTTTTATTCATCCCCTTTGATGTTGTCCAAAAATATTTCAAGTCCTAAGTTTAAAAGAAATTATAAGAAAAATATCATATGAATTTGAAAGTATCAAATTCAGATCTCATTGGATAGAGAATTCTTTAACAAATCGAATGTGATCAACACCACCACTTAAGGACAATTTCTACCCTAAACCCGATAGGGTACAAAATGGGGTTGTAGAGAAATCTGCATAAGAGATGTTGAAATTGCAATTTTTAGGACTTCAAGAGTTCGATCAAGCACTATAAACGCTCAATTGAGCGACATCCATGGTTGACCAACAGCTTGATCGATCCAGTAAAATTCCAACTAGCCTACAACCTTACCAACATTTTTTTAATGGTATTCATCAACTTTATAGTAATAGTTATAGTTATGTAATAGTTATGTTATGTTACATGTTATAGTTATATATATGTTATTTATGTTATATATAACTTTATATTTTGTTATATATATATATATGGTTAGTAAAATTAAATTAAATAAAAAAAATTTCTTTGGTATTTTAATTTAGTTTATATATATATATATATATATAGTTAGTTAGTTAAACATAATAAAATAAAATATTTTGGACTTTTAATTTAATTAAAATATTTTATTCAAGTACAATTAATTTTATAAAATAAATTACTATATTTATTATTAAAAAATATTTATTTAAATATAAATGTATTTAAATTTAAAATAAAAATGAAATAAAATATCTTATTTGATTTAATAGAGGATCATCATGAGCAACCATAGTCATAATGTCAATTTAAACTTCCTAATTTATTTATTTCTTGATGTTCTATAGTTTTTGTTTTTTTTTTGTTTTGTTTTTTTGTTTTTTGTTTTTTTTTTTTTACTTTTTAGGGCATATTTCTCATCAAATTTGTTCGTAATTTAAAATTCATTTTTCATAACAAAAATCATTTTTTTTGAAATTTTACTTCAGTAAAATCCTAAAAAAATATTGAAATGTAAAATAATTAAAAAAAAAATTACCATAGAAAACATTTATAATAAGCATGTTAATATTGCTAATAACATATACAATGAAATTAAAAAAAAACAAAAGAATTAAACCTAAATTATAGTTTTTTTTGTGCCTTTCAAGTCTTTTCTTTGTGGTTTTCTAAGTTGCTTTTGGTTTTCAAGGATTTTCTTGGTATTTTTTTAAGTTATTTTTTGTGGTTTTCAAGGGTTTTCTTGGTGTTTTTTTGTGGGTTTTTTTAGTCATCAATAATTTTTGCCTTCATAGATGACTAAATGACTTCCCTAGATTTCTAGAAATAAAGTTCATGAACATTGTGACTTCTAGAAATCTCACTGCCTTCATCATCCTTAAAGATAGTTTTTCACTATTTCATCTTTCCATCATGTCCAACTCTGCTTACCAATCCCAGAAAACCCATTAGAGGCTTATGTCACTCATTTTTTCTATACCCTATAACTCTTCACCCAAATCCTCTGTTTTATTTTGCCTAGAAAGCCCCCATAGCTACCTAAGCCCACCAATCAAACAAATTTGTTGTGTCTCCCAAAATACTCCCAAACACTGATGGTCTCAAACTATCTCTGTAGACTCTTTAGATAAATCAAGTACATTGGATTTTGGATCTTCAATACATCAGTTTATCATAAACTCTATCTCACACTTGATGATCCCAAATTCTAAGTCTTAGTCCAAAAGCCAAGTCCTAGAAAGCTTCCACTAGGTCACCTAGGGTTTCACAAGGTCATAGGGTGGATTTGGTGCCCTACAAACTCTATTTTTCCTGTATGAAAAGATTTTTTTCCAAGAAGAAAAGGACAAGTGATCTTGTCCAAAGCTGATCAAAGAGGTCACTCAAGGAAGCCTTTTGGTCTAAGGCACAAATCTTGTAGGGGACAACTACCCCTTGCTCACATTTTTGCAAAGGGATAAAATGGTAATAAACCTTAAAAGAAGTAAGGTAATGGGAGAATCATAAAAAATGGACCATCAATAGCAAAGAGAAGGTAGTAGGGTACATGTTTGAAAAGAATCAGGGTTTGTGACTGTTTTTGCCAAACAAGTAAAATCAGTCCAAAAGCTACAGAATAAAAGGCCACCTCAACACCTTCAAATGCTCATTGAAGACTTTTAGAAATAACAAATGAGTTTTTGATAGCTTAGAAGACAACACTATTTACTTTTTTTCTAAGCAGCCCTAAAGCCTAGGAGTTTGGGAGAATTGAAAAAACATGTCAAATGTTGACAAAGAGCCTCCTTCATAACAATAGATGGCTATCAAGGGTTTCAAGCTGCCCTCTATGGTTTGGAAAAGAGGCACTAATTAGAACTCTTAAAAGGGTAAAATCAGAGGTTTTAAAGAATATCAAAGGAGGTAGACAAGAAAAATTGTAACCCACTTCATCACAGGGACAAAAAGAATAAAAAAATATCAGTGCAAGGTTTTGAATTCTCAAAAGAATAGACATAAGCATTTTCAAATGATCAAAGGGGAAAGCATGAGGTAAAAATGCCCAAAAAGAGTTAATTATGATAAACATGGTTTTCACTATTAAGGAAGAAAGGTGCTAAAAACTCATATTTCATTACATTTGGAAATATATAGTGGATCTAGAATTTCAAAATAACAAAAAAAATCAATTCTAGTAATGGTTTTGTAATAACATATTTCCAATTTTAATGAAATATGTGTTTAAACTCCAAAAGACAGTAATCAAGGGAAGAGAAGTTGTGTAGGCACCTGCAAGAACAGAAGTGGCCAGGAAAGACACGAAAATGGTTTTAAAAACTCACCTCCCTCACTAGACATTTATCATTTGCAAAATAATCAAAGGAAAAAACATGTAGCTGGTTTAAGAGTAGTAAAGCCTCCAAAATGGTTTCTTTATCAATAGCATATCCTGCAAGAGATAGATTAACCTTGAGTGACACTTCTGCAGGACTACCACAAAAGGTTACCTATCGGAAAATTGGTAAGGAAAAATAAACCTCATCTTTCTCAAAATAAAGGCCCACATGAAGACTAAAAGGAGTTGTTAATGATTGATGCTTAGGTTTCCACATCTAAGAGGTTTTTCACTGTTTCAAATAGAAAGACATGACAGGATATCATTCAAAAGAAAACATGTCAAAATAATCACATGGATGTTTTTTACCAGGGTTAGAGATCATGAAAAGGTTCATATTCACAAGTGAGGGTAAAGAGTGTAGTTTGATCTAGTTGAAGAATCTTGTCAGTCTTAGAGGAAGACATTGAAATGCACCAGCAAGGCAAAAACCACTTTTTTTGAGACTCTACCACCTACAGGAACAAAAAAGGCCAAAGGCACAGTGAAAAAGGTAAGAAGGAAATAAACATTAGGAAAGTGGGTTTTTCCATGAAATCATTTTTCAAAAATATTATAAGGGTCTCCTTGACCTCTTCCCCACTTCATATTCATCATTGCAAAAAGGAAGAAAACCATTGAAAGCAAGTTTTGAAGGTTTTTCTGCAAGCTGGGTCAAAAACTCAAGTGCTACGCACCGACAGAGGCGCTACGGACCTGGTCGTCGGCGCTGCTCACAGACGAGGTGGCCGCAGTGTAAATTTACACTGCGTGTGTATCGGGAGAGCGGCGCTATGCACTTATGCAGATGCTATGCACATGCCTAGAACAGTCTGACTTCCCACCTTTGCCTGCCAGCGCTGCACTTCAACGGTCCTAACAGGCCCATTTACCGGCCCTACTCGACCCGACACTATACACAGAGAGTCTTTGGTCCAAATTTCTCAAAAGGGCCTAAAATTCATGTTTTTTGCCTCCAAATATTCTGCAATTAGTAAAGCAAGGTTGGTGGCTCCTTTCCTTAACTTCCAAGCAGTATTTTTCATAAAAAAGAAGGTATTTAAAGGACTAATGTGACCAAACCCTAGTCTCCATAGAAATCAAATTTGACCATCTACAGCAGGGTTTGCAAATTTGAAAGGTTGTCATAGGTGTAAGGGCACTCACTGCCAGCAAACCTAATTCTAAAAATTGAAAACACTCCTTGAATGTTTCATATTAGCCCTCATTTGCAAAAAAAATTCCCTCACATCATTCGTTTGCCCTCCCTAGACCTAAAAGCTCTCAACAAGTTTAAAATCTCTTTGTTCTTGACCAGTCACCATGTCTAAAGAAGAAATCCATACCAGCAGCGATGAAGGCCAAAGGACTATCTAGCCAAAACACAAGGGAGGAAGGGTTAATAGGTTTGAGCCCTTAGACACCATTCAAATCACTTCTTCTCCCATGATCCTTGCATGTTTTCAAGATGTTGGATGTTATCAACTTTGTGAGAGAGTTAAACAAGTCCAAATTCACTCAGACTTGAATAGGTTTTTCATCCTCGGCCTTCAAAACCACCAAGTCAACCTTGCAGAAGTGAATTTTGAACTCTCATCTGAATCCATTGCTAAAGCCACTGGAATACCAGATATTAGTGAGAGATGGTTTAAACAGAAGAAATTGGACTTGAGCTAATATGAACCCTACCTAAAACCTAGTTGTCAACAAGGTTGCAAGGTTGTTTTCCCCTTCTCCCACCTGCTAGAGAGGTATGCCCCGTAGATGAGGTAGATTATCAAATACTTCACTTGTGAGGGGAGGTATTCCAGATTTTATTCATATCACATAAGGCTACTAATGCACTTCACTAAGGTTAAATTGTTAAACCTACCATACTATCTCCACCAGAGCATTGACAAAATGGCTTCAATGGTCAAGAAGAGAAGTTATGCCCACCAAATGCAAATCCTTTTTCACCACTCCTTGGTTAAGATGATTGTTGGGCCGAGAGGTTCTTTACAACCCAGTATATAGGGATGTGTAGATGTAATGTGTGTAATGTAAATTTTTGATATGTCGGAGTGTATAAATATGTGTAGATGTAATGTGAGTAATGTAAACTTTTGATATGTCAGAGTGTAAATAGATGTGTAGATGTAATGTGAGCAATGTAAACTTTTGATATGTGGGAGCGTATAGAGATGTGTAGATGTCATGTGAGTAATGCAAAATTTTGATATATTTACCACTTTAATACCAGGCTGAATACCATGGGTCAAATATCATATTTATAAAAGAGGTATGGTAAATAAATAAAATATAAATAAACCATAGATATGGTAAATACATAAAATGTCTTTTTATATTTACTCCACAATCCTATTTATATTTAGGAACACTCAAAAAGTAGTTTTATTTAGGTGAATCCTCAGCTAAATACCATGGGCCAACTTATTACTAATACTATGCCAAAAAAACATTATTAACCCTAATATTAATATTATTATTATTATTATTATTAATTCTAATATTCACATTATTATATTATAATATTAATATTATTAAATTTAATTAATGTAAACTTTTGATATGTCGAAGTGTATAGAAATGTACCACTTTAATACCATGGGCCAAATACCATGTCTATAAAATAGGTATGGTAAATAAATAGAATATAAATAAACCATAGGTATGGTAAATAAATAAAACTTCTAATATTTACTCCATAATCCTATTTATATTTAGGAACACTCAAAAAGTGGTTTTATTTAGGTGAATCATGAGCTAAATACCATGGGCCAAATTATTATCAATACCATGCCAAAAAAACATTAGTAACCCTAATATTGATATTATTATTATTATTAATTCGAATATTCACATTATTATATTATAATAATAATATTATTAAATTTAATAAATTTGGATCACCTAGGTTGGTATTTGAGTACACTATATGCATTGCCTATCTCAGGTAACAATAAACATGTGAACGTAAATTTAAAAATGATGTTTAATATTTAACATTTAAAATTTAATCTAATTAATCTAATGTCGGCCCTAATGAAGAATCACTTCTCTCCCTACATATATAAATTTAATACAAACAAAGTATCGATTTTTTTTTGTGAGGAAGCATCTTTGTGATTTTGTGAACAGTGAAATAATATTTGTGAGAAAGGATTTCGGGAGTCATTTGAAAGTGGTAGTAACAATAATTGTGGGAAAGGATTTTAGCGTCAACTTGCTTCTGTCCATTTATTTGGAAAATAATATTTGTGGGAAGGATTTTGGTGTCAACGAGCTACAATTGATTTTCAAGTTTGATTTCTATTGCTCCTACATTTTATTTTATTTTTAGGAGAGGAAGGAAGGTGTGAGAGGGAGGTAGGAGAGGAAGGGGGAGAGAGGAAGGAAGAGAAAGAGTAGGATATAGGGAGGGAGATAGGAGGGGGAGTTGGAGGGTGAGAGAGAGAGGGAAGAATAAATACATAAAGAGCGAGAAGTGGAGAGAGAGAGGTAGTGTCAAGGGAGAAATAGAGAGTATGTGTATGTTTGGGAGTGAGATAAAGAGAAAAATAAGGAGAGATCGAGGGAATGGGGGGAGAAGGAGAGAGGGAGGGATATAGTAACATAGTTGGAGGGTGAGGAGAGGGAGAGAGAAGGAGATAGAGAGAGAGCGATAGACATGGGAGAGAAAGGGATAGAGGGGAAGTAAGAGTGAGAGAGTGGAGAGAGGGATGGAAAGAGATATGGAGTTAGAGGTGGAAGAGAGAGAATATTATTTCTTGCACTCGATGCATTGATTTCAGTGCGGATGGTGATTTCTAATCCTATTTGATTTATTGCACTATATGCATTGATTTTAGTGTATATGTTTAGATAGAGAAAAAAAGAGAGAGTATGTGTATGTTTGGGGGTGAGATAAAGATAAAAATAAGGAGAGATGGAGGGAATGGGGGGAGAAGGAAAGAGGGAGGGATATAGTAACATAGCTGGAGGGTGAAGAGAGGGAGAGAGAGGGAGATATAGAGAGAGATAGACATGGGAGAGAAAGAGATAGAGGGGAAGGAAGATAGAGAGGATGTGAGAGAGTGGAGAGAGGGAGGGAAAGAGAGAGGGAGTTGGAGGGGGGGAGAGGGAGGGAAAGAGAGATGGAGCTGGAGGGGGGAGAGAGGGAAGATGATTTATTTCACTCAATGCATTGATTTCAGTGTGGGTGGTGATTTCTAATCCTATTTGATTTCTTGCACTATATGAATTTATTTTAGTATATATGTTGAGAGAGAGAGAGAGAGTGGTTGGGGAATAAAGAGGATTGGAGGGAAAAGAGAGAGAGAGAGAGAGAGAGAGAGAGAGAGAGAGAGAGAGAGAGGATTGGATCACAAATAGAGACAGAGAGGAAAAATATAGAGGAAGGTAGGAGAGAAAGGGAGAGAGAGGACATGAGAGAGAGAGGAAGAGAGTGATGGGGGAAGAGAGAAAATTGGAGGGCAAAGAGAGAAAGAGAGAGAGAGAGAGAGGAGGAGAGAGGGAGGGATATAGAAGGAGATATGGAAGGATAGAGAGATGGATTTAGAGGGGGAGAGAGGGAGGAAATAAGGAATACATAGAGAGTGAGAAGTGGAGAGATAGATGAAGTGACAAGGGAGATATAGAGAGAGTTTGTGTATGTTTTGGAGTGATATAAAGAGATAAAGAAGGAGATATGGAGAGAAGGGAGGATAGAAGGTGAGAGGGAGGGATATAATAACATAGTTCAAGGGTGATTAGAGAGAGAGAGATAGATGTGGGAAAGAAATGGAGAGAGAGGAAGGAAGAGGGAGGATGTGAGAGAGTGGAGAGATAGAGGGAAAGAGAGATGTAGTACGAGGGGAGAGATAGGGAAGAATATTTATTGCACTAGATGAATTGATTTCAGTGTAAATGGTGTTTTATAATCCATTTTAATTGTTTTCACTAGCTGGATTGATTTTAGTGTAAATGTTGATTTCTAATTATATTTATTTTATTGCACTAGATGCATTGATTTAAATGCAGATGATTTCTATTCCTATATGATTTCTCGCACAAAATGCATTGATTTCAATGTAGGTGATTCCTAATCCTATTTTATTTCTTGCACTAAATGCGTTGATTTCAGTGTATATGGTGATTTCTAATCCTATTTGATTGCTCACAATAGATGCATTGATATCAATGTAGATGTTGGTTTCTAATCTTATTTTCTTACTTGCACAAGATGCATTGATTTCAGTGTAGATGTTGATTAATAATCCTATTTGATTACCTACATTAGATGCATTGATTTCAGTGTAGATGTGGATTTCTAATTTTATTTGATTGTTTGCATTAGGTGCATTGATTTCAGTGTAGACGTTGATTTCCAATTTGATGTAATTGGATGTACATTGATGGTAAAATAATTTTAAAGTGATTGGTTTAACATTGTGCATTGATTTTAGTGTAAGAACTTAAAATTATTGACAATGTAATTTAATATTTGTGTCATAGTAAATCAACCGATTAATATTTAAGAGAAAGAGAGACAATGTATGATGTTTAGTACAATAGTTCAAGCTAAATATTTAAATGATTTATGATTTCAACTGTCGTTTTCATATAATCGATAAGAAAATATGACAAAAATAACAAGGGTGACAATAAGAATAGTAAAAGAAAATAATTTAATATTGATCACAATGAAGACTATTTGTAATTGAATTCATTCTTATTATTTTCATTTTCTATCATTCAACAATATTACATTGTTACTTTGCATTCAAAAATTTTATTTCATCATTAAAGTTATTTACAATATTTATCATCTTAAAAAACTGAGATAACTAAGAAAATTTTAAAATTAAAATGATCAGATAAATATTAGACATATTTAGCATATATAAAATGATTATATTTATATTATCTGTATTTACATATTATTGATAAAATGAATCATATGTTCAATAGATTTTCCTTGGCCGAACACGACTGAAACCAGCCTAGATCCATCTAAACTCTGGATCTATCAAGCACTAAGAGGGATCAAATCTCACGAGGTGAAAACCTTTCCTCAAGTTTTGCACTCAAAAAAGAGGTTTGCACCTTGAGATATTTGATCCCTCTCGGTGCTTGATAGATCTAGAGTTAAGACGGATCTAGGCCGGTTTTACACCAGCTGGAGGAGCAAGGAATCCCTTGGGAAGTTCTTATCTCACATGATGTATTTGAAAATATCTAGGCCTTCATTCAACAAAATTTTCCTTCTACTTCACATCCAATTTCCTCCACTTCTCCATCATATCCTCCTATGCCTTCTCCACAACGAAACTTACCTCCTGTTTCTCCTCCTGATGGATCAAATGAAGGTGATAACAATGGCACTGATAGACAAATAGATGACAGTGGAGAGGAAAAGGACAGTGAGGTAGAAACAAAGTTAAATGAAGAAAAAGAAGATGGCAATAGTGCAGAGGAAGAAGATGATGGCAGTAGCCATGAAGAACACACAAATAGCAGTGGAGAAAGGGAAGACAGTGAGGAAAAGATAGAATGTAGTGAGGAAGAACAAGAAGATGATGATGACATGGAGAAGAGTGATGAAAACATCAGTCAAAAAGAAGAATACAGTGAGAAATTGGAGAAAAACAATGATAATAATGACATCAATAAATCAATCTCAAGTGAAAAAAAGAATTTTGATGATGAACAAGATGAAGAACAAGAGGATTATGAAGAAAAAAATGAAGTTGAGAGTCATTAGGAAAATGCACAAGACAACCAAGAAGAAGATGTGTTTGAGCATGACAGTGAGCACAATGATAGTGAAACAAATGTTGAAATGAATGAAGATGATGAACTTGAGTAAACAGAGGGAGATGATGATGAGATGGAAGACCAAGAGAAGGCAGATTATGAGGCTGAAACAAAGTTTGAATATGAAGAAAGTGACCAAGGCAGTGGCACAAATGAGACAATCAGTGATAAGCAACAAAATAGTCATGACAGTCATGACAGTTGTCATGACTGTCATGACACAAATCAGTCTCTAAATGACCAAGAAACTCAATATGACAGTGCATAAAGTGACAGGGGGAGGACCTTAGAGAAGGACAAAGCCAAAATAAGATACGTGAGGAGGGTGGTGATTAGTTTGAAGGCCAAGATGACAGTGAAGAAAACAGTGAGGAAAACAATGATGATGATGAGGCTAAAGATCAAAAAATCAGTGACCCAATGGAGCATGAAGTGACTCATGAAAGCCATGAAAAAGATGAAAAGGCTTGTGAAGTCACCAAGGATCAAGGCACCCTCATCACTCCTCTCACATGCACCTACCATAGAGGCAAAAGAGATGTGTTTGTTGCCTCAAAAAGGAAAAGGGACATCTCTCCTCCATCTATCAAGCACAAAGACAAAGGAAAGGAAAAGATGGACAAAGATGAGAAACAGGTGAAGGTAAGGAGAAGTATAAGGATCAAGAATACTTCTCAAGGGCCTCAATTCATTGATCTAGATAGTGACAATGAGGACAAGGAGATGACCACTAGATTGCTTCTCTTGGAGAAATATGCACATCTTCAGGAGTGGGAAAGAGACTTTGACATGGCACAATGTGTCATCCACTATTACAAAGAGGATCATAAGCATTTCAAGGAGGTAAAGAGAGGCCTTTCCCTACAAAAGAAAATTACCAAGCATTATGCAAGGAAAAACACGCTTGCTTGTGCCAAACTGAAGAAGGCCCTCATGGAGTTAGAAGACCTAAAAAGAGAAAAAGTGCATGATAGCCTTTGAGTTTTGGTTGAAGCTTCTCAACAGGTGTCCAAGACCTCTTGAGGGACCTCTCCACAAAGTTTGAGGAAATTTGAACAAAATTTTGTCTTTTTCAAATTTTGACCCCTCTGTGCAGAGCACCCTAGGCGCTACACGCAAAATTGGTGCATCCTCAACTCAAATTTTTTTCATTTTTGGATTCCTCACGTCACCAATAGTCTTCTCACCAATTTTCATATCATTTGGAGCAGTCCGCCCCCCCCCCCCCCCTCCCAAAAGATCGAAAAACATAAAAGAAATGACCTTTCTGCCTCATTTTCAGACCAGGCGCTGCACACAGAGCAATGTTGGGGAAATTTATTTTTGAATAGGTAAATGCAATCCATTCAGCACAACTTAAGAATTTATAGAAAGCAGACTGATCAGGCTTTCGAACGAGCCATCACAGAGCCAAATTTGGTGTCGGGAAGGGGTCCAAAACGCAGCTATAGGAGACCCTATTTTCTGCTGAAGTGACGCTATGCATAGAGGTTGCCTAGTGTGTTTTGGACCAAAAGTCAACAAAACACACTCATTTATTGCAAATAGATATTTTTGAGTTTTTTGAGGAAAACTGATCTAGAATTATGTGCAAATAGTTATTTTGGAATTTATTTCTTAGGATATTATGTGCCTTGGGCCTTGCATGGTCTCTTGGCCATAAATGATATTTATGACTATATTTGAAATTTTCCTACCACATTTAGGGTTTTAGACCTCATTTTCTCCATAAATAGAGAATTAGGCCCCTATGTATTTTTTTGGCATTTAATGAGCTTGAAGAGTAATATACATGGTTTTATGAGCTTGGAGAAGAAATTGGTTTCGTGAAGTGAATGAATGGCTTGTTTGACTTGATGATGGAGAAGCTTGTTTGCAGGATTCCATAGCTTGGTGAATGGTCATGTCTTCTTAACTTTTTAATGTTTCTTGTTCTCATTTTGTTTCATTCTTCTTGGTTACTATAAATCAGAAAAGTATAGGTTGAGACATGTTATTTGAGGCACCTCAGTCCTCCTGTTTGTTATAGCTTTGATGTTTTCCTCTTTTGGCCATCTTATGTAATTCTTGATTTATCCTTAGGTCCACCAAAAATTGTTTTTGTTTAATTTATGGTTAGTATGCTAGCTTACAAGTATGATGCATGGTATTCCCTGCTTATTTGAAGTTTTCAAAACCCTATCTTGAAGCCTTTCTGTGGAATATTGATTGCTAGGTTAAGTCAAAGAGGTCTCGTTCAATATTTCCCTTTGTCCATGCTTACCAACTTGTTTTAGAGTTCTCAATAGCTTGATATATGATGTTTAGGAGTTCCCTCTCCATAAAATAAGTTATTTGTATTATCTTATGTGTTTTCCCAAAATCTGAAGGTGAATTTCTAAAGTTAGAAGCTCTTATGCTTTTTATGTTTCACTGGAATGTTTCTCTTGGATGTTTATCAGTTTGAAGTATTGTTCATTCAGCTTAATGGTTTTCCCTACCTCATGAGTTGTATCTTTTAAAATATATATTTTTAAGGCCTCTTAGTTTTTCCTAAACTTGATGTTCACTACACCTCGTACATCACCTTAAGGATCCATTTACCTTGCTAAATCGGCCCTGCAACACACTCTGTTTCATCATTTAGACACTCTTGACTTTCACTTGACTCCATAGCCCAATGGCTTTGATATAATCTCACTCCACCTATTCGACTTGACCATATTACCCAACCAAAACAATCAACAAACTCTACACTTAACAACTAGCCTAAAATCAACTACCTAAGCCAAAAAAAGAACACAACTTTTGCACCCAATAGAGAGATCCCTCTCTGAGTCTAGGAAGGCTAGGTCCTAGGAATCCAAAGACTGGTTCCATGTTACCCTATCATTTGGTCTGCCAAATTTCCAAATCACGGGATCCTAACAGTTTTCATGGTGATTTTCATGATTGTTTTTTGTAGTTTTTCTAGACTAGGTTTTTTTCAAATTAATTTATTTTATTTTGTTAGATCTAAGACTTTTGTGATCCATAATGTAGATAAAAGAACTTTCGGATTAATCACATAATTAGGATTAGGTCGACATTTCAAACCAGCTAATGTGGTTCATCCTCAAGACAAGGTGCAGAGACTAATCGATCTCAATGAATAAATAATGGAGATGCATCATTACCCGGAAATAACTATTGAGAGCTAGTTGTTAACTAACTAACTAACTAACGTTTTAATGGCTAGTTCTTAATAGCTAGTCTTGTTGGCTAGTTCTTAACAACTAGTTCTCAACGACTATTTCTGGGCAATGATGCATCTCCATTATTTATTCATTGAGATCAATTATGTTCTCCACCTTGTTCCGAGGATGAACCACATTAGCTAGTTTGAAACGTTGACCTAATCCTAATGATGTGATTAATCCAAAAGTTCTTTTATCTTATTTTATTTTACAAACTTTTTTTAAATAAAAGAGTAAAAAATTACAGGAAACCTACCTTGGCTTGAGCCTTTGGATCGTTGGAAATGTTTATGGGTAGCTGTATTGAGTTCCTCTAGCTCAGTCAATCTTAGAAATATTTTTTTGAATTCCTTTTCCTATCACGGTCCAAGAAAAATTACTTGTGCAAGTCATGGTTGGGGTATTTGAATTTGAAATAACTCTTGATCGAGCTAGTCAAAATGGCTCAATTGAGAGTTATGGCTCATCAAGCTATGTCTTTCGGGATTTGTTTTCAATGGCTTGATATATATATATATATATATATATATATATATATATATATATATATATATATATATATATATATATATATATATATATATCTACTCGATCGAGATGTTAACTCCTGGTAGTAAACAACTTGATCGAGCACTTAAATATTGTTCGACTGAGCGCTTAAAATTACTCGATCAAGAATTTGTTTTTTTAGCAAATCACACCCTCATTTCACCAAAAAGTGTAACCCAACTCCATCCTTTGACCCATGACAAACAATTAATGATCCAATATTGATCAGTTTTCTACCTCTAATGTCGATCCATGTTTCTCAATGATTTTTGAGGGAATTATTTTTCCTCATTACTTCTTGGGACACACCCAATGTACCTCCGACCCCAATAAACATTCCCATGACTCTTTAAATCCAATGTTTTTTCAAATTTCATGAGGGCTTCACTGGGGGAGAAATACCATACCCCGTGCATTTGTATTAGGGGATATATATTGAGGAAAATATGCCATAATATATCGAGCATATAATAAGGGGTAAAGGGTATTTATATTGGCATGTATAAAAAATTGAGCTCAAATTTAATTAAAAAATATAAAGGGGAATAAAAAAATTTAACGAAAAAATGGATCCCTATGATATCTAGTGAAATTATGGGCTTTTTAAATTGGGAATATATATGGGGTTTGTATTTTTAGGGGGTTAAATAATGTGATTTTCAGAGGTTTTCTCAAATATATAGTCAAATTGAGGGTATTATTTACTATGCCATGAATGCACATGATATGTCAGATGTTCATTAAGTAAAGCCCCCGTTTGAAATTCTAACATCTAGTTCTTTACCTCCTCTATCCCTCGGAGAATCTAGTTCCTCTTCCATGTACACTCTCACTTTCCAAGTTTAGGCATCCCCTTATCTACTTTCTAGTCGCTCAGGTGATCCATCCCTTGACCAAGGATTCCTTGCATAGGAATATCATTCATAACCAAGGAATTTCGCTACCTTAACACACTCATATCAGTCATGGCATACTTCATGGTGATCAATGGACATCATTTGGTTCTAGTTCCACAACAATGGCCATGCTTGTAAAGTATTCAACTCTAGCACATCGTTGTGAAGTTTGATATCTTCAAGTTGTTATTTTTTGACTTGTAGTCAACCTCATGTGCTCATTCTAGAGAGTTCAATGATTCTCCTACTATAATGTTCCTTTTTCATAAACATTTTCAATCGACAAGAAAATCTATTCCAGAGATAGAATGAAGGGGAATTTACTAGATTTGTCATCTTCATAAAGAAGAATGAGCTCCAGAGGCTACTTGGCCCACTATCAGACTCTTTCTATAGAGTGTTGTCAAAGGACAATATCTCCAAGAGGGAAATACAACAAGATTGGGAATATCTTAAGATCACCCTAACATTGCAGCTACAGCAATAAGAAAAGACATAAACTGGAAATAGCAGTGAATAAACATTATGCCAAAATGTATGAAACCATTGAGACATTTTATTATGAAATAAAAGTAGCAAATGATACAATGAACATCAAAATAACAAGGCAAGAAGCCTTCCATGAAAACATATGCCAAAATACAAAATGCTGCTCCATAGAAAAATGCCCATGAATAGGGATTGCGCAGTCACATGAGGGAGACTGCTACAATGAGTGAAAAAAATCATAGGATATACATATATATGGCTCATACATCATTGGTAGAGAATATCTAAGCTCCCAATCACTACCTCAAGTCAATCCTAGAAGGATTGGCTGAAATCTGCAAAACTGCAAAAATGTCAGAGTTGTTGGGTAGCTGTAGCAACTCAATATATGGAATGGAAGGGAGAAGGTTGAATGGCTAAAGCTGATGAAGAGCCCTTCTCCTCTGGAAATCTGAAGTGCAAGGCTGATCCCTACACCAAAGATCTCACCCTTTGAAATGTCTGCAACACCCTCACTGCAAATATGCTCCAACTAGAACGCAGTCTATGAGAGGGTCTGTGTTGCAACTGATGGAAATGCTTGGCCTCCTGAAAATGATTGTGGAATAAGCTCTGGAACCATTCTCACTAATCTCTCAGAAGTATAGGAATTCCTTCCTCTGAAAGATCAGCTCAAAATGGTGTTTAGGAAACCTCCCGACAACACCCTGCAACACTTTGCACAATAATCTGCTATAGATACTGCACTGATGGAGTAGGCTGATGTTATGGTCTGAATGCAGGAATATGGAGGATGAGTGCAATCCTTCATGAGCTACTCAAGAAGGAGAGGAAATCCTAAACAAGACTCCCTTGTGCCCTAAGGCACTGTAGCTCTGCTGAACAACAAGAGGCAGCAATTTGTCTCAATAGACAAATAATCAAATGATCTAAGATAATCTCAATGGGCTGCCTTGTTCTTATTTTAAACTCAATGAGCCTTCACCTTCCTTCCTCTAGAAGTTTCCTCCCTCATGGAATATTCCTCCACTAAAACTGCGATGTCCCACTTAGTGCTCTCCAACTCATGCCAATGCAGTTTGACTTGGTCAATTAGACCTTGTCCATTTGTATTTTAACCCATTTCACACATGAGGGTGTGAAATACAGCTCCATGATGATCCATTTTCACATTTTAATGGATTTTATTCCTGTTTATTACATGAATGGGTCACTTTACCCATTTTTATTCAAAAAAATGAAAATATGCAACTATAAAGTTCCATTTCAGCTTGAGGCTAAAATTGGGAACATTACAGTCCTCCCCTCCCACATGTTGCTTGTCCTCAAGCAACTGCATAGAGAGAAAAAAATTCCTCCTCCTTCTTCTCTTGTGGCCTCCTCATCCATGGTCCCACGACTACTAAAATATGTTGCAATAAATCTTCCCTCCAATGCTCTCTCCCAAGTATGCAACTGAAAATGATGCTCCTCATTGAAAGATAGAAGGTGTAGTGGAATCCTCCCTACTGTAATGTGGCATCCTTAAGGTAGGAGTGATGATATGCATGGGATAAGCCTGCTCCCAATGATGTTCCTCTCATCCATGCTATCATCCAAATGAAAATCTCAACCCTCGGTTTTTGCAATGTGTTGCGGCTGAATGGAGAGTGTGCTTGTGCTTCAAGAGTGTCCTCTCTCCATTTGAGTGTTCATGGGGCTGCCTCTATCCTTGGGATGAAATATTATAGCCTCCAAGAGTGGCCCAAGCTACCCCATCAATAAAGTCAGCCATGAAATGCCTCTGCAAATTCTTCAAGTGGTCCCTCCCACAAGAAGGTACAAGTAGCGATGTTGCATTCATGGTTTTCCCATGGCATCTCCTGCAAGATAAAACATGTACAATGGGGAGATTCATGCTTCCAATGGGCTGCTCATACAATTATCTCCAAATAATGCTCCTCAATAGACATACAACATCAAAAATACATAAGGAGCAATATGTAATAGAAACAAGTTTTCAAATGACAACTGGAGAGTGGTTCCAAATCCCACTAATGGAACTTGTGCAGTGCCTCCTTGGCCTGCCTCAAAATCAAAGTAACAAGTGTTGAACTAGCCACTTTTTTGGTGCCACAAACTCCTCACAAGATGAAATCATCAAAATACAAATTGGTGCCAATGGTGCACACCAAGAAGCATGTAGCTTCCCCAACAACCATCACAAAATTAGCCACAATCAAGGCTACAAGTAGCTGCAATTACATCATATCAAATGCAAGAAGGGATGATCCTCCTTAAGACAATAGGCTGCTCATATGAAGTAAAGAGGTACAAAATGGGAAATGATACCTTCTCTACCATGTACTTGAGACCTTGAGCTGAAATGGCTCAACATGAATGCTCTCCCTCTCCTCCAATGAGTAAGGGAATGGTTGTGCCAACCTCTTCAAAATTATCTGGGCTCCGCATATAAACATATGTTGGTGTATATCATACTGGATGCCCTCCCAAGTGAACTCCTCTAGCAAAGCAAGTATGCATCCAAGTTCTTAGCTAGGAAGTCCTCAAATGTTGCATGCAAATAATTTCTCCTTGAGACTAGAAACTCTAGCCAAGAAGAGTCTGCCATGATGATAGATGATCATATCATCCACTAAGAATCTTCCATCTCCATCAAGGCCATCCAAGAATCATGCATGCATCAAGATCCCGGGGAATTCTCACCCAAAGTTGAGTCCTCCATCCTGGATCAATCCTCCACATAGACAGTGCTGGTGTTCTGCAATATGGTGCTCCATCACGTTGCTATCTGCTACCTTGAAATCCCCTCATGCAAAATTCATCTTCCAAGTTGCTACCATGCCATCATGCAGCTACTCATGCTCAAATAGAAATGATGTTCTCTGAAAATGAGCCTCCCATGAGAGACTATCACCTCCAAAGAATCTCCTGATCCTGGGCAATGTAAGCATGAGTGGCCTCCATCTACTCCAATGCATGAAAGATTCCTTCCTCAAAGGAAGTATCATATCTCTCACTAACTATATGGAGCAGTCATCCCGCATCATGAAGATGCAATCCGCTATCCCTGCAGCAAAATCTGTCAGCGCAGTATGACTGATGAGAGTGGGTGATGCTGAAAAATCAGAGAGTGTCTCCCTCCTCCTTGAGACTATCCCAAACTCTCTGCACTATGCTAAAATATCCCAAGTTTTCCACCCTCTTGAAATCAAGGTGTGAGGGCCCCAAATGTGGAGCATCCAACCTCCTCTACTGATCTAGTGGTCTCCTTGGTGCAATGTCTCCATGCAGTGAGACACCATCATCAAGAGATGACTGAATGTATGAATGGAGAAAACCCTCCATGCTTCCATTGCGCAATCCAATCATCATCTTAGGTGAATCAACCTCATAAAATAGACAGGGTGTGTGCTCCTTGTTAGTCATCAGCATTTTTCACCTGTTTTTGATGACTAGATTCCTAGCTGAGTTTTCTAGAAGCTGATCTCCATATGTCAATTTGTCATCTAGAAAACCCCCATTTTTTTTTTTGCTTTCCTATCCCTTCTTGTCAGCCTATGATCAGAGTAATCTTCAGTTTTCAAATTCATGTCTTGTTTCAGAAAAATATCCCTGTCTATAGTTGTCTTGGTCTTGCTTGTCTACTATCATTTTCCCCTTGGTTCTCATGAAACTCACTTTCCAATATGTGACAAAGTGTCTCCCTTCCTATCCTTGATCTTCTGTCAAACAAAATTAGAGTCAATGAAAGTTTCCCCTAAGCTAGGTAGTCGCGCTTTAGAGAATCCCTTCCTCGACAAAAATAGCCATGAGCCATAATTCTTTGTTCAATACCAACCAGCCTGAATTAGCGCTTAATCTGCAAAAAAAAAACCTTGATATCCCCATAGGTCGCGCCACTAAGAGGTCTTATTGTCTCAGTCCGGAAGAATTTCTACAAAGATCTAATACAGAAAGAGATGGGCATGTGCACAGTCTGAAAGAATATGCTTAAGATTGGGAAAAATCTTCATAAGACACCAAAGGAGCTTTCAAAGGTTCAAAGTCATATTTTTTGCATCTCTGCAAGGTGCGAATTGGATGAAAAATAGTAGCTAGACAAGAGCAGGGAGACAAGTCCAAATAAGTCTCTCATGTTGAAAAAATTTGCCATCAGCAGATGGAGAGCTGCAATGAAAAGAAAGCAGGAGTACATTGTTTCAAAAGCCAAACTGATACAAGGTTGATCTGTAGTGTTTTAGTGTGTCTTTCAGAGGTAATGCTACATAATTTTTCCCGAGGATATCATCATAGTACATAAGAAGACATCCGCTTCTTATGCTGCCTCAAGCCTGGGATAAGAACACTATTCAAAGAGAAAATCCAATGTACCTCTGCAAACACAATAAAAAAAAGGTTAGTAAATGATGACTAGCAAGCAAATAATCTACAAATATGTGTCATGTGGTTTCTAGTTTAAAAGGTTCACAAATATATTTGACAAAGGATACATATCTCAAAATATGCCTCATAAAGCAGATTGTCAAAATTTCACTTTATTACCTATTCTGATATACCAAGAAGAGACATGTGTGGCAAAGAAAGATGACATAGTTTGGGAAATAGATGTAATGTCATGACTGTGAAACCTCCTCCAATAGAGAGCAGATGGTTGGGTGACATGCTTAAAACCTCCTCCAATATAAGAGCAGATGGTTTAGGAACAGAGATGTAACCTCATTTAAAGAAGCAGAGGGTCAGGGTGTTTTAAGTGATCTCAGAGCTGTTGTAGGCCACCTCCTTCCAAGGGATAATAATAAAAATGCATCAGTAGGTTCGGATTATGTTTAAGAAAGTTTTCAATTGGAAAGTCAAAGTTGAAAATCAGTAGGAACAATTGAAAGTTTATAAGCTGAATTATGGTATTACATCATAAGCAGATCAGTGGGTTTTTGATGGCTGGATTTCATCTTGGAAGTGTTATGAGCTTAATTTTTTCACCCATTA
This sequence comes from Pinus albicaulis, assembly GCA_034641835.2. Taxonomy (NCBI): domain Eukaryota; kingdom Viridiplantae; phylum Streptophyta; class Pinopsida; order Pinales; family Pinaceae; genus Pinus; species Pinus albicaulis. The sequence goes on from CM076570.1 coordinate 521,079,263, forward strand.
TAATGGCACAGGCAGGAGTCCTTGGTCCTTTCATTATGTTCGGAATCTGTGGTTTCCTTTGGCTTTTAGTATGGCTAACAGCAATATCTAGAATTCCTCAAAATCATCCTCAAAAACCTGGGTCAGAGCTTCTGTACATTCTATATGGAGATGAGAATTCAATAAAAGTTGGCACACATAAGCCCTTTGCAGAGTTTTGATTAGTATTGACTGGAAAGATTTTTACAGCTCTTGTTGTCAGGTCTATTTCAATGACAAATACAAACTGAAGATGAAGCTGATCCAGATGATTGTTTTAGAGCAAGAGTTAATAAAAAATATGCAAGCATTTATCTAGAACAAGAATTTTCAAAACCATATCTAGATGATAGAGAGATGCATGATGGTGTTGACAAGCTGCAATAAGGATAAAAATGATAATCTCCTTGGTGAAAAATCAGAGGATATGCCTATGAAAGGACCCTCATCACTTCAAAATAAAGGGTTTTTTTCATTATACTTCAAAGGCTGTAATGGAAAATGTTATTAAACCCTTTTCATCATAAACATAAGGCCTCAGGAAATTATCATGGCATGACTTCATTCAGGACCGAGTAGAAAATCAAGATAGTTTGTTAAAAAGCCTCCTTAATTTATGAAGCGATCAATTTACCCTATGATTGAGTGAAAGGCTGCAAGGATGTCCTGATAATGGACTCCTATATAAACAACAATCCAAGTCTAAAATTTTCAACACTCCTTTCATCCCATACAAGACAGAGTTTTTAGAAGACACATGACAGTTATCAAACATAGGCCTCCTTCATAAATAAGTAGAGGGCCCACCATTGTTTAAGGATGAAGAACATTTATTTCAGTATGACAGGGATTTCAAAAAAGATTGCTGTCAAAAATGGTAAAATGAGTGAATTTTCACTATTTTTTAAACCTCATTTATAGAGAGGAAAAGGGATAGCTCTCCAAGGTTTTCAGCATGAAAATCACCTCATCCAAATGGTTAACAGGATGCTTAAAACAAGTTTCATCTTCATATCAAAGTATTCTCATCAGCAGATAAAAATAAAAGCCCAATGATAAGTTTGAAAGGTCTTTTGGGAGGGCTGAAAATAGTGTCTTTGTAAGTCTCCCTTGAAAAAAAACTAAAGAAAAGCACAGTCTCTTTAAGACCTTTTGGCTTCTTCAAAAAAGAGGACAAAATCTTGGTGAACACATAGCAAGATGGCATTAGGGTTCCAAAGGGTTACATTAGTGGTTTCAAAAAGTGATGATCTCCTTGATTCAGAAACAGAGGTTTTGATCATAGTTTTAAAAAGAAAAGATATTCCTACAACACAAACTATGTATTACCATATGATTTTGAAAAAACATTCCATTCAATATGACAAAGGTTGCAAAAGACAGAGGTTAAGGAGCGCCCGGGCAGTTTGTTTCAAAATGTGTTTCTGACCAAAAAGAGATTAAATTGAAAAAGGTGAGAAAGGTTTTTGTCCCTCATAGGTTCACTAAGGACAACCTCCTTCAGTGTCTACACAGGTATCATGGTTTGTGAGAAATGTAAAAAATACAGATGTCACGAGAGAATTTCTGCACCAGGATTCACCATTTTGACCAATGTTGGGACAGTCAAGTTTTTAACAACCAAATGGATACCAAATGAAAAAAATAAAGAATATTTGGAAGTTATACTTCCATATCTTTCCAACGATCCATCTTGGGCCAATTTACAACAAGAGAAAGACATCCAAAAGTAGCCTGCAAACAGCACTATGTATTTGTGCACCAGCATTCACCATTTTTAACCAGTGTTGGGACAAACAATTTTTGAATAACCAAATTGACACAAAATGAAGCCACTCAAGCATATTTGGAAATTATACTTCCATATCTTTCCAACGATCCATCTTGGGCCCAATTCCGACACCAGGAAGGCATCCAAAAGTGACCTGCAAACAGCACTATGCATTTCTGCACTAGGATTCACCAGTTTTGACCAGTGTTGGGAAAATCGAATTTTTAACAAAAAAATCCACACAAAATGAAAAAAATCAAGCATATTTGGAAATTATACTTCCATAGCGTTCCAACGAGCCATCTCATGCCCAATTTCGACACTAGGAAGGCCTCCAAAGCGGGCTGCAAAAGTGCGCGGTGCGTTTGAAAAAGTGCGTGGCGCGCCTGTAGGTATTAGCAGTGTATTTTTCTGAAGTGCGCGGCGCGCCTGGGTTTTTGCGCGGCGCGCCTGTGCAACACTCAGAACACCAGAAAAATAGGTCACCAAATTAGTTTCCAAGGGTTCCAAATCATTTTTCACTCAAGGAAATCATCTCCAACACATCAAGAAAACTTTTCCAAAGGTTTTTCTTGTCTCCTTGCTTAGTTTTAGTTTGAGGGAGGGTTTGGTTACAAATTTCAAGGGAAAAGAATGATTGAGGTTAAGAGGACATTCATGATTTCAATAGAAGCCTGCTAGTTTAAATAGAGTCTTTTTTATCAAAAAAGGGAGATAAATTGTACGCTAAAAACTAATCATCATCAAAGACATTGTTTGCCAAACTCCTAAAAAAAATAGAGATTGAAGGAAGTCTCTTTACTATGATTACAAAGGATATAAATAGTGAAAGAGAGGTTGGTTAATGTGCCAATTTGAGAGATTTTTTGTGCTATGATATAGCTAAGAAATACAGACAAGAAAAATAGAGTTTGTGGAGGTCTCGTAATCAGCCTAAAGGAGTATGTTAAAATAATGTTTTTCAAGAACACCCTTTGCTTGCTAAATCAAAGAGGAAACAATGACTAGGGGATAAGGATGATTGTCAGTTGAAAAGAGTCTTTTAAACATTGGTTTCAAAGCAGCGCCATGATAATTTAAAACAGAGAGAAATAGTGGTAAGAGGGATAAAGCTTGGTCAATTTAAGGAGGTATTTTATGCTGTGAGATAATGAAGAATTTGTGCAGTCTCCAAAATCAGAGAGGCGGAGTTTGTAAAGGTATTTCAAACCAGTTTGAAAAGATATCTTAACAGTGGTTTCAAAGCACCCCTTGTTTACTAAATCAACAGTGAGAAATAGTGATTAGAGGATGAGGCTTTGTCAAAGTTGAAGGAGGTCTTTTGTGTTATGAAAAAGTAAAGGTTTGCAGTCTCCAAAATCAGAGAGACAGTGATGAAATGGATGAGGACTTTGTCAAAATAAAAGAGTGACATAGTGAAAGAAAGGATGATTAATGTGAAAATTTGAAAATCCTTCTTTGCTATGAGACAGCTAAGGTTACACACAGTTGATAGAGGTGAAAATAGAGTTTTGTAAAAGACTTTCAAATCAGTTTAAAGAGTCATCTTGGTAGTGGTTTCAAAGAACACCTTGTTTACTAAACCAAAGAAGAAACAGTGATAGAAGGGTAATGTCCTTGTTGAAATTTTGAAAGGTTGTTTAGAGACAGTGAAAGGAATAAACATATCTTGTTTTGTTTTAACATACCATGTTTTTCATAATCAAAGAAAAAAATGACTTCAAATGAGTCCCTTTTTATAAACACAGAGAGACAGTGAATAGGGGATGAATATTTTGTCAAATTGAAAGGGATCTTTTGCTATGGATAACAAGGATAAAAATAGCGATTTAGGGAAAGAGGTTTGTGGTGCCAAAAGCATAAGGATACTTCCCTTCAAAAACCACAAACATGTCTTGTTAAAGGCCTCTTGGCCCAAACACAATACTGAAGAGATGAATTTAGTGATGATGAGGATCAAGGAAAAGAGGCTAAACATAGCAGTGATAATGAAGAGAAAAGTGATGGGCAGTGAGGTAGTGATGAAAAGGAACATTATGGCAGCCAATACAGCAATAAGCATGAGGGTGATGAAGCACAAAACAGTGAAGGGAAAGAGCATGACAGTCATGAAGAAATCAGTGACAGAGACAAACAAGGCGGCCCTCAAGAAAGCAATGATGAGGGCACGAAAATACAAAACATGGATGATGAAGGGAACTCTCCAAAGCATGTTCTAGCTTCCTCTCCTAGGCCAAGGGCCATGACTTCTTCACCAAAGCTAAAATGTCAAACAACAAGGAAGAAAACCAAGAAAAGCTCAAAACTGCCCAAAGAGGCCGTCCGGCACCAAAAATGAAGAAAGACACCTCAAGGCTCCAAATTTTTTCCTCATCTTCTTCTAAAAACCCTTGAGGGTCATGCTTGCCAAAATTGGGCGAAATTTAACAAGTTTTGGTTTTATGACATTTTTGGGCTTTTGACTAAAAATCATGGGCGCCACCATTTTGGTTTGGAGCATCCTCAAAGGATGCAAATGGTATCATTGGATGCCATATTTTTAGGGGAATCTACTTAGTGATTTTCAGATCAATTGAAGATGATTTGGTCCCCCAAATCGGCAAAAAACAATCACTTTTTCAACACTCTGCCCCGTTTATCAGCAAGGTCTATTTTTTGGTTTTTTACACACATGTCAGTTTTTGATGGACTTCTAGTGGTCTGTTTGGAGCAAGATAAGAATTTTCAGAAAATGGACATTCAGATATTTCCAACGAGCCATCACGGGCCTCATTTCGACATCAGGAAGGCCTCCAAAAGTTGTCGGCAAGTCAGGGGACTTTCTGCTGATGTATTTCTTAAGTATTTTTGTAAAAAATGTACCTTTCAAAAGTGACTTTTCCTCATATGCGTTTAGATATTTTTGTGCATGGTTAGTTAGGAAAAGTCAATTTATTTTCCTTTTTTAACATTTTTGAGATATTTTATTAGATATTTTGTGCCTTGGGCTTTGCAAAGCCTCAAGGACAAAATTAGATATTTTGGATAGGCTACTGAGATTGTAAGTTGAACTAGGAGGTTTTCCTCACTTTGGCGTATATATTCCAAAGTTTTTCATTCTAAACAAGGCTGAACTTGATGAATAGAAGCAATATATGGTCATATAAGCTTTGGAAGAAATACTTGTCTCATGCTTTTGGATAGTTTCTTGGATGTTCTTGGATGATGAAAGAGGATTGTTGTTCGATTCCATGACTTGGTAGAATGGTATACTGTCTCTCTCTCTATTTTTTTTCTTAGTTTTCATTCATAAATCCATGTTCTTGCTTGCTAGAATATAGTAGAGAAAAAATTTGAGACATGCCCTTGGAGGGACCTCAAATTTCCTGTTTCTTTATAGCTTCCATGTTTTCTTCATTCTTAGTCACATTAAAGAATTCTTGATTTCTCTTTAATAACTTAAGAATATTGTTTGCTTGTTTCATTCATGGTTTTATGCATGCTAAGTATGATTTACGGTATGCCCTGCTTACTCATGGCTAGTCATAGCTCCACCTATGAAACTCCTCTTTGATTGATTAGATTGTCATTTGTTGAACCAAGGAGGTCTTGTTCTGATCTTGCCCTTTGCCTAAAACTATGCAATCTTGTTTTCAAAGTGCCCAATAGCTTGAAATACTGTGTTTAGGCGTTCTGAAATAGTGATTTGAGTTTTTTTTTTGTCTTAAATGTGTTTCCCCAAAGTCTGATAGCCATTTCCTAAAGTTAGAGAGTTATATATCTCTATGCATGGCTTGAATGTTTATTTCTATGTATTGATTAGCTTATAGTTACATTTCTCATGATTAATGGTTTGCCCTACCATGTTTATGTAAGCTATTAAACTATTTGTGCTTGAAATCCTTTGTTATTCACAAACTTTATGTCCATCTCACTCCATTTTTCCCAAAGATCCATTTTACCTCGAATCAAATCGGCCCTTCAGCAACCTTGTATCACTATCTGAAATCTTTCTCAGACCTTTTTGACCCCATAGCCCAGTTGATCCGACATCTTTTTACCTATCTTAATCTTTGATCAGTTCATCCATCACAACCTAAAAACTAAAACCAAAAACTTACTTCATAACTAGCCTAAAATCGGAATACAATAAGCAAACACACAGATATCCCTTGCACAAATAGAGAGAGCCCTCTCTGAGTCCAGGAAGGCTAGGTCCTTGGGCTCCAAAGATTGGTTTGATGTTACACTGTCATTTGGCTTGCCAATCAGCCAAATCACGGGACCCTAACATAATGGAAATCACGGTGAGACCTTCTGAGTTAGTGACAAACTAAGTATACCTTAGGACTTCAGAACCGCTCAACCTAGAATTATTATCAAAGAGTAGAATCTAGTTGTCTCATCATCCTAGCAAAATAATGACCCAACTATAGGACACTCTTACAAACTTTAGGGCTTCATAAAAACTCAAAAAACCTGAAAACATCCCAAGATTGGCTTTTTATCAGTTATTGGTGGTGGACCATAAACACATATCTCTAAAAACAACAAAAAAATCCACCTGGAGACTCCATAACACTCAATAGACCTAAAGACTCCATTGTAGGAAGAACCTAAAACATGACCAGTCATCATAGAAAGAAAAAGCACTCAGGCCTTAGTTGGATTCAAGAAATTATTGTCTTTATCTATAACTATGTTCTATCCTAATTTGAGCCTGATCAAGAATACACTAATGAGATCTACATTGATCATTGGAAAGATCTCAAACCTCGAAAAGCTAAGCCTCAAATTTCAGACCATGAGCAGGCTTATACACCTGTGCTTACCCCAAATTCACCTATGGAAAACCTAGCAAAACATGAGCCTCATGCTACCTTTCCCACTCTGGCTAAAACCTCAAACAGTCATAAATATCTTTTTACACTACCTATATCCACAAAGGTCCCAGAAAGATACAAGCCTCTGGTTTTACCTCCCATCTTCCGAGCCCTCCCTGCAAATCTTCAAAATAAATTACCCAGATTTGATGGAGAAAGCTCCAAAGTCACTGCTGAAGAGAACGTCCAAAATCTTGAGAATTTACTTGACTTTTAGGAAATAGAAGAAGATGATGTGTGTGTTAGAATGTTTTCCTTATCATTACAAGGAAAAACTAAGAGTTGGTTTAAAGACCTTCCAGCTGCAAGAATTACCAATTTTCATTAGTTCGCTCAAATCTTCCTAGATAGGTGGTTGGCCATGGGTAATAAAGTTATCATCATAAAGGAATACAATCAGTTAAAAAGACAACCAGGGGAGACAATACAAAACTTTTCAGCCAGGTTCAATAAAGTATACCATGCAATGCCTGCTAACATAAAACCACCCCTCGGATGTGCTCTCTTGCACTACCCAGATTCTTTTGACCCAGGGATGGTTTTCCCGATAAGAGATAAAGATCCTTTGACCCTAGAAGAAATGAAAAGGATAGCATTTTATGTAGAATTCAACATACTAAATAGGGAGGCACAACTAAGAATAATAGAGAAAGACAAAGAAAATCAAGAGAGACTAATATCTTCAGAGGACAAGTTGGAAAAATTGGTATATGATTTTAGCAAACTAGAGCATCTACTTGACAAGAAAAGAGAAAGACATAAAGTTAAGGTTAACACTTCTTATTCAAACCAACCTTCACTTCTTCCTCAGGATGAACACAGTCAACTATTACAAGACAAGAGTTATAAAAAAATATGCCTAAAGAGAAAGTTACAAATACAAACATAGAGGAATGCTCTAAAGAGACTATGAGCCATTTTGAAATCACAGGTTCTGAAATGGAAGAAGAATCAAAACCTTTAGGTTCTCTACCCTTATGCTTTAAATCATTCTACACTCTGAAAGAAAATTTGCATCCTAAAGATCTCTTAGCAGTTATTCAGGAAAACCCTGCTCAAGTTAACTCTCACCTAAATCAAGGAAAGTTTATTGAAGAGGAATTCAAATCTAAGATAGAGGATAAATCAAAACCTGTAGGATATTTACCTTTATGCTGGGAGTCATTTGAGTTCATAAAATCAAATTGGCCTCCTAATAATTCATCAGAGGAAACTCATGAATCCCATGTTTACTATCCCAAACATCAAGAAGAGTTGAGTGAGGATGAATTAAAATATGAAATAGAAGATAAAGAAAAACTTGTAGGATCTCTACCTTTATGTTGGGAGTCATTTGAGTTCATAAAAGCAAATTGGCCTCCTGAAAATCTATCAGAAAAAACTCATAAATTACATGCTAACTATCCTCAACATCACAAAGAACTGGTTGAAGATGAAAACAAGCAAGAAATGAAAGAGAACCCACAGGATCTCTCTAAAGGCATAAGTGATGATTCATCATCTCTCATAGGTGAAGCCCAAAAATACATTCATCCTTCAAATCAGATTTCCCAAGAGAAGCAGGATTATTGTAGTTATAGCCAAAGAGAAATGAAAATGCCTCCCTTTTTAACTGAAGAGGAAATAGATCAACTTATTAACATGCAGACAACCTCTGAAACTTCATATAACCACAAATTTTTTGATCTTTCTCCTGTTAATATTGCATACCATAAGTCAAAAAATAGATTTGCAAATCAATTTGAAGAAAAGAAATCTGATATTCAAATATGCATGGTTGGGGACATTAATTATAATGATGATTTTCCAAGGTTTGTTCAATATGTTGATAATGATGATGATTTCCAAACAAAATATAACTTTGCAAAATACTCAGTTTTTTATTTTTGGGAGGAAGCTCAGTTTCATAAAATTGAGGAAAGTAACCAAACAAAACATAGCAGCTATGACAGTGATGAGGAAAGCTCAGAAAATTTGGATGCAAATGAAGGCTTGAAAATTGATGATCACAAGAAAGTTGCTTCTATTCTTTCTCAAGAAAATTTGTTGCCAAAGAGTATCCCTACCCATCAAAGTGATGACCTTCACACAGTTTTAAGCCCGCTTTATCAAATCACATCAGCTTGGCAAGAGGACTACACTGTAATATATGATAAGTATGACAGTTCAATTAATCATGAGGGAAAGGAAGAGTTTCTTTCCCAAGAAAGTCCCAAATATAGCCAAGTGGAAGAAAGAGTAGTGCTGAATAAAGCTTATATATCAAATCCTCTAGATCAGGTATTATTCCAAGATCCATTTGTTGTTTTCCTTGAGAAATATGAAGGAGTAGTGGGTTCTATCATGAACAGTTTGCTACAAAGTATGAGAAAAAACTTAAGCACTATTGTCCGAAAACAAGCCAACTGGAAATGGCCTTTTCATTACTTTAGCATCATGAAAGAACTAAACCAGAGTCACCCATGTAATCATCTACTTGAATGGTTACATTGGAAAAGAGAGTTCACCAAATAAATGTCTATTGTGTATAGATTAGATTAGGATAGATAGACATCAGTGGAAAATAAGCTCAGCCTTGTAAGCATCTTTTCAGTTCTAGATTGTTTGATGAAAAAGTGAAAAAGAAGAAAATACAAAAAACAGTAAAAAGTAGGAAAAGAAGGCAGTTTCTAAAGCAATGGTACAAGCCCCATACCCAAAAAATAGTCATGCTGAAAGCGAGCAAGTCTAAATGCCGCTACTAGTGCTCAAAAAATGTCTTGTTCGGTTATCTAGCCTAATCATAATTGAACATGTTTTAAATTGATTGCTGATAAGTTAGTGAAAGAAATGATAGTCAAAATTGGGTAAACTTGACTTGTCAATAGAAGTAGATTAGGAAAAGATACTAGTTCCACATGCTCAAAACAGAACCAAAGAGGAAAACAGGGATGAAAAACAAAATATGTATCCTAGCCCTGATTTTTCTAAATCTCATTTCATGCAAAATAATATTTGTGTGCAGCTTGTCTTTTATGCCAAAAATACATGACAAATCAGACTGTCTAATCCTGATTTGGTCATTTTTCAATTTCATGTTCTAGTATAGTGAATAAAATCCTGTCAAACAACTTAATATTGACAGTCAATCTAGCATAGGTATAGAATCAAAGGATTTCATCAGTTTAATCTAAACTCCCAGAAGATATAAGTGTAGCATTAGATAGTTTCTATTCTAAAAAATATCATGTCAAAAGGTTGCTAGTCAAAATGCACCTAAAGAATAAAAATGTTAGGAAATATAGCTGGGTAGGTAGAGATGTTCTTGAGGCTAATCATGTTGTCAATTTTCAGAAATGGCATCAAGAAAGAATGAAATTTGCACCAATGGATAAGGCACTGGCCTTCATAAGCCAAATATCTGCAACTCTGGACACCTCCTGAAAAGGAGCTTCCCTCCCCAAATGGAGCCACTATTAGTCATCAGTATTTTTCACCTGTTGTTGAAGACTAGATTCCTAGCTGAGTTTTCTAGAAGCTGATCTCCATATGTCAATTTGTCATCTAGAAAACCCCCAAACAAATTTTCTCTTTCCTAGCCCTTCCTGTCAGCCTATGATCAGAGTAATCTTCAGTTTTCAAATTCATGTCTTGTTTCAGAAAAATATCCTTGTCTATAGCTATCTTGGTCTTTCTTGTCTACTATCATTTTCCCCTTGGTTCTCATGAAACTTATTGTCCAATATTTGACAAAGTGTCTCCCTTCCTATCCTTGATCTTCTTGTCAAACACAATTAGAGTCAATGAAAGTTGCCCCAATTTAGGTAGTGGCGCTTTAGAGAATCCCTTCCTCGACAAAAATAGCCATGAGAAAGAATTCTTTGTTCAATACCAACCAGCCTGAATTAGCTCTTAATCTGCAAAAAACAAACCTTGATATACCCCTAGGTCGCGTCACTAAGAGGTCTTGTTGTCTCAGTCGGGAAGAAATTCTACAGAGATCTAATACAGAAAGAGATGGGCATGTGCACAGTCTAAAAGAATATTCTTAAGATTGGGAAAAATCTCCATAAGACACCAAAGGAGCTTTCAAAGGTTCAAAGTCATATTTTTTGCATCTCTGCAGGGTGTGAATTGGATGAAAAACAATAGCCAGACAAGAGCAGGGAGACAAGTCCAAATAAGTCTCTAATGTTGAAGAATTTTTCCATCAGCAGGTGGAGAGCTGCAATGAAAAGAAAGCAGGAGTACATTGTTTCAAAAGCCAAACTGATATAAGGTTGATCTGCAGTGTTTCAGTGTGTCTTTCAGAGGTAATTCCGCATAAGTTTTCCTGAGGATATCATCATAGTACATAAGAAGACAATTGCTTCTTACGCTGCCTCAAGCCTGGGATAAGAACACTAGTCAAAGAGAAAATCCAATGTACCTCTGCAAACACAGTAAAAAAAAGGTTAGTAAATGATGACTAGCAAGCAAATAATCTACAAATACATGTCATGTGGTTTCTAGTTTAAAAGGTTCACAAAAATATTTGACAAAGGATACATATCTCAAAATATGCCTCATATAGCAGATTGTCAAAAATTCGCTTTATTACCTATTCTGATATACCAAGCAGAGACATGTGTGGCAAAGAAAGATGAAATAGTTTGGGAAATAGATGTAATGTCATGACTATGAAACCTCCTCCAATAGAGAGCAGATGGTTGGGTGACATGCTGAAAACCTCCTCCAATATAAGAGCAGATGGTTTAGGAACATAGATGTAACCTCATTTAAATAAGCAGAGGGTCAGGGTGTTTTAAGTGATCTCAAAGTTGTTGTAGGCCACCTCCTTCCAAGGCATAAGACAAAAAATGCATCAGTAGGTTCGGATTATGTTTAAGAAAGTTTTCAATTGGAAAGTCAAAGTTGAAAATCAGTAGGAACAATTGAAAGTTTATAAGCTGAATTATGGTATTACATCATAAGTAGATCAGTGGGTTTTTGATGGCTGGATTTCATCTTGGCAGTGTTATGAGCTAAAGTTTTTCACCCATTGTAATGGCATAGACAGGAGTCTTTGGTCCTTTCATTATCTTCGGAATTTGTGGTTTCCTTTGGCTTTTAATATGGCTAACAACAATATCTAAAAGTCCTCAAAATCATCCTCAAAAACCTGGGTCAGAGCTTTTGTACATTCTAGATGGAGATGAGAATTCCATAAAAGTTGGCACACATAAGCCCTTTGCAGAGTTTTGATAAATATTGACTGGAGAGAATTTTACAGCTCTTGCTGTCAGGTCTATTTCACTGACAAATACAAAATGAAGATGAAGTTGATCCAGATGATTGTTCTAGAGCAAGAGTTAATAAAAAATATGCAAGCATTTATCTGGAACAAGAATTTTCAAAACCAAATCCAGATGATAGAGAAATGCATGATGGTGTTGACAAGCTGCAATAAGGATAAAAATGATAATATCCTTGGTGAAAAATCAGAGGATATGCCTATGAAAGGACCCTCATCACTTCAAAAGCAAGGGTTTTTTTTCATTATACTTCAAAGGCTATAATGGAAAATGTTATTAAACCCTTTTCATCATAAACATAAGGCCTCAGGAAATTATCATGGCATGTCTTCATTCAGGACTGAGTAGAAAATAAATACAGATTGTTAAAAAGCCTCCTTACTTCATGAAGTGATCAATTTACCCTATGATTGAGTGAAAGGCTGCAAGGTTGTCTTGATAATGGACTCCTCTATAAACAACAATCCAAGTCTGAAAGTTTCAGCACTCCTTTCATCCCATACAAGACAGAGTTTTTAGAAGACACATGACAGTTATGAAACATAGGCCTCCTTCATAAATAAGTAGAGGGCCCACCATATTTTAAGGATGAAGAACATTTATTTCAGTATGACAGGGACTTCAAAAAAGACTGCTGTCAAAAATGGTAAAATAAGTGAATTTTCACTATTTTTTAAACCTTATTTACAGAGAAGCAAAGGGATGGCTCTCCAAGGTTTTCAGCATGAAAATCACCTCATACAAATGGTTAACAGGATGCTCAAAACAAGTTTCATCTTCATATCAAAGTATTCTCATCAGCAGATAAAAAGAAAAGCCCCATGATAAGTTTGAAAGGTCTTTTGGGAGGGCTGCAAATAGTGTCTTTGTAAGTCTCCCTTGAAAACAAACTAAAGAAAAGCACAGTCTCTTTAAGACATTTTTCGCTTTTTCAAAAAAGGGGACAAAATCTTAGTGGACACATAGTAAGATGGCATTAGGGTTCTAAAGGGTTACATTAGTGGTTTCAAAAAGTGATGATCTCCTTTATTTAGAAACAGAGGTTTTGATCATAGTTTTAAAAAGAAAAAAGATTCCTATAGCGCAAACTATGAATTACCATATGATTTTGAAAAAAAATTCCATTCAATATGACAAAGGTTGCAAAAGATAGAGGTTAAGGAGCGCCCGGGCAGTTTGTTTCAAAATGTTTTTTCTGACCAAACAGAGATGAAATTGACAAAAGTGAGAGATTGTTTTGCCCTCATAGGTTCAAGAAGAAAAACCTCCTTCAATTTCTATACACGTATCATGGTTTGTGAGAAATGTAAAAAATACAGATGTCACGGGAGAATTTATGCACCAGGATTAACCATTTTGACCAGTGTTGGTACAGTAAACATTTTAAAACACAAATTGATACCAAATGAAAAAAATCAAGCACATTTTTAAATTATACTTCCATAGCTTTCCAACGAGCCATATTGGGCCAAATTCTGACAACATAAAGGCATCCAAAAGTAGCCTGCAAACAACACTATGTATTTTTGCACCAGTATTCACCATTTTTTACCAGTGTTGGGAAAGTCAATTTCTGAACAACCAAATTGACACCAAATGAAACAAATCAAGCATATTTGGAAATCAGACTTCCATAGCTTTCCAACGATCCATCTCGGGCCCAATTCCGACGCCGGGAAGGCATCCAAAAGTGGCTTACAAACAACATAATGCATTTCTGCACCAGGATTCACTAGTTTTTCCCAGTGTTGGGAAAATCAATTTTTGAACAACCAAATGGAAACCAAATGAAAAAAATCAAGCACATTTGGAAAGTAGACTTCCATAGATTTCCAAAAAGCCATCTCACACCCAATTCTGACACTGGGAAGGCCTCCAAAGCGGGCTGAAAATGTGCGTGACACGTTTGAAAAAGTGCGCGGCGTGCCTGTAGGTATTAGCAGTGTATTTTTCTGAAGTGCATGGTGCGCCTAGGTTTTTGTGCGGCACGCCTGTGAAAAACTCAGGCCACCAGAAAAACAGGTCACCAAATTAGTTTCCAAGGGTGCCAAATCAGTTTTCACTCAAGGAAATCATCTCCAACACATCAAGAAAACTTTTCCAAAGGTTTTTCTTGTCTCCTTGCTTATTTTTAGTTTGAGGGAGCGTTTGGTTACAAATTTCAAGGGAAAAAACTGATTGAGGATAAGAGGACATTCATGATTTCACTACAAGCCTGCTTGTTTAAATAGAGGCTTGTTTATCAAAAAAGGGAGAGAAATTGTACGCTAAAAACTAATCATCATCAAAGACATTGTTTGCCAAACTCCTAAAAAACAAAACAGAGATTGAAGGATGTCTCTTTACTATGATTACAAAGGATATAAACAGTGAAAGAGAGGTTGGTTAATGTGCCAATTTGAGAGAGTTTTTGTGCTATGAGATAGCTAAGAAATACAAACAAGAAAAATAGAGTTTGTGGAGGTCTCGTAATCAGCCTGGAGGAGTATGTTAAAACATTGTTTTTCAAGAACACCCTTTGTTTGCTAAATCAAAGAGGAAACAGTGACTAGAGCATAAGGATGATTTTCAGTTGAAAAGAGTCTTTTAAACATTGGTTTAAAAGCAGCGCCATGATCATTTAAAACATAGAGAAACAATGGTAAGAGGGATAAAGCTTGGTCAATTTAAGGAGGTCTTTTATGCTGTGAGATAATGAAGAATTTGTGCAGTCTCCAAAATCAGAGAGGCAGAGTTTGTAAAGGTCCTTCAAAATAGTTTGAAAAGATATATTAACAGTTATTTCAAAGCACCCCTTGTTTACTAAATCAACACTGAGAAATAGTGATTAGAGGATGAGGCTTTGTCAAATTTGAAGGAGGTCTTTTATGTTATGAAAAAGTAAAGGTTTGCAGTCTCCAAAATCAGAGAGATAGTGATGAAATGGATGAGGACTTTGTCAAAATAAAAGAGTGACATAGTGAAAGAAAGGATGATTAATGTGCAAATTTGAAAATCCTTCTGTGCTATGAGACAGCTAAGGTTACACACAGTTGATAGAGGCAAAAACAGAATTTTGTAAAAGACTTTCAAATCAGTTTAAAGAGTCATCTTGGCAGTGGTTTCAAAGAACACCTTGTTTACTAAACCAAAGAAGAAACAGTGATAGAAGGGTAATGTCCTTGTTGAAATTTTGAAAGGTTGTTTAGAGACAGTGAAAGGAAGAAACATATCTTGTTTTGTTTTAACATACCATGTTTGTCATAATCAAAGAAAAAAATGACTTCAAATGAGTCCCTTTTTATAAACACAGAGAGACAGTGAATAGGGGATGAATATTTTGTCAAATTGAAAGGGATCTTATTGCTGTGGATAACAAGGATAAAAATAGTGATTGAGGGAAAGAGGTTTGTGGTGCCAAAAACACAAGGATAATTCCCTTAAAAAACCACAAACATGTCTTGTTAAAGGCCAGTTGGCTCAAACACAATACTGAAGAGATGACTTTAGTGATGATGAGGAACAAGGCAAAGAGGCTAAACATAGCAGTGATAATGAAGAGCAAAGTGATGGGCAGTGAGGCAGTGATGAAAAGGAAAATTATGGCAGCCAATACAACAATAAGCATGAGGGTGATGAAGCACAAAACAGTGAAGGGAAAGAGCATGACAGTCATGAAGAAAGCAGTGACAGAGAAAAACAAGGCGGCCCTCAAGAAAGAAATGATGAGGGCAAGGAAATACAAAACATGGATGATGAATGGCACTCTCCAAATCATGTGCTAGCTGCCTCTCCTAGGCCAGGGGCCATGACTTCTTCACCAAAGCTAAAATGTCAAACAACAAGGAAGAAAACCAAGAAAAGCTCAAAACTACCCAAAGACGGCGGCCGACACCAAAAATGAAGAAAGACACCTCAAGGCTCCAAATTTTGGCATCATCTTCTCATCCTGTTTCTAAAAACTCCTAATGGTCATGCTCGCCAAAATTGGGTGAAATTTAAGAAGTTTTGGTTTTTTGTCATTTTTGGGCTTTTGACTAAAAATCATGGGCGCCGCCATTTTGGTTTGGAGAATCCTCAAAGGCTGAAAATGGTATCATTGGATGCCATATTTTTAGGGGAATATACTCAGTGATTTTCAGATCAATTGAAGATGATTTGGTTCCCCAAAGTGGCGAAAAACACTCACTTTTTCAACACTCTGCCCCGTTTATCAGCAAGGTCTATTTTTTGGGTTTTTACACACAGATCTATTTTTGATAGAATTATATTGGTAATTTTGGAGAAAAATAAGAATTTTCAGAAAATAGACATTCATATCTTTCCAACGAGCCATCACAGGCCTTGTTTCGACATCACGAAGGCCTCCAAAAGTTGCCAGCAAGTCACGGGACTTTCTGTTGATGTATTTCTTAAGTATTTTTGTAAAAAATGTACCTTTCAAAATTGACTTTTCCTCATGTGAATTTAGCTATTTTTGTGTATTGTTAGTTAGGAAAATTCAAATTATTTTCCTTTTTTTTATCATTCTTGAGATATTTTATTAGATATTTTCTGCCTTGGGCTTTGCAAAGCCTCAAGGAAAAAATCAGATATTTTGGATAGGCCAATGAGATTGCAAGTTGAACTAGGACGTTTTCCTCAGTTTGGCCTATATATTCCAAAGGCTTTCATTGTAAACAAGGCTGAACTTGATGAATAGAAGCAATATATGGTCATATAAGCTTTGGAAGAAATACTTGTGTCATGCTTTTGGATAGTTTCTTGGATGTTCTTGGATGATGAAAGAGGATTTTTGTTGGATTCCATGACTTGGTAGAATGATATAGTGTCTCTCTCTCTCTCTTTTTTTTTTCTTAGTTTTCATTCATAAATCCATGTCCTTGCTTGCTATAAGATAGTAGAGAACAAATTTGAGACATGCCCTTGGAGGCACCTCAAATTTCCTGTTTCTTTATAGCTTCCATGTTTTCTTCATTCTTAGTCACATTAAAGAATTCTTGATTGCTCTTTAATAACTTAAGAATATTGTTTTCTTGTTTCATTCATGGTTTTATGCATGCTAAGTATGATTTACGGTATGCCCTGCTTACTCATGGCTATCCATAGCTCCACCTATGAAACTCCTCTTTGATTGATTAGATTGTTATTTTTTGAAGCAAGGAGGTCTTGTTCTGATCTTGCCCTTTGCCTAAAACTATGCAATCTTGTTTTCAAAGTGCCCAATAGCTTGAAGTACTATGTTTAGGCATTTCGACATAGTTATTTGAGTTTTTTGTCTGTCTTAAATTTGTTTCCCCAAATTCTGATAGCCATTTCCTAAAGTTAGAGAGTTATATATCTCTATGCATGGCTTGAATGTTTATTTATATGTATTGATTAGCTTATAGTTACATTTCTCATGATTAATCGTTTTCCCTACCAGGTCTATGTCAGCAATTAAACTATTTTTTCTTGAAATCCTTTTTTATTCACAAACTTTATGTCCATCTCACTCCATTTTTCCCAAAGATCCATTTTACCTCGAATCAAATCACCCCTTCTGCAACCTTGTATCACCATCTGAAAGCTTTCTCGGACCTTTTCAACCGCATAGCCCAGTTGATCCGACATATTTTTACCTATCTTAATATTTGATCAGTTTATCCCTCACAACCTAAAAACCAAAACCAAAAACTTACTTCATAACTAGCCTAAAATCAGAATAAAATAAGCAAACACACAGAGATCCCTTACACAAATAGAGAGAACCCTCTCTAAGTCCAAGAAGGCTAGGTCCTTGGGCTCCAAAGATTGGTTTGATGTTACACTGTCATTTGGCTTTCCAATCATCCAAATCACGGGACCCTAACACTCCTCATCACATGATGCTGATCATCCTCCCTATCTCTTCCTTCTATCTCCATAGCTCTGCACCCTATCAACAATGGCACAGATGTATCATGATTTGTGCCTTGATTTGTACACGGGAGATCCTGGGGAATTTCTTACAAAGATACAAGAATACCTCCATGTGGAGCAAGAGCTCCTCTTTCCTCTGCATGAGGCACTAGATAAATTCTAGCTATACCAGCGCAGTTTCCCTCCTCCTCATCAATATGTAGGGGCAACTTCTCCAAAATATGATCTCCTTTTGAAAAATAGACCTCCATGCTCTATTGTGCAAGAATATGAGATGGATACCTTGCCTCCAACAAGGTATGATGCAAGATGCCAGCCTTCCCAACAATATTCTGAAGTGGATCTGAGTTTATGTTTCCTGCTTCTTCATGAAAGATCTAGGTTTGCATGTGTTTCAGATTTTCTCCCACCAAATATTTCCATCATGGCTTCAATGAATCTGAAATAGGAAGAAGTATTTGTATTCTGAAGAACATGACCCAAATATCCGCCATGCATAGGTCTTACCTCTAAAGTGTAGCGTTGCAAATCTGATAGCACCTCCTTTGGAAACTTTGTGCTGCTGCAACATGGTCTTCAACTCCTCTACCCATGCTTGGCTAAACATGTAGGTGAAATTTTGAAAGTATATAGAATAAATCTATCTAGATGTTGGCTCCTCTTCACCTTAGACTTTCAAAAATCCATGAAGTGAGATGATCCCTGAATACTGGAGTTTGGAACTCATACTCTCTTAGAAAATCTCCAAGAGTTTTCTTCTTGGTCACCTCTCCTTCCTTTCCCATCTCTTTCATGACAAACTGCACATGTTACTGCGTTGTGCATCAAAGGATGTGATTGCATGTTCACATTCCTCATCAGAAACCCTAGAGTTTGTTTATTCTTCAAACCCTTGTGGAGATTCTTCAAATCTCTCCCTTTTGCTTGTGGCTCCCATGAAAGCCCTAGATGGATTTAGGGAGAAGCTTGGCTAGCTCATCTCCTTTTCTCTTCTCCACAAAGTGGAGTCTTCCTCATCCTCTTAGATGGCATCTTGGCTGAAAATCCACAGGCTGAGCCAAGATTATGCTATGATACCACTGTAATGTTCCTTTTTCAGAAACATTGTCAATCGACAAGAAAATATATTCCAGAGATAAACTAAAGGGGCATTTACTGGATTTGTCATATTCATAAAGAAGAATGAGCTCCAGAGGCTACCTGGCCCACTATTAGACTCTGTCTATAGAGTGTTTTCAAAGGACAATATCCCCAAGAGGGAAATACAACAAGATTGGGAATCTCTTAAGATCACCCCAACATTGCAGCTATAGCAATAAGCAAACACATAAACTGGAAATAGCAGTGAATAAAAATTATGCCAAAATGTATGAAACCCTTGAGCCATTTTATTATGAAATAACAACAGAAAATGATGCAATGAACATCAAAAGAACAAGGCAAGAAGCCTTCCATGAAAACATATGCCAAAATACAAAATGCTGCTCCATAGCAGAATGCCCATGAATAGGGACTGCAAAATCACATGAGGGAGACTGCTACAATGAGTGCAAAAAATCATAGGATCTACATAGATATGGCTCATACATCATTGTGAGAGAAGATCTAAGCTCCCAATCACTACCTCAAGGCAATCCTAGAAGGATTGGCTGAAATCTGCAAAGCTGCAAAAATGCCGGAGTTGCTGGGTAGCTGCAACAACTCAATATATGGAATGGAATGTAGAAGGCTGAATGGCTGAAGCTAATGAAGATCCCTTCTCCTCTGGAAATCCAAAGTGCAAGGTTTATCCCTAGACCAAAGATCTCAACCTCTAAAATGTCTGCAACACCGTCACTGCAAATATGCTCCAACTAGAACGCAGTCTATGAGAGGGTCTGCGCTGCAACTGATGGAAATGGTTGGCCTCCTGCCAATGACGGTGGAATAAGCTCTGGAACCATTCTTACTAATCTCTCGGAAGTAGAGGACTTCCCTCCTCTGAAAGATCAGCTCAAAATGGTGTTGTAGGAAACCTCCCGGCAATACCCTGCAACACTTTGCACAATAATCTGCTACAGATACTGCACTGATGGAGTAGGTTGATGTTATGGCTTGAATGCCAGAATATGGAGGATGAGTGCAATCCTTCATGATCTACTCAAGAAGGAGAGGAAATCCTAAACAGGACTCCCTCATGCCCTAAGGCACTGCAGCTCTGCTGAACAGCAAGAGGCAGCGATTTGTCTCAATAGACAAATAATCAAATGATCTAAGATAATCTCAATGGGCTACCTTGCTCCTCTTTTAAAATCAATGAGCCTTCACCTTCCTTCCTCTATAATTTTCCTCCCTCATCGAATATTCCTGCACTAAAACTACGCTATCCCACTTAGTGTTCTCCAACTCATGCCAACGCAGTTTGACTTGGTCAATTAGGCCTTGTCCATTTGCATTTTAACCCCTTTCACACATGACGGTGTAAAATCCAGCTCCATGTTGATCCCTTTTCAAATTGTAAGGGATTTTATTCCTGTTTATTACATGAATGGGTCACTTTACCCATTTTTATTCAACAAAATGAAAATATGCAACTATAATGTTCCATTTTAGCTTGAGGCTAAAATTGGGAACATTACACCTACTTCATAGAAATATGATTTTAATGAGTTTCATCATTAGGAAATACCAAATCAATGTAGTATTGTGGTAAATAATATTCATAATGTTAACCCTACAATTTTAATTCAATTATGATTGCAACAAAATCATATTAGGTCATAATTTCAAGTTACTATGAATTAGAAATATAAACTAAATAAAATCATGGCATGAATTATAAATTTCATTTAATTGAATAGTTGATACATATCTCTAGTTTTATCTTTACTTCTTTAACTCACACACACTAAATGGTTTGATAGACTAGGTGAGCACCCAATGGTGTATATGATCAATGTGATCTTTAAATTTTCATCAAGCTTCAACTATTTAAGTGCTTCTCATCCCCAAGGAATGCAGTTAACTTAGCTCCATGTGATATTTAACTTTCTTTTTAAGCTGAGTTATCTAAGTGTTTATTAGCATTAAGGAAACCACTCATATAGCTCCATGATATCCTTAATTTTCTCTTCACGCTCAACTATCCGAGTGTTTCTCAGCTCTAAGGCAAGAACTCAACATGGCTCCATGAAATACTTAATTGGTTTAAAATTTACTCCAATTTTCTAGGTGTATCTCATCCCTACGTGAAGAACCTAATAGTGCTCTCACTCCTCCACATAATATTTGTGTATAGGCCCAATTAGTTACCCCCATTATCACTTTCTCCAAGAGAGTGTGGGAACTACCATCCATGTAGTATTGTATTGACAAGAATATTATTTACCACCATATCCCATTAGGACAACTCCCATGATAGTCTCCTTAGGCTCAGGGAATTCCATATTTCAAGCACTCTATATGTCCTCAACCACACCTCCAACAAGGTAGGTTTTATTTTTTGACAGTTAGGTGGTGGAAGTAGTTGAATTGTATACACTTAGTGGTTTCCTATCCTTAACATAACACTCAGTGGCATATGGGTCCAACCCTTTGACCAATGATTCATGTTAGTAGTTAGTATACACGTTGATACAAAAATCAATATTTCCTGGTCCTAAATATAACATAAGCATGGCAACATCATGATCACAATAATAATTAACAACAATAATTACCACTTTCTCAATGGATTCCTCACATGATAGGGTCATTATATAGACTTATCCCAAACATGTTATTTTCATATTCATCAAATTTTTATGAGTACTAAGCAATCACCATTCCACAATAATGATTCCCAAAAATCACTTTGTCAAATAGAATGTCATTAGATACATTCATTTAATCATTAAAATGTTCATGAAATATAACATATTTACATAGGATTAAGGTTAGATAACCTCTTGGTATCAATGCAAAGAATGCATAACATTGAAAAATAGTAGTTACCAAGTTCCGCCAAAGGAATTCTCACCCAATTCCTTTCCCCTAACCTCTTAACATACTACCATTACTTTCCCTTTATTATGATGTATTTTTTGTTTCAACATTCAATATTTTATTTATCTTAGCATGTCCTAATCCATGTTGTTCATATGTTATCATTTTTCAACCTTTTTCATTTTTTACTCATGCCCACCACAATTCTCACAAGCATCATCCCAACATACTTATTATTAATGGGTCATTCCTACCCACTCACCCAATTCCATTTCATGCAACATGGAACCCATTAAATAATATTTTAATGTTACCCAAACATGGTAAACACAATTTCTACTTCCATGAAATCCACACAATCATGGTATTTTTAAATATTAATTGAATATATTGCCACTATGATGATTCTCAACCAATGGCCTTTTAAAAAAAAAAAAAATTCCATACATTCATAGCATCATAAGATAAATAACGCATGTTTATATATTATCCATGTACTCACAAGTATAGAAAACTTCCCCTTTTATGCCATTCTCATGGTTCTCATGTTACTATCCATTTATTATGATGGACTGAGAGAGTCCACCTTACAGGTCTATCACCTTCTTCTGCCTCTCTCGATAAATCACCTTATGCATAGGGATTTATTTCAAGGTATTTCACTTCTATTTCAGTTTTACTCAACTCTTCTCCAAAGCTCTCTTTGAAACTAGATCACTATTGAGAGGGGGGGCGGGGGTGAATTAGTAGTGAATGCATTTAGAAACTTTTCTCCAAATTATTATTAATTAATCATGCATAATATGAAATAAAAATGAAGAGATCAAAGAATCAAATATAAACATGAAACGATGAAAAAATTAACAGATGGGACACAAATATTTATGGTGTAAAACCCTCTGCAAGGAAAAAAACCAGTCGTTGTTGTTGTGTTTCTCAAATATTTATTATGTTAAGAAAATTCTTTACATAGAGTTACAATTGGCTACTACCAAATGGAAATATATTTCTCATGCATATCTATGGACTACCATCCACTATAATCCGGCACGAACAACTATCCTTGCCTAGTTACTCCTTAAATACCAATCGACTGTACAAAATCCTATCTTTTGGAAGCCACTGCGACCAATAAGCCTCACCTAGTTTCTTTTGAATTATTCGGCTACCATTGGATTGAGGAAATTGTTCACTTATATTTAATTCATTAGATTCCTCCAAATACACTCCTCTATGTGGTTCTCATTTCATACATTTTCATACTAGAATTGATAATTGCTCAACATGAGCACTACAAGAACATATCATGAAGGAACACAATCAAAAACCAAATTCAAACTACAAAATATGAAACAATCTCTCCAAAAACTACACAACATAATATGATCAACACATTAGCTAAACACTATTTGCATCAAGTAAAACATTTCTCAAATGACTGCTTCACAAAAAAAATAAACAAAAGAATATTCTTGGAGAAAACAATCTCCAAATACTCCTTCAATAAAACTCTAATAACCTCCTCACTTGTTGCACAAAATACTAGATGAAACATTCTTCAACTAACTGCTGCAACACCTGTAAAGTGCTTCATAAAATATGCATCACACAACTCCCACACAAGTTTCACACTCTTCTCCACTCTCACACTCACTCAAAAAATCAGGAGAATAGACCATACTATCATTGAGCTTCCTCCAATATATAGATGAATAGAGGTGCTCAACTCAATAATTACCAATAACTACTGAGCTCCAAAACCTCTGTTCATATGCTTGATTTCATTCATATTCAACTCATTGACTTGATCAAGCCACTCTCTCCACTACTTTATGGATATTCTCATGTCTAACCGACTTCTAGAATCTCCATTACTGTTTCCAACCATATACTCAAAATGTTTTATCAACAACATTGGAACAATACAAAAATTAACTGAAATGTGCAAGGAATGAAGAGAAAAACTTGTTTTAAGTCTCAACTAATGGAACAAAACTAGTTAATTTTGAATGGACTCATGCATGAGCCTGCTTCCTAGTTATTGGAGCCTCTCAGTCGCATGTAGAAGCGTCTATGGGATCATATGGGGAAGAGAATAGAGGAAACTTAGTCAAACAAACCTAGAATTTGTCCTAACTTCTTGAACACCTTCATCAATTCCTAAACACACATCCAAGCCTCTATTATAAGTATGCAACTAATGAAATAGGCCAAGAACCTTTACAATAATTCAGTGATATGAAAACCATAGTCTTCCAAACTCCTCATCAAGACCAACACCTCTAGCTCCTCAAGAAGTAATAACGACCTATCCAAACACCTCCAAAACCTGTAGAAACATCTCTAGCACATGCAGTAGCCTCTGCAACACCTAAGACATCAACATCAAGTCATCCAACTACCTTCAAACATTCAACTACCTTCAATCATCCAACCACCTCCAACATCGGTATAGGAACTTCCAACATATGTAGCAAAATCTCCCATGCTTCCAACATATGTAGAAGCATATGCAAAACCTGTAATAGCAATCAAACCTCCCGTAGTAGCAACATATTCAACATAGGAAAAACATCATCACTATGCAACCTCCCATTCCTACAGTAGGTCATGTCACAAGTATGTTGACATCAATGCCAACTAACAAGACCAACAATCCAAACACTCATATCACATCATGAGGACGACTAATCAACATCAGGTAGACATAAGACATATGATGAAAAACACCAAGACCCTATTTAAATCAATGTTTCCACTACAATTCCAACAAGCTCCCCCTTTGGAATTGATGTCAAACTCAACATGATCTCCAATATCTAAGGTTGATCTCCATACGCACTCCAACTTTGAAGCTACAATTGTGAAGCTAATCTCAACAATCGAAAATATGTCCCCATTTGACATCAATGAAAAAGATCCATACCAACACTAAAGAACAATGCCAATAATGTGTTAAATGAGAGAAATAATCCCCTTGTCATACTTAAAACCATAATAAATCAACCTAAAAAAGTCTCTCCTATAATATAAGCATGTAAAACAAGGAAACTCGCTGCCAAAAAGTCTCTATGCAATGCCATGCAATCTCTGAAAACTGCACATACTCCCCCCAAGCATGTAATGAAGTTGTAATCACACACTCTCTATTGTTGTAGCAACACAACCTCATGTTGCAATCAACCTCCTTTCCAAGGGCTAGAGACTACCCCTCATGGACCATGAATCTAACTAACTTTGAGGAATGATATACAATGAAGTACAATGCATATACAATGCTTTATGGAGAAAATAAATGGGTGTGATGAGTACATAGGACTAACATATGAATCCACTATAAGCACACCTATTACCAACCATGACTCTATGGACCCAAATTTACATCATGCACCCAATGTAATGGGGCTACATCAATGATATACAAAACAAGACATGACACCCATTAGTCCATACATAGCTAAATGACACAATGGGTCTCTACATGACCAATACACCCAAAAGATGACACAGTGATAATACATGTATTTTAAAACTACACACAATGGTTCTCTCTTCTATACATTCTCAAAATATGAAATAACATGATTACATAGAATCAATGAGCAATGATATATGCTCCATATAGCAACAACAACGATAATACAATCCATGGCATACACATCAAATTCAAGGTCTCCATGAGAAATGACATAAGCTATATACATGGAAGCAACAATATAAGTAATAAAAACGTCGTATTCTAGTGCATGGCCACTCAAAATCTTGGCCATCACCATCCCAAGAATGAATATATTGCATCAGAATGATGATTACCGCAAGTAGCCACCATGCTCCACATACGCATCAACAATAAACTCATCTAATAGTGGTAATATTTCATAGAACTAGTAGAAACATTTTCATATCCTCAACATCATGAGGAAATACATCATCAATAAGGCTTAATATCCAGCATTATACTACAATGACACCAACTCTAACTCCATCAAGTAGTAAATGAACAAGTAGCAAAAAAAATACTAGTATTATATGAACCAATACAAGTAATCTCTTGAGAAACATCATTGTGTGGTCGATACGCAAATATCCAAGAAGCACTAAGAAACAAGAATAAAATCATAATATCTGGCTCTATAATACCATAAAAAACATAAATTCACCATCTCCTCAAACTCAAACCACAATTCACTCTCTTTCCCCATGAGAGCGAAAGCCAAGCAACAATATTCTCTCCATATGTAAACAAAATTATAAATCAGCATGACTAAAACATATGAATATACAACACATCATAAGAAGCAACATATTCTCTATCCATTCAATAGAAACATATGATTCTTCCATCCAAAAACATATCAACAATAGCATGATACATCAAGAAATGAAATACGAGTAATAAAGTGCATATTCTAGATGATCCAACTCTAACATGTCACCTTATCTTCCATGGAAGCTACACATGCATGACAACACATAACAAAAATATTTTCTAGAAGTATGATCATCATCAATATACCAAATAGTCATGCAAAACATACAATTTTTTATATTTATGGTAGCAACAAAAAAACTCCTTTCATGCAACAAACTCATGTCAAGTAAGCACAATAAAAATCTGCGAAGCTGAGCATAATGCCAACGATTTTCAATTCTATTAAGAGGAAATTATTCTCCTCCTAAGTGTGTGATCCTACATCAGATCTTAACCGTTCAAATAAGGAAATAATGTGCCTTCCATACCTCTAAGAACATTAAAAACACTCAATCATACAGTTGCTCCAAAAACCATTAGTAACAATATAATTGATCCAACTAATAAATGAACTGGAAGAAAATAAATCATAAATAAAAATACACTTCAAACCTCATGAACTCATGCATCCCTTGCAATATGCATATTTTTCTTCATAAAATATTCCATATATGGTTGCACACCCAAGAATCTACATGCAACACATGATGTAACCATATGGCCCCCCTGAGACCATGTTGGCCTAAATTGTTTATGGGAGTTCCTTGCTACCCTTTTCTCCTCTAAAATTTCATCTCTTGGTCCTTCTTCTTCTTATGTGGTTGGCCTTGAATATTTTCTTCTTTATGATTGAATCTCCTGTAACACATGGGAAACTTGAAATCCTTGGCCTTATGGACAATATTGTCACACATAAAACATCTTATGTGACCAAGGAACTGAGGACTAGCTTGATATCTTCTATTGATCTTATTTTTATTCTTTGCATGCGCCTTGCAGTCAATAGCCCGATGTCGAAAATAATTGCATGATAAATAATAACCGTAAAATGGACTATTATACCATAATGATAGTGATCTTATTTGCATGAATGTTTGAGGTTTCTTCTCCTTTGGCTCCTCCTTTTTATGAGGGATTTTGATCTCTCCATTACTGCAAATTGTTGTTATACGTCCACGTATTCCATAATTATTACATCTTCCAATTCTATTCTTCTTTTTTTCCTTATATGCTTGTTCTTCTAATTCTTTCATGGTTTTCATTTACCTTTTCCTCAGTGCTACTATCTTATCTAACAATTTTTCATTTACTTGTAGATACTTGAGTGCTAGATATGAACCTCTCTAATTCTTTCCTTGCAGAAATTGCTCCAGCCTTCAATTTCTGGCACCCATCCTCCAACTCGTTGCATTGATTCCTCATTCCAATTTCAATTTTAATTCCTTCTTATAGTTGATTTTTCTAATCTAAAATTTCTTCTTTGTGGATACACTCTTTTTCATCAAAAATTTGCAGCAGCATTTGTTGATCTTTATTTTCAGCTGCGAGTCTTTTGTTCTCCACTTTTGTGGCTATTATATTGGGCTTATCATCATCTTTGATAATGATGTTTTTTTTGTCTCTCAAAATTGTTGTTCGATATATCACTACTATCACTATTGATTTCCTCTTCTTCTTCCGAGCTATTGCAACTTCCATCTTCGTCTTGTGAGGAGATTTGATTAACCACTGCAATATGTGTTGAATCCTTTCCATTTTTCTCCATCTCTAAAATATAAAAAATTTCCTCCAAGATACAAACTTTGCAACATGCCGAACATCTCTTTTGTAGTCTCAAAATGTATCACAAAAAGCATGTTATATTTTCAAACCCCATTCAAAATAATCCCTTTAGATTTATGATTAAATTCACCTCTAAATCCATATTGTACTAAAAGAAAAAAAATTGCATCAAGAGATAGAAAATACATTTCTAATTCGACCTTCCATGTCGTGAATTTATCTTCCTGAAGCATTGTAATTACTTACTGATCCATTTCAAAAAAATTCCAAAAAAAATCGAAAAACTCCCAGATCCACTCTTTGAAGGTCAAGTAACAACAGAAAGCCCTACTCTAATAAAAATTTTTGGAAACTAGATCACTACTAAGAGGGGGGGGGGGTGAATTAGTAGGGAAGGCACTTTTCACTTTTTATCATCCAAATTATTATTCATTAATCATGCATAAAATGAAACACAAAGTATATATTAGAGCATCAAATATAAACATGAAGCCATGAAAACAATCAAGACAAGGGACACAAATATTTCTAATGGAAAACCCTCTCCAGGGAAAAGAACCACCCATTTTTCCTGTGCTGCTCAAATATTTATTATGTTAAGAAAATTAAATTTACATAGAGTTACAGTTGGCTATTATCAAACGAATATCTCTTTCTCATGCAGATCTACGGACTACCATCAACTTGAAGCCACCATGACCAACGATGCTCCCCGCCGTTACTCCTAAACTATTAATCAAGTTTACAAACTCATATCTGCTGAAAGCCACCACAACCAACGAGCCTTACCCAGTTTATTCTGAAAAATCCAACTACAATTGGATTGATAAAACTACACACTTATATTGAATTTTTCAAATTCATCCAAATCCATTCCTCTATGTGGTTCTTGTTTCATACATTTTCATATTGGAACCAAGAACTACTCAACATGAGCTCTATGAAAATGTATAATCAAGGAACATGATCAACAACCAAATTCACACCCCAAAATGAAACACAATATCTCCACACACTGCCTAAAGTAATATGATTAACACATCAAATAAACCCTCTATATATAATGTAAAAATTCTCTCAAATGACTGTTTCATAGAGACAAAAAAATTAAGAATATTATAGGATAAAACAATCTCCAAATACTCATGCAATCAAACTCTAATCAACTCCTCTATTGCTACAAAAAATACTCATTGAAACATAGTTCATCTAACTACTGAAACACCTACAAAATGCTTCATAAAATCTACATCACACAACCCTCACATAGCTTTCACACTCTTCTCGACTCTCACCTTCACTCAACACATCAAGAGAATCAATCATACTATCATCGAGCTTCCTCCAATATATAGATGAACTGAGGTTCTCAACTAAATAATTACCAATAACTATTGAGCTCCACAAAAATTTTTCATATGCTTGATTTGATTCGGATTCATCTCATTGACTTGATCAAGCCACTCTCTCCATTACTTAATGGATATTACTAAGTTTAACTAACTTCTACAATATCCATTACCTTTTTTGACCATATACCAAAATGTTTGGATCAATAACATCGCCACAATACATAAATTATATTAAATGTGCGAGGAATCCAAAGAAAAATTATTTTTAAGTGTAAGTCGCAAGAACAACACTAGCTAATTTTGACTGGACTCATGCACAAGCCTGATTCCTAGCGACTCGAGCCTCTTAGTTGCATGGAAAAGGAAGAGGATGGAAGAAACTAAGGAAGAGTATGGAAGAAACTCAATCAAACCAATCCCAGAATTTTTCCAAACTTCCTGGACACCTTCATCAACTCCTAAACACACCTCCAAGCCTTTGTTACATGTCTACAACTGATTACATAGGCCAAGAACCTTTACGACAAGCCGTTGATATGTATATCCTATTTTTCCAAAACCAACACCTCCATCTCCTCAAGAAAAATAAAAACATTTCCAAACACCTCCAACACTTGTAGCAACATCTCTAGCACATGTGGTAGCCTCTCCAACACCTGAAACAACAACATCAAGTCATCCTTCTACCCCAATCATCCAGCTACCTCCAACATCGGTAGAGGCACCTCCTACATATGTAGCAACATATCCAATGAGTACAAAACATGTAGAAGCATATGAAACACCTGTACCAACAACCCAACCTCGTATAGTGGCAAAATCTTCAACATAAGCCAAATATCATCACTACTCATCCTCCCATTCCTGTACTAGGTCATGTCATAAGTATGTTTACATCAATTCCAACGAACATGACCAACATGCCAAACACTCATCTCACGTCATGGGGACCAATAATCATCATGACGTAGACATAATCCATATGATGAACAACACCAAGACCTTGTTGACATCAATTCCAACATTACAATGCCAACAAACTCTTCACCCACAACAACCAACAAATACAAAAACACAAAAGGAAAGAAGAAAGAAGAATAAAAGAACAATAAAAAATCATAACAACAACATCTAATAAAAATAAAAGGTAGTATGGCCACGCTAAATGGAAATAGTAATAAAAACAAAGAAGATATGAATCCAACACTAAAATAAAAGAATATATAAATCATTCATTGATGTGTAATGAGTCAATGTAATGATTTTTTGTGTTTCGTGTGTCCTTCATCACCATACATACGTATATACAAAAAATCCAATTCAGTCTTTTACAAAGTTTTATGAGAAACTTAAAATTTCAACATCCCTCTAAATATATCAAGAAGGACTTGTCAATATCTCAAATGTATTGAGGGGATGCTCTATCCTCTCTCTCTATTTAATACTTTACAAGTTCATGTCCCTAAATTTCACATGAATTACCCCTCCTGTTTTTTTTGTGTGTGTTGGGATAGCCCCTTCTCTAGTGTTCCTCTCCACAATATGAACATGAAATTGGCCTTATGTCCTTTTTAGCTATAAAATATCTCTTTCTGGATCTATCAACATGACCCTCCTCTTCTAAGGATGAGTCTTAATGCAACAACTCTTGCATGGATGGCATGCATTTTTGCAACACCATGAAACTAACCTTTGTCAACCCTTTTTTCTTCCTAATAATCCTTTCAATTTATTCCCTGCCACGTTTCAGCTCATCCTTAAAGCTCCTAATATCTTTCAGGGGAGTTTCCTCTCTCTTTTTCATGGTGGATTTTGTTCATGTTATGCTTAACCATACTACCATCCATGCCTTTATTTCGTGCTGCAACTGGTTCTTCTTATGTTTTGTCACACAACCTCAACTATTATTTATATCAACATCAACAAATTAGGTGTAACATTACCATGCTAATACCAAGCACCTTCACATGTTCTTGTTTACACATATAGAATTCATGTCAGTCACATGTTTCAAGAATCAAGAATGCATTTCAGCATGCTTATATCCATGTCATCACAAGATAGGAAATCAGCGTTTTTACCAAGATTAGCATCACTGAATTGAAATTATTTTTTTTCCATGGCACTCAAGAATATTATTTGAGTCTCAGGATCTCTCACAAAAATCCACTCAAGTTCCATGACAAACTACTTTACACAATGGAATAAACATAATAGTAAATCAACTAGTGCACAATAGACATTTTTTACTTTTTAAACCCAAATTCATTATATCAACAATATTTAATACAATAGTCTAGGGCTCCCATACCATAGATCATGGCCCTCATATAGCTAACCTAATACATGACAACTAGGGCTTGGTGTCATCCCTTTGACAAGGAATCTACCTTAAACAAAATACAACTAACTCACTTGTTGATATAGTGTTCTCCTCGGCTCCTTTCAATCCACCTATCCTAAACACGTATGTTGGTCCTTTCATTTCCCAATTTGTAGCACACCAATTTGCCTCTATCAATGAACTATCTTCCTTCATGTCATTGAAGTTCTCTCCAAACAAATATTTCCTCTAGTTTCTTCTTAGTCCATTAAGAATGCAACACATAGGGACATCCACAAGGTTCCCAGTTCTGCCTTCTTCGGCTACCATAATGATGGAAAGTCTAGGGCAATGGAGGTTTTCCACTCTCACTAAATAATACCTTTAAAACTCGATTGACCTAGGGCTTGTAATCTATCCCGCTTGGCTACCCTACTTCCTCCAAGGATTAACACCTTAGGATCTAATAATTCTACCACTCCTACCTAGCTTGTATTCCTTCGAAAATATTGTACATAGGGCACAATTAGGAACCTACTAAAATTCCTCCACACTATGCTTAATATTCCCAAAAACCTGTCCCAAACCAAACCTCTAAACATCTAGAAAATTCACTAATTTAGAAGACATCTACCTTTGAAAGGACATCACAATATACCACAAATACTGTCTCTATGCATGTTGTAGGTCTGAGTCTTTTTAGCCTGGTTAGGGCACTATACCAACCATCGTCTATACCTCAAAACCTCCTCCAACTCCTTTTCTGGCCCTCTCTAACAATACTCCTCTTCATGTGCTACTACTCGACCTCATTTACCTTATTGTTCCAACTCTCTATCCCTCATACCAGTCCTAATATAGGGCTTGGTCCAACCTAGAACAACACATAAACCTTCAACCCTATTTCTTAATATATACCAGCCCAAATGCATGCCTAAATAAGTCATTAAATCTGCCATTAGGCTCCCTTATCTATGCCCTACCTAGACTTCTAAGAGAGACACTCCTTTGCTCCGTCACTTCACTTGGATAGGATCATGAAGTGTTGTGGCTACCATAGATCATATCTCCTCTATGATTAATTTTCACTTTTTGTGTGTGTCAAATGAATTATTATCTCCTTCTACTTATATATTTCCCTGGGATTAAAAGATAGCCCTTAAACGTCACCTCTACAGGAAGTCGACATGTAATATTTGTCACAAGCCCACAACATATAAATAACAGATAATTTCTCTCATTTTCAAAAGACTCCCTTGATTTTATTAGTACCCCCTTGATATATGAAGGGTGCCACACATGCTACAAGGGTCAACTATCCAAAACCATGGTTGGTTTCATTCCCACAATCTTGGGTGAAAAAACCCACTTGTTGGCTACTTATCCCACATAGAGATTTTGTGGTGTGAAATCACACAAGTATAGTACCCATGGCTTTGGAGTACCTCCCAAGCTAAAAAACTCAACACTCCATATTAGCAAGGGAGGTATTTCCACGAGTAGAATGTATATTTTCATCATCATCGTTGTTGGCGACACTAACCCAACTCTTAGTGCTCACCACTCTAGAATACCCTATAACATGACTATGCCCTTATGGGAAGTTTTTCTACCAGTAGAAACCTCTTGATTCTTCTCTTGAAATTATTTTAGAGCATCCAAAAATTCCTTCTTTCCAACTGTAGAAGCACCCTTTCTCCACACTAACCATGCACTCTTCATGAGTTACACATTCTCCCTTTGAACCTGCATACTCCTACTCAAACTTGGCTCCTCTAAACCTATGGAACCTACACTTGCTTATGCTTCTACTTCTCATGACATATAGCCTTTCCCTTCAACCTATATATACCATGCTCTCTAACTCCTATGACTACTCCAGTAGAGTTAAAGCATTTGGGCCTGAGACTTGCTTTTCCATCCTAGAAAATCACATCAAAACCTATTTTCTTGATCACGAAGATACAAAACACATTATATATAATATTCAGTACATATAGTACATCCTGAACTCGCATCAACTAGCCTAACTCCATACTAAATGACATGACACCAAATCCACTAACCTCTTTCTGACTGTTGTCGCCCACCATCATGTGCAACTTCAAGTTCCACTCTGCTAGAGTCTCTAACACATCATCAAAACCTATAATATGATTTGGCACACCATTTTCCACATATAATACAGTCTTGTCAATGACACCCTTGGAGAAATGAGATAATAGAGAAAAAATTTCACCCTCCAATCTTCTTGAGAGATCATCTATCTTAGTAGAAGTGGCAACACTTGCTACCTCCTTCCCCTTCTTCTTCTCATTATCTCCCTACTTATTCTTAGGACACATCATTCAATAATTACCATACTCCCCATAAATTAAACACTTCGCCTTTCTAAATTCCTTAGTTTATTTTCCCTTCATGATCCCTGCAAGAGCCATGTTATCATCGGAATATTTCTTCCTCTAGTGAAGTTCCTCATTCGGTAGTTCCTCTAAATGAATCCATCGAACAACCTATTCTAGTGTGGAAGCTTATATTTAGTTATGATCCATTTGATGAAATATTTCCATTCCTCAATAAACCCCTTCAAAGAAATCCTTTCCATCTCAAAATATGTAACAATATCACTGATGGGGGAAAGCTCATCCCAAAACTAATACAATTGTGATAGACACGATGTTATTTCTTCCATCCATCATCTTGGTCATATTTAACTTATCCCTCAATACCAATTGTTTTTCCTCATCCTTCTTCTGTAATAAATTATTAAGATATTTCTACATCTCATGAGAAGTGTTCTTCCCAAACACATGAGGTGGCAAGTGATTTTTGAAACCATCTAGGATGATCAACTTCGCCTTCGTATCCAACTCCTCGAACACTTCATGATCCTTAGGTTCAATCAGTTTCTTGATCTTCTTGTAAGAAAATTCCCATATATTTTTTCACCATCAATACCAATTTGATCCTTTCCTTCCAAGGGATATAGTTGTACTACCTGTTAACACTAGAAAATTGTACAACAGATGACGACATTGATTAATGTCAGGAAAAAGGATTTACAGGGCTGGAAGACATTATAGAATCTGGAAAGTATTTAAAAATATCTAAGGTCTGAGGAAAATCAAATTTGAAAAAGTAATGAATTCTCTTTTCGCACATAATCCTTCGTGAAGAGTGCCTTTTGTGCACTTTTTTCCTGATATGCGTGCAATCTTCAGTCACAAAATGTCACTATTTAGGACCACACAAAGAAAAGGACAAGTGACCCCTTACTTGGAGCCGAAACTAAGTGAGCACACAATGGAATATTTGGAGCACACAAAGGAATCATACCCCTCTCTTGGGTCACCATCCACAATGCACCAAGAGAGGGAAGGGAGGATTTGAAATCTCCTATATAAGGCCACCATGAGATGAAGAATTTGTGAACACATTGTTATGATGGCCATAATTTCCAAAGAAATGCCAACAGTGTGTGAGCCGGACCTGAAGATAGAGGGGACTCAATCGTTGGCCATCCAACAACTTTAGTCCAACACAGTAGAGAGAGAGGGAGACTACACCGAGGCAAGCTTGGGATAAAAACATCCTTTCATTGGGACCTATAACCCATGGTCTAGGGGCCCTTTTGCAAGAGGGTAAAGTTTCACTCTTATTACTACTAGTGCTCAATAAGAGGGGCCTAAAGCCACCATTAATATTATTGTTTTCATTCGACTCTTTTCAGAGATCGTGTTTATTTTTTTTAGTTTTTAGTTTATATATGCATGCTATTTCTCTATCTAGTATGCTTATGATTCTAGCTTGTTCCACTGACTTGCTTGACTCCACT
Source organism: Pinus albicaulis (assembly GCA_034641835.2). NCBI lineage: Eukaryota > Viridiplantae > Streptophyta > Pinopsida > Pinales > Pinaceae > Pinus > Pinus albicaulis. Next base: position 521,114,574 of record CM076570.1, read on the forward strand.
TCTTTTTCTGCATGTTACCAATAACTTAAGTGGGTATACCACACCCATTAAGTTAGTGTGATTTCATACATACGTGCACCAAACACACTCCAACAGGATTGGGACTCCACTAATGTTTATTACCAGTTTATGTGTTTATGCCTTTTTTTTGCAGAGACCTATGTCTATTCTATGGAGGCAAGTGCCAAACCCTCTACCCTTACCTTGGTGGATTTTCTTCGGTTGACCTGGGGTGACGCGAGCTCTTACGGGAAGTTGTGCCAGCACTCACAAGAAATATTCTCAAGGCCCAGTTACATTTGAGTGTGTGAGGACAAATCGGTCTTCTAGGATTTTGAGTATCATATGCAAACAAAAAAAAACCACTTTTTTGATTGCTTGACCACATAGATTAATTTAAAGGGAAAATTTATTTTATTTTTGATTTGTTTTATGTATGTTACCATAATTTTTCTTTGATCATAGACTATATCCTCTCAAATTTTTCCAAAAACCAGACCTACTCGACACCAGCATGGACCCAATGGGACCTCGTCAATCAAGGCATCTTTTGGACCTCCCCCCATTACCGGGAGGGGTTCCAGGTATTTTTCAATTCATGCATCAAAGACATAACACTGCCACCATTATTGGTTCGTCCTTTATTGGGGCATCCATATTTGGGAACCTTGGTCGGTCTCCCAATGCCACACCACACACCACTTCTCCCACGACCCCTAAGGGGCAGAGGAGTGCATCCTATTTGGGAAGCCAACCAAATACACAACAAGGTACATCACAGACCAACCCTCTTCCTAACCAGAACTTTGTGTTTTCTCATATTGCAATGGCGTCAACCTCTTAGTCACCTTTCTTAACTTAATTGAATCTGCTCGATTTAACAAACTTGATGAATGACCCCATTGCACACGATCCTACATGGCCTCCCATTCCCATGAAGCTCCCTTTGGATGTTCCAAAATTCGAAGGAAAGCAAGTGGAAGACCCAGGTAAGCATGTCATGACCTTTCACCAGTGGTGCTCATCGAACAATATCATTGACGACACTATTCGACTGAGATTATTTTAATGCACTCTTATAGGAGTAGCAATGAAGTGGTACATGGAGCAATTCTTAGCTTCACATGGAACATTTAGCGCCCTCGCTACCGCGTTCCTAACATACTTTCAGCTACCCATTCACCATGATTCCAAAATGGAATTACTGACACATTTTAGACAAACCCCTGACATCCATATCTTGGACCATCTCCATGAATGGAGGCTATGTTGCAGTTTATGTAAAGCTAAACTCGATGATCGAGTTCTCTTAGATTTGTTCTTGAAAACTCTTACGGACGATATTTCAAAGGACGTGGTACAACAGAAACCCACATCTGAAGAGGATGTAATCAACAAAGCCCAACAGCTTGAGCTGATTTATACGCAGTCAGGATACATTTATAACATCCTTCCTAACACCCCGGGCCTGCAAACTTATCAAGAATTTCCGGGCATGTCGAACTCTGCAGACGGGCTAATTGGATCACTGACCCAAGGTTACCTAGGAAGCAGTAGTCAAAACCCCAGTTACACATACAGTTCTACCCATAATGTACCTCAAATCGGTTTTCAAAGTCATCATATGCCTCAGCAAAATTTGACCAATAGGGCACCAGCGTATCACCAGGGAGGACCTTATCATCTGCCTCAAGGGAATCAGTACACATAAAGAAACACTGACAGAAAAGCTCCCCTCCAGAAACTAGGTGCAAACCAGGGACCGTGTTATGCTCAATCCCGAGCACACGACCCACCTATACAAACCAATGCACATGTGAAATTTTTGCAGCTGTCCCAAAACCAACCACACCAATACAACCAGGAGAACTAACCTCGCAACGTGGTGAATAAAAAATCCAAAAACAATCCAAAAGGGAACCCTCAATAGGGGGGGGAAAACTAGCAGTGCCCACGGTAGAGAAAAATTCCACCTCTTTGAACAAACAATTCTTGTTCAATATGTGGTGAGTATGGCCACAATACTCACCACTGTCCCAATCTCCCTGAGCTAACGAAGCTACAGAGTAACCAAGGACAAGGAGGATCTTCCCAGCAACCAGTTGTGATGCAATAACCTTTTGCTCATCAAGGGATGGTAAGAACTCAATAGAAAAATACAGACGATTCTGGGAAAAGCAGCCATGAAATCTAAATGACTGGTGAAGAGATGTTTTTCTAAACACAGAATAGAAATTACGATACCCCACGAGACACCAATACGTCAGGGGAAAGTACTACTGCACTGACCACACCTTTGACCATTTCAAAGATGCCTATAGAACCTTTGCCAAAAATGGTGAAGGGACCTAATAGGCAAGTAGGAAACTACTCCAAAGCTACCCATAATTATGGCATCGTGGACGATTTAGCACAATCTCTTGCTGCTATGTTAGCTTCGGAAGAATTGCAGTCATGCCCAAAACAACGGAAAGACCTAATTTCCACATTAGGCGTTATCGACCCTGTTGATATGCACCTAATGGATTTTTACATAGACAAAGCCACCCCTTGGTTTCCTTCCATGGTCGCCTTCCAGATACCATTGTTGGTCCAAAATATCAAAATTCATCTATTTGTCATAGACGAGGGTGCATCCACATGCATCATGTCCAAAATGTTTGGTAGAAGTTAGGTTCTCACGAACTAAAACCCTCAGTCATCACGCTTCGAGCATACGACGGTTGTCCTTTGACCCCCATTGGTCTCTACAAAAATGTCCTGGTCTGCTTAGCTGGAAAGATGGTCCACATAGACATTGAAGTCTTGGATGCTCACTTGGATTACAATATACTTCTTAGGCGAAGTTTTATGTACACCATGTCAATTATACCCTCCTCCGTCTTCTACATCATGATGTTCCCCCATGAGGCCTGCATCATTACTGTAGACCAACTGACGCATAGAGAGAAGCGACCCCTAAAAAACACATATGTAATTCTACCCTATGTAGATACATCCTCGGATGCTCTCTCAAAGTACCGAGAATATGGCCTCGACCAATTCAAACCGTCATCCATTCTAGGGCGATTCCTAGGAGATCCTGCCATAATCCTTGAGTCATTGCCTGATGTCACAGGTACTCCGTTGTGCATGATGTCTACATCAAGCACTGAAGCTAGTCAGGACAGGGACACAAGCAGTAATGGCACCGAGTTTTTAGCCATAGCAGCTTATCTAGTGTACGCCACCTCCCAAACCTCTTTCCTCTACCCTCCAGCTAGTTTCATCTCCCAGTAGGTTTTGGCAACACTAGTATTACCCAACATATCATTGGAAATCCTAGTTTGGTACCTCGTTCCCCCTTCAGGAACAGGATCCACCCATGTTACTACCATAGGATTGAAGCAACTCAGTACTGAGGAGGCCCCACTCATCCAAGAAACAGTCGAAACCACCCGTGCAAAGGAAATTACCATTGCAAAATCGTTGATTACTACTAGGAAAACTAAGAAAACAGGAAAGAATATGTTGAACCCCACCATTCAACAGGAATCACTAGTCTGTACCATATGCAACGTAATAAGTCACCCTACCCATATCTTTCCAGAGATGGATGAATTAAAACCACTACTTGGATCTAAGACATACATCGTGACGCCGCATTTTCGGAAAAGGGAACCTACCACCAAAGCTGAAGGCAAAGCGCTACAGACCAATCATGCATGTGCTCTGTGCAGAAACTACAAGCACTATACCCATCATTTCCCAGACATCCCATGATATAGGGATGCCTTACATGCCATCGAGCGATCTTATCAAGAGGATGCCTCCACCCAGGCACCTGGAAATGAACCTCATACCATCCTGTACCTACATGAGGAAGAACAAAGGGCGCAATAAAGACCCCCAGTCATGCCCATTATACGTTGCATGCTATGCGATGAACGTGGTAACTTCCTCAAAGAGTGCGCAGCCATATAACTCATCCACACATGGTATCCTATAGAAAGTGTTTACTACGTTGGATTGCAGGCAGTGCAATTCACATGTCTGTTATGCGCCGACAATCACCTTTTGGAGAATTGTCACTATATCCCCCGATTTTGACTAGCCCTCGCTAGCTTATGCTCTACCATAGTCCGCCTCTATGAAGAATATGACATGGATGCAGAGTCCACAGACAGCTCCACAACCCAAGAAGATGTGACGAGTAGATCCATCACGTTCTTGTCAACTGAAAAGCGACTGATCAAGGAACCCCTAGTTACCCCTAACCACTCTCTACATAGAAGACCAACATGCACATTATGAAAAATGACCAATCATGCGGTCACCCATTGTCCTAATTTATTAGCGTTACGACGATGGTTCCCTGCCAGACCTCAAATTGAGCACGATGGAATCCCCATATCAAGGATATTTTGACTAATATGTTAAGGTAATCATTATGAACAGCAATTTACTTATGCTTCACAACTTAGTCCCACCATTGACATGATTCATACTGTAGAGAAGAGACAGGATGACCTCCGGGAAAGGCATAAAAAGTACATCATCGGGTCAGCATTCCCACCCTCGTAGTGGTGTAACAGGGAAGCTAATACAACACACCAAACAAGCATAACCCCAAACAAGCCCAGGCTAACATGTGGACTATGTGACCTGAATGACCATCAAGTCAACTAGTGCAGAGAACTGAAGCACCTTGCAAACAAATTTCATATAGTCTCTTCTCTCCCTCAGAAACTTCTCTCTAACCAAGAGAAGATCACACATACCTATTGCTGGATTTGTTCACACTTTCACCATACGATTAAATATGTACACATCCCCAAGCTAAGAGAAGAAAGAGCAGTGTTGAGCCTACACTCCGCCAAAGAGGTAGACACACCCAAGCCAACAATATGGAAATGGAAACAGAAGACAACCTCTTCTACGATAGACCCTTTCCAAGTGTCCACATCAAGAACAACAAGTAGTGTAGAATCTCACACAATATACTATGTTGGCACAGTGATATGATGCACTATATGCACTGGCTAAAATCACACACTAGAGGTATGCCCGCTAATGGAAACATTCATGCACCTCTGTGATAGGCACAATTTCCACCTATAGGAAATTGACCATCCTAGTGGAGAACCCAACCTTGTGCTCACACAGAATCTCATTACGGAGATTCTTCCCCCACCGAAAGTTGATGACATGATCCACCATATACGATTTGTATCATCACATATCAGAAATAGGTTTCCAACTACCCCCAAATCCCAAGATTTCCACCCCATTCTTGCCGCAAAAGCTAAAGGTACCTTGTGATTTTGCATTGATTTATGCAAGATCCAAAATTCACATACCGCCATCGAACTCCTTGATGATACCAAACCTCTAGAAAAATGCCTATTACTACTAGAGCTTGTCGACAAAAGATGACGACAATCGGTGCAACACAACAAGGCCCACAACAAAAGGGTAAAAGAATAATTCAACCCCCATATCACCCCTCGCTCATTCATCGAAGGAGAATTAGTCCTCTGCTATGATGTCTCAAAGGAAGCCCTATTGCTAGGAAAGTTCGAAACCTTATGGAAAGGACCATATATCATCAAACATTGCCTCCGACAGAGGGCATACATCTTGATGGAACTAGACGGGACCTACCTCAGCAACCCCATAAATGGCCTTTACCTCAAGAAGCTCTACCCATAAGGGCCAAAACGGCCCTTCCTAGAGTGAACGTACACAACCCCAACCACTAAATATTTTTGACCAAAATACTTATTTAAAAAGTTCTCAAAGTGCCACCATGGATTGCCAACCTAAACCCTATTTCGAATTTGCTGAAGGAGCATCAAGATGGTCTCAAATTTTAGTTGCAGTTCAGTGGGTCATCTACCGCCCTGACCGATCACCACTCTTCTCAAACGGTGTGTGCATTGGTTCAACAAAAAACAATCAGGCATAATATGATGTCACCATAGGACTTATGTGCAATGCCCTCCATGAGGGTATACGCCATATGCACATCTACCTCGATTCCCAGTTAGTAGTGTCACAGATAAACCAAACATTTGAGACCAGAGATACACATTTGTTTAGAAAATATTTGCATGCCAAAATATTAAGCAGATAATCTGACTATATCATGTTTACACATGTACCAAGGAGTCAAAACCAAATAGTTGATTGCATATATAAAAATATCCTAGACTGGAATGCATCTCGAATAAACCATCATACATAAAAAACCAAAAATATAGATATCCATTTGCACAACATCATACATAAACCAAAACATGTGACACATCATATAGAGCCGCAAAAAACATCTCTCTCATATATATATATATATATATATATATATATCACAATGTGTATGTTTGAGTAGAAAAATCATGTCGTTGGCCCAACAGCTAGCCCAAAGATACAAAATTTGTCAAAAATAAGGGAAGCATACTCATAATGGGTGATTTCCCTATGTACAAAAATACTCTAGGGTGGTGCCCCTTTAGGAGGGGCACCCGGATCCACAACCGCTCCAGGTGCCACCACTGGAGCTGTTGTCGCAACTGAAATCGCCACCCGACGTAGAACGGGTTGATACTCCCGCTCGTGGGCCATCACGGTCTCCAACCAGACCGCCTTGAATTTGTCCATAAATCCTCGAGCAGGCACCCCCTGGTTCAAGCGGTCCACTCGACCCCAGGAATCCTAAGAACTGACACTCAAGTAGTCAACTCCTCGATATGAGCCTCCACCATATCTGCACATGCTATTGCTACATCAGCACGAGCCCACTCAGCCACAGCCTCTGCAGCGGCCGAGTTGTTGCCCTCTCCTGAATTTTGAGCACCACCACCAGATCCCCCAGTAGCACCTCTTCCCTGATCACCTCTAGGTTGCCGCAAAGGATCATGACCAACCAACTGAGCCACGGGGCGAACCACCTCGCCAACATCTACAAGAGTAACCAAAATTATGTTAGTGTCACTAGAAAAACACATAAGTACATGTATACCCAAATAAATGCAGAAAACATACACAACATACCTGTGGGCCCCCAAGCGTAACCAAAATGGAGACCCATGTCTGGATCCCCCTGGAAGTCCATCCTTGAATATGGGTATGGTATGAACATCTATGGGTTGGCCTCGAACTAGACCTTGGTCGTGGCATTCCAATAACGCCCCACCATGCCCCCACTGCCTTGCGGCATCACCAGAGCCCATCTCCTGATACAAGGCTCCCGTGGCCCCCCAGGAGGCACCACCATTACTAGCCTCAGTGGCACTACCCTCTCATACATAATGTTGCATAAGATATTGGAATACGCAAACAACTTAGATCCACGATGGACCTTGTTCAGTTGCGCCACCATCCCATCAAAGAAAAAACAAGAGAAGCTGAAAAAAAGCCCGGACCTCAACCGATGCAATACTCCAACCTGCGAGCCTGATGCTTGATGTGAAGCAACCGACCCTACCAGTCTCACAATCACCACTAGATCACATCGCTCTGCCAGATATGTCACGGATGCAATGTTGATGCACGCCTCAGTAAGAGGCACCCCACCATAGTGGCGTCTCCTAAATCTCTCCAAGTCCACTCTCCCGGTAGGGAGTGGATATCTTAGCACCTTTCCTTTAGGTAGTAACCAGGTCACAAAGTACACATCCGTCTTAGGATGGATGACTAGGTTTGTCCCCCACAACACGAACATGTTGAGCCTCCCGTGCCAATGTCAGACAAGTAGCGTAGTAGTCAGTCCTGTGACCGAAGAAGCTCGTTCTCTGCGAACTTTAGGAGCCCCCATACTGCCAGCTGAAAGTGTGCCCCAGCATCAGTAGCTAGAGTAGTACGAAGCTCGAGCCAATCCCGCTCCCTCCGCAATAACCTGTCATCAAAAAGGTACCCATTAGTACAAGAAAAACACAAAAAATAGGCAAAAAACCAATATATTTTTTGCCTTGGCTTTGTGCACCTGTCCCTCAGACAGGCACACTTATCACGCGCATGTATTCTACATAGGCATGCCTAAGGCATGCTAAAAATGGGAACTGATCGCATTAGCGCGCTTATCCCCCGAAGAAGAGGATAGGGGGTGCGCCTTAGCCCTGATCGCCCGCGCAATCTAGGGTAGAAAACACCTTGAATCCATACAAACCAAATCTGTATGGACCCCAACACCACCAAACTGAAATTTTAAATTGCAGAACATCATGGAGGTTACCTGGGCATTATCTTGTGAATCCCTGGTGTTCAGGCTAATTGCAATGGCAAGAAATGCTATGCAGAATCCTTTGACCTCTCAAAAACTCAGCAAGTACAAATGAATTGAAATAGGGCCATATCCACCTACATATCACCCATTTCAAAAAATTCGAGGGACCAGAACGAGAGATCTGAAGGTTTGTTCTCTGAACTGTAAGTTGCACCACAATCAGCTCTCCATGATGAACAGAGGCGATGCCACACATTCTCTTTCCCGAAAAAATAATTTTTTAGCGCCGACAGGTATACCCACTCTCATCTTCTTCTTTTTTTAAAATCTCATGATTTTCAGTAAATTTTGATAAATAATATGCTTTCACTTGAGGTAGTTGTTTTTTCAGGAAAAACTCACAAACCATCCACAACGTCATCTCCTGAAATTTCCAAAGTAGGTATCATTCTACCCCCAGCATGATAGAGTCCCAGAAAACTCTACATATCCTGACATCATTTATCCATCACAAATAAACCATAGGATCCTCATATCCAACCGTGTTTATCATCACCTCACCCTGCACATGATAAACATCCTTGTTGGTAAGTAGAGCCTCCCCTCCATGGCGCTTGTCACCCACAGTAGACCATATATCACAACAAAAGTGATGTCATGGACATACCACTTCAGGCTGAAAAGCACCTCATACCCATCCATCCACCATGCATAAGGATAAATTTAACACACAAGATAAACCCCATTCCCGGATGATTAGGTTGTAGAAGCAGATCGAGAGCGCACCACCGCACCTCGTATTTGTCCCACCATACCTCCACCAACATAATCCCATCTGTGATACTTTCTCATCCGCTTCATGAACCCTGCACATGAGACCAACCAATGGGACCCCCACCCTGAGAAAAACACCTTCCTCACAACATCAGTGAGAGAACACTTTCATGTTTTGGGGTACCTGTCTCTGTTTTTTGTACAAACCAAACCCCATTATTTTATTCTTTTGGTAAGTGTAAAAAGACCCTGAACGGTGCACTACGTCCTTAATCCTCTTATTTCATCTTTTCTCCCATGGTAGAAGTCCCTAAACACCCTTGGTCGGAGTATTATACCCCCACGCACAAGCCACATTGACATTCATAGCCAGTTTATACCCACCCTGGAAGTCCTATCGACTCTAGGGATTTCCCCATCATAAATAACTATGACTACTGCCAAGCTGCTTAGTATACTCCAACCTTAGGCCACTGAATCCCCAACATCAGTTTTCAGTCACCCCTCGCCAAAATTCCTATGTTGAACCCATCATATCTAGGTCTCGATCCCTCATATCGGCGACCCCTCGTTCAGTTTAGGCTTCCTTTTTGTTGACTTCGACACCTATTTTCCAAAAAGGAAGCGGTACCTTGGATCACCCCTCTCCATACAAGGGGCATCCTCGGGTGGCACTATAAGAGACACCATTGTCCACATATGTCATTGATCCTCCTAACATTCGACTACGACAAAAGCTTTCATGTCAAGATGGTAACATACCTTACAACCATTGCACTTTGATGAAATCTGTCAAAGACCTGTGCCTCCATAAATGTCTCTGTCAACAATGCTTACATGGGAAGGTCCCATCCAAAACCTATGCATACAATGCGCAGCTATATTCCATACCAATTTTACGCATATGGGTACCATATTCCACCTATTTTCAAAGAAAAGTTGTTGTCAACAACCTCCTACATCACTACCATATTAGTGACACGGAAAGAACATGTATCTGTCAACTAGATTTGTTTAACTAGCCATAGCATCACGAGCATGGGACATGCCAGCCTCGTAGAAAATTTGTCTATATATTGTAAATTTTATTTTCTTACAGGGATCCCTTAGGACATGGTCATTCTTGGAACCGGTGCCAGGTGTTTTCAATTCCAATCTTCACGTAGGTCTTTCCCTCTCTACGCACGATACAGAAAAGAAACTATAATGTATATCGACTATACAGTGCTTCCTAGACCTCACACATTAGGGGGAAACTGTTAACACTGGAAAATTGTACAACAGAAGACGACATTGATTAATTTCAGGAAAAAGGATTTACAGGATTGGAAGACATTATAGAATCTGGAAAGTATTTAAAAATCTCTAAGGTCCGAGGAAAATAAAATTTGAACAAGTCCTAAATTCTCTTTTCGTGCATAATCCTTCGTGAAGAGCGCCTTTTGTGCGCTTTTTTCCTGATATGCACACAATCCTAGGAGTGGTGAAATGTCACTATCCGGGACCACACAAAGCAAAGGATAAGTGACCCCTTACTTGGAGCCACCTAAGGACAGCCACCAATGCCTCTTTAGACACTAATTGAGTGCACGATGGAATATTTGGAGCACACAAAATAATCATACCCCTCTCTTGGGTCACCATCCATAATGTACCAAGAGAGGGAAGGGAGGATTTGAAATCTCCTATATAAGGCCACCATGAGATGAAGAATTTTTGAACACATTATTATGCTAGCCATAATTGCCAATGAAATACCGACAGTGTGTGAGCCAGAGCTGAAGATAAAGGGGATTCAATTGTCGGCCATCCAACAAGTTCATTCCAACACAATGGAGAGAGAGGGAGACTGCACCAAGGCAAGCTTGGGATAAAAACATCCTTGTATCGGGACCTAGAACCCATGGTCTAGGGGCCCTTTGGCAAGAGAGTAAATTTTCACTCTTATTACTACCAGCGCTCAATAAGAGGGGCCTAGAACCACCGTTCATATTATTGTTGTTGTTTGACTCTTTTCAAAGCTCGTGTTTATTTGTTTTGGTTTTTAGTTTAGTTTTTAGTTGATATATGCATGTTATTTCTCTATCTAGTATGCTTATGATTCTAGCTTGTTCCACTAACTTGCTTGACTCCACTTCTTTTTCTTCCTGTTACCATTAACTTAAGTGGGTAGACCACACCCCTTAAGTTGGTGTGATTTCATACATACATATTTGCACCAAACACACTCCAACACTACCCATCCAATATATCCTCAAATCGTAAACCAACTGGCAACCTGAAAATTACTATTATTACTTCAACAACAATGGAAATAAATCCCTCTTTATTTGTACTCATTGTTCACACTTTGATTCACTGACCTTTCAAAGTATATATAGTACCATGTTGATTTTCTAGGATATTCTTAGAATATATGACACAAATATGCTTAAATTCCACAAAAAAACTACTTTGTACAACAAAATAAATACAATAGTCAATCAACTAGTGAAAAGTATAAAATCTTTCACTTTTAAAACCCAAATTCGTAATATTAACAATATTTAATACAACATTCTAGGGCTCTCATACCAGGGATCATGGATATCATACAATCAACATGATAAAAGACAACTAGGGCATGGTGTCACTCCTTTGACAACTAATATACCATAAACAAAATACAACTAACTTACTTGTTGATGCAGCATGATACTTGGTGAGCCCTGGTATTGCACCAAGAGTGCTGCAACTTCCACGGGCTTCCCTACTTTGCTTTATCAACCCGGGGTTCATACAAACTTGGAGGTGACAATGCTATATACAGAGCATATGCATTTTGTTCATGTCATCTTATTCCGCTTTATGAAAGGGTGTTATTTCTAAGGGTTATCAGTGAAGTTTGTCACACTTCAATGAAACTAAACTAAATTGCAGAAAAGAAATGACATGAATGAAACTAATTTAAATCTCATAAAATAAATGACGGGAATGAAACTAATTTAAGTTGCAGAAAAGGAACTGACTGAAAATAAACTAAGCTATATTGCTGAAAAGGAATGGCAGGAATGAAACTAGTTCTAAACCACACCTAAATTGGCCAAACGGCTAAATTCATTCTACTTATCCTATGATCTATCTACCATGATCTTATCCATGCATTTAGGCTATCCATGACTTGATTCTAACTAAAAATAGTTAATTTGGAGTTTGGAGGAAAAAAGGGCTAAAAGAGGCTAATGGGAGGTTCAACACATGAAACGAGGTTTGGAAGCAGAATGAGGGGGGTTAAAACCTTAGAAAACTTGATTGTAATGTGAGAAATGACTTTGGAGTGGAGATAATTGAAAAAGGCTTAGAATCAGAAAGAGGGGGTTTAAAACCTTATTAGAAATTTACTATTGTGCAAAAAGGCTTTGGAGCATAATAAATTGAAAATTACGATGGCGGAGATGCGATGGAGGAAAAACATTCCGATGTGCGTTAACGCAATCACAACTTTGCAAGTTTAAATGGATAACGCTAGGGATTTAACACAATAAAATAAAATGTGCGAAGTGCGATGTGTTAAAGGTTGTGAGAGGCGATGTGCCATGGGGATGATGTGGCGGTGAAAGGAAAAAGAGGAAATGTGCAGGCTATGATGTGCGATATGGTGAGTTCAGCAAAGTGCGATTCATGATACAGTAAAGGTTTTAGGTTCTGATTTGCGATGTAGATGAGGTTGCGATGAAAGGAAGAAAGGGAAAAGTTGTGATTCGCGATTTCACAAATTCACAATTGAAACGAATGGGTAGTAAGTGTTAAAGTAAGCTTTTAAATGTTGTGATCTGCGAAGTGTGACATACGATGGCGGGAGTCTCAAGGAGGACGGAAGAGGTCAGGTTTTCGATCGATTTCCAGCATTTTTGCGTTAAAATGAGTCCGACTACGGTGACCAACAGAACGAAGGAATCAGGCAGACAATCAGTGAAGGAGAGTGATAAGTCTTCAAGTAAAAAGGTAAGTGGTGCGAAGTGCGGTTTGCGATTTCGCAATATCACAATAGAAAGGAACGAGCGGTAAGTGTTGAAGGTAAACGTTAAGAGCTACGAAGTGCGACTGGAATGTACGGTGGCTAGAGTCTGGAGGAGCAAAGGTGGAGGTCCAGTTTTTGGTCGTTTGGAATGGATTTTCATGTGTTTTACATAAAAAGAATAAGGTGGTCGTGAACGAAGAAAACATAGAAATAAGGCTTTGAAGGGATAAGTGTGTTAGGCAAAGAAAAAGTTAAGGGAAACATGTTATGGTCCTGTGATTTGTTAGATTGGTGAGATAATGCATAGGGTAACATCAGACTAGTCTTTGGAGTCCTAGGACCTAGCCTTCCTGGACTCAAAGAGGGCCCTCTCTATTTTGTGCAAAGGATGTGAACTTGTTTGCTTTTAGGGTTTGATTTCAGGCTAGTTGTTAAGTTTAGGGTTTGTTTGTTTGTTTTTGTTGGGTAGATGATCAAGTGGAATAGATGGAGTGAGGAAATATTCAAGTCATTGGGCTATGGACTCAATAAAAGACATGGAAAGTTCAATAATGAATCAAGGTACATCACCTGGAAAATCAAGCATGGTCAAATTGATTTTCAAGGTTTTTGTGAAATGAAATGAACATCAAATTTGTGAAAAGTAGGGAAAATGGAAATTAACAATCCTTTGTCAAATACTTTAAACAACAAGGGACTTCAACACTATTTAGCATAAATAAGTAATTAATAGACAGGGCACACCAATAAATCTTTGATTCAACTCAAGAAAATAAGAATTTCAGACAACAATCCAATGAGATATAGAAGGCGAGAAACTCATTTAACTTCTAGTGATTTCACCTTCAGGGTTATAAAACATTTAAGATAAACATATAACTTTAATCAAAGAAGAGGGAACTCCTAAACATCATTGATCATAGCCATAAAGATCTTCAAAAAAACTATTCAAGCATGGACAAAGGGTATGATTGAAACATAGCCTCTTTGGAAAAACCTAATTAGGGGTACTTTAAAGATAGATCTCAAGAAAAATGTTTTAGTGACATCGAACAAGCATGGCTAACCATAAATCATCTTTGATACCTAGTGTATTGGACCATTTATGAGATAAACAAGCTTGGGTGGGTCTAGAGAGAAACTAAGAATTCTCTAAAATGACCTAGAAAAGGAAAACATAGAGGCAATGAAGAACAAAAAGAGCTAAGGTGCATTTGAAAAACATTTCTTATTCTAAAACTTTTGTCCTACTGCAATATAGAAAGATGGAACAACATGATACATAAGAAAACATGAAATGAATAGAAGCACATCACCATTAACCAAGATCGGGGATCTTGCAAGAAAGCCTTCTCCATCATCAACCAAGATAAGCCATTCAAAAACTCCACAACACCAATTTCTTCTTCAATCTCAAAAAAACCATATATTGCTCTCTATAATATCCCAAAATGGGACTGCTCAGCAATGCATGCATGAAAAATGAATTTTTCAGAAATGGATGCTACAGAAGTCAATATCAACCCTTGGATCCCCTATATCTAACTATCTGACATCTAAATCCAAGAGTAGATCAGAAACAAATCATTCTAGGTGAGGTAAACATGTCTCCCACACCTAATATGGCTGAAAAGTGCTCAAAAATGGGATTGCAGCAATATATGACAATAATGCTCAGAAAATAATGTAGTTCAAAAAAGTAGCATTAGGAGGCCTATATGGAGGCTCAAAAATAAGATTTATATCAAAAAATCATATTCATAATGAAGCCCATACAATGTACAACAGGAAATAGAAGACTTATATAGAAGAAATCCCTCATAAAGAGGTGCTACAATCACATATATTCACTGTAAAGGCTTGACATCGTTATTTTATTGAGAATACAATAAATGAAGATTACAACTTAGATCTAAAGCTGAATAATGCATGAACAATCAGATCTATGATAGATCCATACACTATAGAGTCTCTACTTTACATAACCCTTGAGGTTTTCAGCAAAACATGAAGTGCATGGAGTAGATCTGAGACCTAAGGCAGTAGATCTACAGAATGATTCATAAATTCTAAAGTAAATACAACAGTATTCAGATCAGATCTGAATTTGACATCAATTATATTCGAAATCCACATATCACCACAGTGAAGGGAAAATTCCCAACACTAGAGATCTCTCCTCCAAAAGTCTGCCAAAACACCCTGCAACTTCTCACTTGCAAATAACGTAGTTTTGGAAGATGGACTATGCTGTAGACTTGAAGAAAAGTTTGGCCTGATGCCAAGGTATGGATCTGAAGCTCCAGTGATCCAATACTCTCTTTCCAAGGGGATAGAAAACTCTCCCACTGAAAAGAGGCACTAGAATGGCCTAGAACTGAGTATATCTAGCCTCCACTTGCTGCAGCTTAGAGAGACAACCAAACACTCAACAGGATCTGTGTTGTAGTTGGAAGAAGAAGCTTGGCCTTAAGCCTAATAGTGGACAAGAAGTGCAAGACTCTACCAAGAGCTACTCAATGGGAAGAGATAGGATTCCTAAACAAGAAATCCTTGTGCTAAACAACACTATTATTTGCTAAACAGCAAGGAGAATAATAAATGTCTAAACAGACAAAATCTTCAGAAATAATATGGTCACCAACAACCCCTCTCATGCTGCCCTCCTTTTCCTTTTATAAGTTAGAGATCTTGCCAAACCCTAAACCATCTCAAAGATTTAGCTTCTTTCAGATGTGCCACCTCCAACTAGGATTGCGCTGTGCATCAATGAGATTCATCCCCTTTAGACAGTGCTGTTGAAATGGTCCTGTTGACCTAGTAAAATTTCTCAATACCTTTCATACATAAGGGTGTTTTATTAAGGTAGCCCAGATTTAGCCTTGTTCACATGGGGCATTGATTTATTCACTGATTTTAGGATTTTTAATGTTCCTCCTTTAGGCATTTATTCATGAGCAGAAAATTAAATAAAAAATTAATATTCCAATTAGCTTGAGGCTAATTAGGAATATTACAGTACTCCACTCCAAAATGTTGCTTGTCCCCAAGCAACTGATAAGGTGAGTGATGCAACTCCTTTCCTCCCCCATTGGTGACACAATCAAATGATAAGATTTTCCCATGAGCTAAGTGATCACCAATCCATCCATCCATGACTTTTTCCTCCAAGGTTCTCATGAGTTGCAAACAGCTCATCCCATAAGGAAACAATAAATCACATGAGACAAACATGGTTTTCCCAATGCCCTCCCTGAAATATAAGACATAAAGTACAAGGAGTGTAGTCATCCCATAGGGCACATGCATGCCTTCCCTCCTTCCTCCGTACATCCCCATAAAAAGCACCAGTACATCATCAATATAGGGGATCAAAACAATATACATATAAGAAGAAATTTGTGCATATGGAGGTGGGTCATGGTCCCACATGTGGAACCAGCACAGAGCACCTCCTGCCTGAATCAAATAAAGATGTGGTAAGTGGTTTTCCCACCACTTAATTTCTTCCCATACCATCTCACCATAGCTGAAGGTGTGATATATATTTGTTGCCTTAGGGAAGCACCCATCATGTTGCAAAATATCCCTTTTTCTCCCAAGGGAGTGGCCAAATTGATAAATGTTTGTGTCCCAATATTGTCCATGAGGCTTACAAGATATAATTCTCCTCCTTGGAGTCATTTCCTGCACAAAAATAGTGAAGGAATGCATACAAACATAAAACGAAACATGTTTTACATATGTATGTTCTTCAGCAAAAGTTCTCCCTATACAAGTGGAGTGGTGTATGGATCTTTCTCATCCTCCCAAGGTAGGAAAAGATGGCTGAAATAATTTTGTCATAGAGTCTTGTTGCTACTCCAACTCCACAAGGTTCATGCATCTTTGACAATGTTGATATAGTTCTTTTTCAAAGCCCTCCCAATAGTAGCTCCTCAAGATGATGTTGTTGAGCTTCATAGAGTATGTGTGGCTGAAATAGAACTCTTCATAAGCCCTTCGTAGTAACTTCTCATTGAGCTTGGAGGCTCTAGAGAAGAATATACTACCATGATTATAGATGACTCCATCAAGGATTGAATAGCTCTCATCATGTAGCAAGTCATCAAGAATCATGCAAGTGTGAAGATCCTTGGAATATTCCACCAGCAGTTGGGATTTCCAATATGGATCTAATTTTCCCAACAATGACATAGCTGATAATGTGTCATATGAAAATTTTTCCATGTTGTTTTTCTCCTCCTTGAAATTTCCCATGTCAAAGGTGTATGTTGGAAGGATGAGCCTCCCATTTTTCTCCTCCTTGACATCTACCATGCCAAAGGTATAAGGTGGAAGGTTGACATTCCTTCCTTGTTGCCCTCCTTGCCCATACACATGCTCAAAAGGAATGGAAGCTCTTGGAAGTTAGTCTCCCATGGAAGGCTATCAACTATCCAAAACCTCCTTGTCCTTGCCAAAGTATGCATGTGTGACCACCTTCTCTCATCATGTATGGAAAAGTATTCTCCAACCAAGTTTATCTTCTAATTCAAGGATTTCCTTCCTTGCTCCATGATGGTGTCATTCTTTCTCCTTACAGAAGCTTTCTTCAGCACCTTATGAGATGAAAGAATAGATAAATATGATAAGGGAAAAACACTTCCCCTTTCTTTAAGCCTTACCCATACTCTTAGTGTTGTAGTATGGTGTTCTAGTGTTCCCTTCCTCCTTGGATCTATGAAAGGAGCATTAATGCATGAAACATATTTCACCAATTTTGAATCAGGTGGTCTTCCAGGTGGTATACCACAAGATAATGATGTCTCATGTCTCATTCCCATGTTAACAACAGATGGGGACATCTTATGATTGCTTCCACTACGAAAATCCATCTCTTATTTTTGTGTGGAAGTCTCATGGTAATGGGGCATCACTCTTCTAGATGTAAGAGTGATTTTCAGTGGATCAACTTCCCCATATTCTTCTTCATGTAATAGAGGATCACCTCCCATCATATTAGTGTTGTGATCCTTCATATTCTCTTCTTCAATGGAGCATGCCTCATTAATAAGAGATCCTTTCTCTTGATCTCTTCTTGAAAAGGGAACACTCATGTCTTCTTCTTGAGAAGAATGTTCTTGCTGAAGTGGGGCCTTTGCCCTTGGAAAATCATGTAGAAGATCTTTAACCCCTTCAACAATGTCTTGGCATGGAGTTAGCTTCATGGATCCTTCAACATCATGCAAATTTTTTGAATTCTTGGGCTTAGTTTTCTTACCCAAAGAGATTTCAGATGGCATAGAATCAAATCTTTTCACTAACCTCCTAGTGAACTTTTCATAAGCAGAGATGTTTACACTTTTCAATGAATAAGATTCAAATAACCACCAGGCATAAGCCTTACCTTGGAGGTGTAGCGCTGCTAATTTTATGGCTTCTTCATTTGAAACTTGATGCAGATGGAAATATGTGTCTAGATTCTTTACCCAAGACTTGGCTGAGCTCTCAGGTGATCCATCAAATGTAGGTAGAAATTTCCTACCCAAAGTGGGTTGTATGTACCCTCTTCTTCTCTTGTATATGTTGGATCTTCTTTCTTCTTTGATTTGATAAAACTCTGGGAAGATTAGATTCTTTTTGAATCTTTTAGACTGAGATTCATATTCTTGGAGATAGTCACGAAGAGTCTCCTCTTTTGGTGTCTCTCCTCCTACTTCTTCTCTTGCTAGGAATGTAGGCATGCTACAACATTGTAGATCTGGTTGTGTGGCTGAATGCTCACACACAAAGTATGAAGAACTGGGGCTTCCTTCATGTGCAAATATCTTCAAAATATCTGCATGTCTTTCTTTCCTCATTCCCCTAATTTCATTCTTAAGCTCTTGCATAGTTTGGAACAGAATTCTTGAGAACTCTTTCCCTTTCACTGTTCTAGATAAAGGGATTTGACCCTTGTCTTCTTTGTCTTTAGTGTAATCAATCTTCTTCTTCAGTATTTCCTTTTCATGAAAATACATATTGGCTTCTTAGAATGCAAAGCACAGGCTATGCCAAGATGATTGCTCTGATACCACTATAATATCCCAAAATGGGACTACTCAGCAATGCATGCATGAAAAATGCATTTTTCATAAACAGATGCTAAAGAAGTCAAGATCAACCCTTGGATCCACTCGATCTAACAATCTGACATCTAAATCCAAGAGGAGATCAAAAACAAATCATTCTAGGTGAGGTAAACAAGTCTCCCACACCTAGTATGGTTGAAAAGTGCCCAAGAATTGTTAGGATATTCTGACACATAGGAAATAGTTAAGAATAACTTAGTCTAGTGTAGAGCTAGGTAACGTTTGTTTCTTTACCATGTACATTTGTAACTTATAATCTGATGGTCAGGATTTTTAGTGATCCGACGGTTATCTCTCACCTCAGTATTAACGACACTTGATCTGTGGCTTAACAACCAATTGGTCCATGATCTCTATTTAAAGAGCATGCACGGTCATTTTTCTGGTAACTGTTTATGAGAGAAACATATGTAGCTTTTATTTTTATATTAATAAATTTCCTGAAGTGGCCGCGTTGGCTCAGGCCATGGACTGTTTCCCTCTTTGAGGGTTTTAACCACGTGATTATACCGGTGTACTGATTTGTGATATTTTTGTGAGCGGTGACCTTTGGTTCTTGATCTACGGAACTTACCCTGTAAATTTCTACATGGTATCAGAGCATACTTTTTAGGATACTGCTTCTTGGGATTATTTTCATATGATGGCTATTGGGCTGCTAAGGATTTCTTAGAAGCGTTTCCAGAAATGATAAGACCAAGGTGTAAGAGTTTTTCTTATTCTATTATCAAAGAATCACAAAAGGAATCAAAATAGGGATTATTGTAGGTGGTTCCTGAAGAAATGACGGCTTCTCTAGTGGAATGGAATGCAGAAACAAATACAGAGTAAGAAGGTCCAAGCTTAGCAAGAATGCAATAGATGAGGCCACTATCTTCCTTTTTGACGTTACAACCTTCTAAAATAAGTCTAAGGGTCTTGAATTTGGACAAAATGTCTTCAATGGAGGAGAAATTATTAGGGTCAAAAGTAAGCAACTCATTTTCAAGTTGGTGAGCCCTAATTTTATTTTGAATTCCAAAGAAAGTATTTAGATTATCCAGGTCTTCATGAGGGGTGTTAATGTCAAGGATATGAAATCGAAGATGTTGAGCAATGGACGTTCCTATCAACCCTGGTGCTTGATCTTGTTTATTTTCCCATTTAGTGACTTTATCATCATCAAAAGGTTTAGTTTCTACCCCTATGGCTATTTTGTAAAGCCCTTTACTTCTGAGTATATTTCCCATGTGAGGTAGCAATTGGAAATAATTGGTGTTATTAAGAATAATCAGGCATGCACTTTCCATTTTTTTTTTAATGAAGCTGAAAAAAGATGAAACTAAATAATCCAATTGAAAGATATCAAAAAATTAGGCCATTTAAAAAAACAAGGGCTCAAAAAACGGCTTCTGGATGAAGAAGTTATACCTTCTTCAAAAAAACGAGTTGAAGATGCCGAATAGTGACGGGAATGGGATGAAGTGCAACTTTTAAAAAAATATTCTGCTCCTTTTAACAAAAAATTTTTACAAAAATAAGTTTTAGAAAGAGATTTGAACCCAAGACCTCTATTCTCTCATAAACTAACTCCTCACCATGTGAGATAGTAAAAGGATTCTGTTATTGTTTGAAAGGAGGAAGGTTTTTATTTTTTATTTTTATTTTACTCTTCGGTGTGCGTGCCTTTTCCTACAGAAAAAAAACACAAAAACTGAGCAAAAAAAAATGAAATGAAAGCCTTATGGCAGAATGTTATATTTTTGGTTAGCCTTATGGCAGAATGTTAGATATTTGGTTAGCCATACTGGCAACTATCAAATTTTTCACTATTTCTGATTTCTCGAGATTGCACAAAGACGCGGGGAAAGAGAAAACATAGCAAAAAAAATCCCTTTTATTTTTTGTATTTGCTGATATCGCACACAACGCACAACAAAGAGCATAGATAGAGAAGAGGGTATAGATCCAGAAAATAAATAAAACCTAAAAACTGAAAATAAATAGAGGAAACCAAAATAAGCAGAACTATTAATAAATATAACTGCAAAACATATGCTTTATACCTCCAGATCTAAACTGTCATAACTTGGGCACCCAGAAACCTTTTCGCATGAAACGAAAGGAATTCCTCACTATAAAAAAATGCTCTAGACACAACAAAGAAGTTCTCCAAGCCCAAAAATGGTCAGAAATAGTAGATCTACAAAACGTCATTCGCAGGCAGTCAAACCGGCTTCGGATTTTGATCAACAATAGACGCGACCCTCAAAATAGCTCTGATACCATGTATGGTCCAAAACCAAATAAGGTTCCTAATAAATTTCAGCCGAAAACTGAAAAAGAAACTCACCAAAATGATAAGGCATATAAAAACAAAGGAAAGAAGACAGATAGACATTGCAACTTTTGCAATCGTGATGGCCATATAGAGTCCAAATGTTTTAAGAATATGGAAGCCTTAGAAGCAGAAATGAAGAAGTACAACATCAATTTGGAGCACTCTTCACCTTAATCTTCAAGAATGGAACTTTTTTCTTGTGGTTGTTAGGCATCAAGATCTGGTTATGCATTAAATGTATCTTCCTCTTCTCATTCTCATGAGTGGCTCATTGATTATGGAGCTTCTTATCACATGGCAAAAAATAAAGCCATGTTTTCTTCTCTAAATGATTGTAACACCAAACATATTTATGTTGGTGATGATATATCTCTTAGTGTTGTAGGATCTGGAACCATTCATCTCGATAATGGTCAGTTTAATGATGTACTATGTGTTCCTACCTTTTCATGCAACCTTCTCTCTGTTTATCAGATAACTCATTAAAGTGAAGGGAAAATAGTATAATTCTCACCTCATGATGTTTTAATAAAGAACCTCAAAGATCCTAAACGTATTTTAGCTACTGGAATTACTGATGATTCCACAAGGTTGTATAAGTTTGACAACTTTGGGTCATCGTGTCTTCCCTCCATTTTTTTTTCTCATGATAATGAAGTGAGCAAAATTTTGCATGAGCGATTTGGTCACTTAAACTATCGCTCTCTTCAAACTCTATGTAAGGAAAATATGGTGACGGGTCTTCCTATGGTATCTTGTCGAGATGATGTTTGCTCTGGATGTGTACTTGTTAAATGGAAAAATCCCTCTTGTGGACAAGAGCGATCTCCCTAGTATCCTAAGGATATCTAGAAAAAAACAGACAAACGTAGACCATTTTCTCTAGACCATTATGCTTAAGAATTACTAATTAACTATGTAAAGATGCTCCTACCTGAAGTCCAATGCTTGCTCATCATTCTAGAAAGTATCGATCAATATATAATATTCTGCAACCAAAGACAATCAAACAAGATCAAAATCATTTGCAAAATATGATAATTCGAAAGCAATAATCTAATCTTAGTGATCAAGGAATCTAATAATTAAATCATTCAAAAGATAAATGAACAACTCAATGAGAAAATGGAATCCATTTGTATTAACTTTGAATATAAAAGAAGAAACCTTACAACCTCGACGCCTTGATGTTTGTACAGGTTCTTCTGGGGTCTCGAACAATTGTTTTCCTTAGTTTGACAAGACTCCAACTCTCTTTATCAGCATAAGACTATGGCTATGAGTATGTAATATCTCTCATGCCAATGATGCAAAATATGGAGAGTATAATTTTTTCAGCAATTCTCTTCTACAAGCTAAGAAGTAAGTACCCTTGAGACTGAAACATGGTCTCAATTTATAGCAGAATGGAGGTAGTTTCAGATCCAATAAGGAAGGGATAAAGCCCTCTCATTATGGGATTTTAGCTCCAAAAACCAAGGGATATCTCCATTTATGAAGGGATAAAGGTTCATGAATGGAAGGGGCGAAGCTTGACCTGATAGCACTTCTAGAAGGCCCCAGCTGGGAGAATATTCGACCAGCTAGGATTCTAGAACTTACTTTTCTTTTTATTTTACCTTTTATGGGGGTTCACGGTTTTAATGAGAAAAACGTGCGAGATGTGCCACAAGTTTTATAGCAACAAACCGCGATACCACAGGAAATGACTAGGAAAAGTGTGGATTTAGGCTTTTAAGGGTTTTAATAAGATTTTTCCCAATTCCAAGACTTGATTTAGGAACTTTATGATTTTGTACCTCTAAGGGAGCAATAAATAGGTAATGATGAAGCCATATAGACAACTAAATGTCATGGTAACAAATTTTAGTGTAACAAATTGCCCCCTAAAGTGCGAAGTCTAAAGAGTTCCGAAGAATTCTGAAGAGTGAAGTGCTTTATCATTCCGAGGATTGGGTTGTAGGAACACCAGTTGAAACCTAGAAAAATCATTCAATGAAAGCATATATATATATATATATATATATATATATATATATATATATGTATATATATATATATATATCGCTGAGGTAGGCATTCACATACTCAGATCAAAACTAACTACATGTTCTGATACAAAAATGATTTTAGAATTACATTAATAGTAGACATAGCATGGACGCAGCCATCTATCATAACTAGTCTACTTCATAATCAATAATAAAACTCCTCGCATCCTGTATGGTAGAAACAAGATCCAGAGTCTTGATTTCCGCTACCTGAACTAGTACGATTCTATCCATGCGATTGATTGTGTCGAAGTCGAACATGGTAGAAACCACTTGATTACCAGTCAATGATGTGAATTATTAACAAGTGTGAGAGAAACCACCAATAATGAAAATGGCTCTCAAAGTACTCAGTACAAAATATGAATTGTGAATAAATGATTTGAAGTTGAACACTTCACATAATCGTTCGATCGAAGGTCAATGATGCAACCTGTTGTCGAAGGCAAGAAATCTACCATTAGGGCATGCACATCCAAGGTACTGATAGGATTCTAGATCAAATTTCTAGATGATGAGCTGTCATCGATAGAAAATGACCCGTCATAGGAAAGCCCATGACACGAAACCATTAGATCAAGTTTTGAATAAATATATAGCAAGGACTGACTCAGGGATGGTCAATGTGAGTGGAGACAAATGTTTGCAATGAATGGTTTATTGAACTGATATTTTGAACACATAACAACACTGTAGATGGTGACTATTGACCTAAATCTAATAACCAGAAACCAATTGAAGACTTTCAATGTCGTTCGATTAACTGTTTGGCCAAAGGATTTTCCCAACATAAATATGAATGTGACAAAAGTGTCGTTTTCAAGAGTGGTATACAAATTTTTGAAACGAAGTGTGACAACTGGATTCATTTTCTCTCTTTTCCCCCACCATTTCTGGAAAGTACCTCTTTATTTTTTAAAAGCTTGAGGAGAATAACATTTTCTTGTAATGTAAAATCTCATCCTTTAGATGATTCCAACTTAGTATTATAATCAAACCCTAAGAAGGAGTAGTTTGTTCCTATTTATAATTGACAAGTCCTTTACTGTTAAGTTTTAGCGAGTCCAGTATAGGTGAACCTCAGTGTTTTTCAATTTTAGGGACTCAGAAGAAAAACTTAAGAAGACTCCATGGGTGTAATTTTTCGTAAATTTAGTCTCTCAAGCCCGAAAAAGGATAAAATAATGCACGAGAGAACTCTATTGACCATAATTAGTCAACGTATACCTTTTTCGTAAATAGTCGATTTCAGTTCAAAAAAGGGGTAAACTTATACTGAAGGGATGACTGTTCATCTCCTTTAACGAGTTCGAATAGTAAAGTACTCAACGATATTTTCATGTTTAGAGAGTCTGAAAAGGGCTTAAAAGAGAACTCCAGGGTTTCACTTTTTTATAATTTTTAGGAGCCTGAAAAAGTGATAAGAGTCTACTCGTCATCAAAATAATCCTTTTCACCTGATAACCTGTTTTCTGCACATAAAATTGAAAAATTAAACATATCTATTTCTAGCAAGTAAAAGCTTTTGAAAAACAACTTTTTAAAGTGGAAAATAAATAAAATAATATTTTATTCGTTCAAAAAATCTTATAAAAAGAAGCTCAACAAAGTCATTTTTACCTTTTGAGTTGAGAGTTGAAAGTTGAGAGCTCTGGGAAAAAAACATTCCAGAGGTGATAATGGGAGAACTTACCACTCAAATCAAAATCCGTCGAACCCAGGTAATCCACAACACCCTTATCTTTATTTTCATCTGTTTAAATTCTCTTTTTAAGTTTTAAAAATCATTTTTGGGGGGGAAAATGGTTCAAAATTTCGCTTACGGGGGTCCGTAAGCCAGCCATTGGTTACCTGTGGACCCTGATAATTTTCCTAAAGGAAAATTATCGGGCTACCGCAGTTTATAGGAAGGGTGCATGCGGGGTTCCACACTGTCCCTATATAGAAACTGCGGGGGCGCCGTAAGAAAATGAAATTGAAAAATTCTCTCAAAAATGGATAAATGTTTTTACTCTAATAACTTCTCACCATTAAATGCATCCATTTTTAGGGTTTTTCACAATGTTGGAGTGGCGAGAATGTGAACATGAAGAGGTAGATGATATGGCCATGAATAATCCGGCCATAATGCGTGTTTTGAGATATTGCGGTTTATATAAATTCTGTGCCATTCAGGGCATGAGAGCACAGGTAGAGCTAATGACCTATCTAGTGAATAAATGCGACATTCAGGAACAATGCTTTATTATTGAATATCACAAGCTAGAAATTGAGTTTGAAGACATCTATTTCCTCACCAGTTTACCCAAAATAGGTGAACCAATTTGTTTGTTCAGGGCTAGGCAAGGTGGCCTGCCTATCGCTAGCTACAAACAAGAGTTCTGTAAAGAGGCAACTGATCCCAAAGACAATTGGATAGAAATAAAAGCTATCATACATCTTGATTTAAAACTCAATGCATTCACTTTTACCAGATTATGTGGGAGTGCATCTCTACACATGGCTACTAAGTCACAAATGTAGACAGATGTTGAGTGCTACAGAGGCACTATCTTCAATTGGAGTGAAGGGGTGTTGACCAATATGAAGGGTCAACTGACCAGAGAAAAAAAGGCAAAGTTAAAAAACTTTGGGTATGGTGCTATCTTGGTAAGTTTTTCTTTGGAGATAATTCCATCTCTTACCCCTCAACTGATCTCTGTTGATCATGGTGAACTCAGAGAGCCTCACATGGTGTGCTGGGTTGCACTGATGTCCCGTCATGGCGGTGATGGTTGTACAGTAGTCCGGTTTACCCCAACATATTTTCATTGGTTGGAAAACCAAATTTTTGCTATCAAGGATTTTCGATATGCAGGCATAGACTTTCGAGGAGATCTGGAGATGTCCTTACGTCCAGGGACACAATGGGATGAGTTAGGTAATTGAATTATTTTGATGTATTTTAATTCTAATTTTTATTTTTATTTTAATCGTCCAATACTAATAACAAAAAATCAAATGTAGATGTTGGTCCAAGAATACCAGCGAATCTTCGCCACTTCGAGAGGAAGCGAGCAGATCCTATTGCACCACCAGAGAACTAGGTAGCAAACATTCTCACTAACTTAGAGAAAAATCTGGAGAGGTTGAATAGAGAGATTCTAGAGACTACGATGGATGATATTCCTCTCCGTCTTAGGAGAGGACAGCGGCGGCATTCACAGCCGATTTCGGAAGTCTACATCTTGGAGCCTCCGATTAAACGCGAGAGCCGGGGGGGGGGGGTAAGATGTTTTAACACATTCATCGTCTTTTAAAATTTTTCATTAAACCTTATTTACACCTTCATTTATGTCAAACTTAATATGTGAGAAATCTTATAATGTGAGAAGCAAGTATTAATATAATATAACAGTAGACTTAATATGAGAGCAGCAGGTATTAAGCAGATGATATAAATCAGATCAACACATAAACATCATGCAAAGAGACACCAGATATAAGTGGAAACCCATAAAGGGAGAAAACCACATCTTATTATTGTTGTGATGCAAAGGCAAGCTCCAACTCCCTCTCACCACAGTTTTTCTGCAGGCACCAACCTACAGGAGGCTCCTACCTCAATTCTGCAAGCTACAACTTGCAAGGAAGCACCAACTCCCTTCAATTTTCTGCAGGCACCAACCTACAGGAGGCTCCAACCTCGGTCAGCTACAACTGACAGCTATCAAGCTGCAACTTGATAGGGAAGCTCCAACTTCCTCAATTTATCAAACTGAATGTTTGCTGATTTACCTCAGATATCAGCTCTGTTCTGTAGCATCTCTTTCTGCTCTTCTTTTCTTAATATTCTCTTCCTCACTCTTCTATACTCTGCATTCTCTATATTTTCTGTCTCTAACCTCCCTTATGCATATCCAGTTGATATTATATATAGAGTTCCTCACATGACTGTTTGTATTTCACAAAGAATTGGAAGTGAACAGTCATGACTCTTTGGCTTTTGTCTTCTCATTCCTTTTATGTGCTCATTCAATAAATATAGCTGTAGGTATCAATTTAACATTACAGTGGGATATTTGTTCTCTTCCGGAGACTTGCCAATGCATCACAAAAATATAAATCAATTAAAACATTTACATTCAAATTACAATGAGAATTCCAGCTCAACTCATTTAGTCTTTTGGCTCATTGTGCATTTGTCTTTTCTTTGACTGTGTTTGTCTTTTCTGTGACTGTGTCTTTGTCCCTTTCGGGTCTATTTTCTCTCCTGTCCTATGCTGTGGTGTAAATACTGCATACATGTAACTGTGCTTTTTATATCAGTGCATTTTGTATATATATGTAACAGCTGGCATTAAATCTGGGAAAATTCCAATGATTTTTCATACAACAAGTGTCTTGTTGATGTGGTGAGTTCCGTAAGCGGAACATACATACACCACGGCCTTTGTTTTATGGCCCGATGTGATTGCACACATCGCATTCATATTATATTAATAATCTCCCTCCACCTTAAGCCGAGGCCCATGGATCCATTATAATAAGTCGCATTATGTATTGGCCGCTTTATTTTTATTTATTGTGATCAAATGTTGTAAAACCTCAGATAGGCCTTTGGTCTTATATAACGATCCAATCCACAATAAATCGAATCACAGAATCTAATATATGAAAGGATCGGGCCCCACAGCGATCATTTGAATCTAATGTTTGTTTCTCCGATGCGATATGATCATTCCGATTGCGATTCATCGCAATCACAATCTTTAATATATTGCTTTGATGCCCTGCTCCTTCTCCGATGCGATTGATCACTGTTGCGATTTCTCCGATTGCGATTAATCGCAATCGAAATTTTCATGTGAATGTACCGATGTCTCAATGGTCCGATGCTCCGATTCCGATTATTCACTATTATGACGAAACTTCAAACATATATCAGTCGTGGTTTATAAACCCATCGGGTTCGGTCTTCAATCGCAATCGCAACTTTTAGTTGCATGTGATCCACTGCTCCTCTTTAACTCTGATGCGATTGGCCACTGTTCATCGGAACTCAAAACATATATGAGTCATAGTTTATATGCCCATCGGGTCCAGATCTCAATCGCAATAGTAACTTTCTGTTGTGATGTTCCGATGCTCCACTTTAACTCCGATGCGATTGACCACTGTTCACCGGAATGAAAAACATATATGAGTCATAATTTATATGCCCGTCGGGTCCGAATCTCAATCGCAATAGCAACTTTCTGTTGTGATTTTCTGATGCTCTTATAATCTCCGATGCGATTATGCCGGACTTCAAATACGTTTGAATCATAATTCATACAACCATCGGGTCCAGAACTCAATCGGAACTCTTGTCGATATGTTCCACTACCAATTCTTTCTCCGATGCGATTGGAAAGGGTCCCACCTTATAAGCCTTTTCCTTTTTATAGAACCTTTGGTTATTTAGATCTTGCGCTACATATAAAAGTATATGCTATGGACCTTTACATATATATGTGGCGCATCATATGTATTTCACTGTGCATATATATAAGCTTTCTTCCGCTTCGATCTTTAGTGAATCTTTTAGCGGGGGTAGCAATTCTTGGAATTTGTTTGTATATATATACTTGCCGCTTGGGTTACGATTCCCGGAATATTGTTTATGTATCCTTCCGCCTGGGGTAATGATTCTCGGAATAAGGTTTGTATATATATATATATATACTTTCCGCTTGGGTTATACGATTCCCGGAGTTGTGTTTATGTATCCTCCAGCTGGGGTAGTGAATCTCGGAATTAAAAATGGCTCTGCCTCTGCTTGTGATAACGGCTTTGTCTCTGCCTCTGCCTCTGATAATGGCTCTCCTTTATATTCGCTGCCTCTGCCTCTGCCTTAGCTGCTACTGCTGCTCGACTTCTACCTCTGCCTTCGCTGTACATATTATATGCTATTGTTCTTTGCCTATATTTGTATTTTCTGCCTTCTTTGTCTGTCTCTGTCTTTGCTGCCTCCATTGCTGTTAATGACAATATTTCCAACAGTATCCCCCTTTGGCATTGATGGCAATACACTTTCTCTGTGGCAATACATTTTCTCTGTTTGCCTGCTCTTCCTCCTGTTGCTTTCTCTTCCTCCCCCTTTGACATCAATGGCAAGGGGTTCGAATTCTTAGTGTAGCTTCTATTCTTTGATCCTATGATTTTATCCTTTTTCAATATTTCGTGCATTTTCTCTCTCTGGAATTTTCTGATTTTGTATGCTACTGCTTCAACTGTTGGATTAGATTCACATCGGGTTCACTACTCTTCCGTGTTAGGTTCACGTCGGGTTCACCACTCTTTTGCTGTACCACTGACCCTTTTATGCTGAATGTATTCTTGCTGTAATCATTTTGATCCTGAGGACCTGTTTTCATGCTTCCCTTGCTGGTTGATCTCCCCCTAAGAATGATATGTTTGTTTATGTTCTCCCCCTGAAACTGTTCTTTCTCTTCATATTAGAGAGTAGCATCTATAGATACTACCCCTAGTCTGTCTCTCAAATATTCAAATGGTTCTCTAGCAAGCGGTTTAGTAAATATATCTGTTGTCTGTTCTTTTGTTGGTACATACTCCAGTTTTACTATCTTCTGAGCCACTTGTTCTCGGAGAAAATGATACTTAATTGGGATATGTTTAGTTTTTGAGTGAAGCACGGGATTTTTAGATATACTTATAGCACTTGTATTATCACATTTGATTGAGATACATTCATCAATGCTTACCTTCATGTCTTGGAGGGTTTTCTTCATCCACATGACTTGTGTACAACATGCTGCTGCTGTTATATATTCTGCTTCTGCTGTAGACAGAGAGATAGATGTTTATTTCTTGCATAACCATGCCACCAGACTTTCTCCTAAATAGAATGCACCTCCACTTGTACTTTTCCTATCATCCACACAGCTAGCCCAATCTGCATCTGTGTATGCTGTCAAAGTGAAGCTTTTTCCTTTAGGATACCAAAGTCCATATTGTGATGTTCCTTGTAGATATTTGAATATTCT